>OY720450.1:73741208-73841208 GCA_963082715.1 Harpalus rubripes
TCTCACGAAGATGATAACGTTTTTAGTTAGTAGTCTTATGGAGTAAATATGTAAAGTCTATGTTTGTCTCTAATGGTGAAAAGTCATGTAAAGTTTGAGTTTTGGATTGGTCCGCGTTCGAACACGCCATAAAGATGCGGTATCACTAGTTTTACGATTTTAGTAGTTTCATTAGTTTTGTCAATAAGTTTTAATGTATATATTATTATTATTTACTAAGTATTAGTGTCCATATAAGTGTTCAAAAAATATTAATTTTGTAAGTGTGTGTTTTCCTCCTCAGTCAATCGTCCACGAGTTAGTTAAAGTGTCATCGTTTGGTAAATCCACCAGCATTATAGTCGACTGTCGCATTAGTCACATTGTTAGAATGGTATTAGTATTCCGGATTTAGGAAGTAAACATCTGACAGAAAAAAATATGGTTGGAAGACTTAATGATGTATTCATTTATTTATTTCTTCTGGAAACTGTCAAGTCAGCAAATAAATACCGGAGGAATCTTCTGGCAACAGAAAATTTCTTCTGTGAGGAATGTGGCAGGGAAGCATCTCACATACTGCTCGGACGTTGCATTGCAATGCTTGTCAGTCTGCGACCACCAATTTATCTTACTTTTGTAACGGCTGTCCGCACTCATTGTTTCGCGGTGTGTGTGTTTTCGTACAAAAAGTTTCCCCGCAACGCAGCGTCGTTGTCGTTGTTTATTTTCACGCGCGCTAATTATAAATACATGCAAAAGTCATTTGTAAAGTTGCGCGCAACTGCACACCGAGTAGACTACTACGATTAATAATCCGCGTCCCGAGAAGAACAGTTATAAAATTAATATTTTTGTATTGGTTAATTAGGTTTTCTTTCATTGGACGCGATAAAGAGATGCTGTATTGTTTATTAATTTTGATTATGTTCGATGAAAGGCTTTTGCTTTTATTTCTTTCTTTACGAGGCGAATTATTTATTGTTCATCATTGCCGCTTTCTTATCTTGTTGGCATTCCGAACATACTTTATTGCAGCCTCATTTTCCATAAATTACCTTTTTTACCAGTACGTAATATCAGAGACTTTAAACTGCAGTATTATAGTACGTATTAAAGCATGTAATCTTCTACCGTAGAGGTACAAGTCCTTTCTATTTTATTCTTGTAAAACTTTTGCCTATTTCTTCTATCAAATGGTGTCCAACATTTCGGATATTGTAGGCCGCATCGTTATTTTTTGTTTTATTTTGGAATCATACTCTTGTTTATTTTATTTTGGAATCATAAACTTGTTTATTCGCCCTCAAAAGCGGGCGCAATTTCGCTTTTATTGCCCGAGGGCCTATAAAGTTGCCAGGCAACAGCTAATCAAATATATCAAAATCATGGTTTATAAATAAATGTTAAGCAACACAAAAAATTCGATAAATCACATTTTTTGAACACCGCCACTCGTAAAACTTTCGTATTCTTTCTCGTGTACGTCTTTTGACTTCTGTAGTACCGACTGGAACCAACTTGCCCTGTGCGGCTTCAATTTCATCCGATATTTCTTTGTAATAATCAACATCTGTCATTTTCATTTGACTGTAAATTAAAATTGTTCATTACAAACAACATAGACAACACAGCAAACTTAAAATTCACAATGCCAGTACAACGATAACGAATATACAAATATACCTATTGAATACGCGAATTTCGAGAACCAAAATAAAATAAAACGTTGTATGTACCACGGGCAGAATCAAGATTATAGCACTCGGGAAAATTAAAGTCCTCCGCTACGCATCGAGCTTTAAACATTTCCCCGTGCTACAATCTTTTAATTATTATGCCCTAACTATTATTCGTCCTTAAAAGCAGGCGCAATTTGGCTTTTATCGCCCGAAGATTTATAATATTATCAAGCAATAGCTTTTCAAACATCAAAATCGTGGTTTATGGCTATATGTCAGGCAATACAATAAATTTGGTAAATCTTATTTTTTTTTAACAGTGGTACTCGCAAAACTTTTCGTATTGTAACGTGAGAGTATACCTACAACATTTGGTCAGCTAGCACGGTCAATGCGCGCGAACCGACGCCTATGAGTAGTCGGTAGGAGGAGGACGTGGGGCGGGCAGTTAGGTAAACATGGGGAAATAAGCATAATTACCCGCGCGCTATTACATAGTTCGAGACGTCACGAGAATTTTCGAGAAGGTGTTTAGAGCAACTATATAAGCGACGTACGTGTGTGTGAAGGGAGTCAGTCATATAAATTGTTAGTCCGTCAGAAGGACAGTTACATAGATAGTAAGAAGTAAGGAGTCAGTGAATTGAGTGGCCCAGCAGTATCGTGGTGAACGTATGCAATTTGGTGTTGAGTACAGTACTCGGGAAGTTACTGGTATACTGGGATAGCTGTGGAGTCAATACTCTGTAGTGTTGAAGAGCATTGACGAGTATAAGAGTAGCTATGTATATGGGGACAGTAACGGTGTGAAGACGAGTTGGGGCATACGGATAGTCGGTGATACTGAGGCTATGGAAGTTAGAAGGACAATTAGACAGTTTAGTTACATAAATAGACAGAAATTGAGGTGAAAGGTGTGAATTCTGTCCCGCTGTTGAGTCAGTTGAGTATATAGACGCTGTGGAGGTCGATAGGTCGGACAGTTGAACGTGATATAAATAAACTGTGACATAAATAGTTGAAATAAATAATCAGTAATATTGTGTAAATAAACAATCGTGTTAATTGTTTAAATAAATAAATAAATAGTGTTAGTATTTAATTAGTTAATTATTTTCGTAGTCTTAAATTAGTTTTTTAATATTTGTTTAATATTAGTAATCGTCATTGTTCTTATCTGTTAATATTTATTTATCGTTGAAATAAACATCTATTTTAATTAATAATAATTAATTAATTTTTGAACTTCACCCAAATAAATAAAAACGTTACAGTATTATTTCTCGTACATGGCTTTTGACTTCTGTGGAACCAAGTTGCCCTATGCAGCTTCAAATTCATCCGATATATTTTTGAATAATCGATATCTTCCATTATCATTTGATACTAAATTTAAATTGTTAAGGGCAACAGTTCAGGCTACAGGATCATTAAAAAAAATACGTTTGGGACTTCAACAAAATAATAGAAAACTCAAAAAAATTGAAATAGAAAAATGCGCGGGACCTTTGTCTAACTGTTTACGTAGCTTGTATACAGGGTGTAAATGAAATAAGATTTAGAAATAAAAAATGTATTAAGAAATATTTTTGCTCTCGTTGAGTTACATTACTGGTTAAATTTAATGTACTTATTTCATTTACACCCTGTATTTCTCTAAATATAACAACAATAACCTAACCTTTAAGTTTAAGTAATGTTGAGGTGTATTTAGAAAAATTGCGTAATCCACTCTTGATTGGGATTTTTTAAATCCTGCATTCGGGACTTTAGAAACTTTCTAAAATCTATTCTCAAAGTCCATTGAGAAAATAGCAATTAATGCTGTATATATTTCACAGCTTACGTGATTGTATTCAGTGTTTCAAATGAAGTAAGTTTATTGTTTTTAATCTGAGATTGCCACAATTTCAGTTTAATATTAAAACATTAAAGGTGTTTAAATACCATTTTTTAGTTAATTTTAACCTTGAAAATGGAGACGAATGTCCACTCAAAATGCTGAATCAGTCAACCAGTTCCTATTTTCTGATTCAGAGATAGGTTTTCCTTTTACGTTCATAAGACACATAACCCTTTGGATTCTATTTTTTTTCTTCATGTTTACCAGATTGACACGGAAACTTAGCTAGATTAATAGTAGTAAAATAAATAGATAATTAAATATATCCAAAAATAAATTACTTTTAATTCTTGGTGAATCACCTAGTGCTTGTTGCATTAATCGAAAGACCAAATAAAACCAATTTTTTTCTCAAATTTGGATGCCATCCTCAATCATTCCGAAATTCCTGTTTATCTCTTAACATTCTTTCCTTCGCGTACCGATAAGCGTTGTTGCGATAAGAAGTACGAAGTCCCGAGCAGGTTATCGGGAACAAAGAGCCTCGGAACACACGGAGCCAAGCTACCGGACTTCGATTAGTTCGGTCGGTCTCGACGGCTGTGTACTGCTCGGCGATCGCTGCATTAAAAACAACACAATGCAAAAGAATTGTCTGCTCGACCTTCTCGTACGTGAGTAGAGTACAAAATAGGATTGGACACTACACAGGGGAGGACTACAGGAAAAGAAGGGGTCTACATTGTCCACTAAGGGCCAAACTTACA
The DNA here is from genome assembly GCA_963082715.1 of Harpalus rubripes. NCBI lineage: Eukaryota > Metazoa > Arthropoda > Insecta > Coleoptera > Carabidae > Harpalus > Harpalus rubripes. The sequence continues at coordinate 73,745,480 of OY720450.1, forward strand.
ATCATGATTATTTTGGGCTAATATACAGAGGAGGTTAATGCTTTAAAATGCGTTTAAATGACTATATGACATTATCCTTCTATTTAATAAAATAAACAAAAATTACGGCGCGGAAGCAAGGATTTGTGATGATTTGATTTTTTACCTTCCGTCACCTTTAGGTAAGGAAGGTATTGTCTTTGGTCAAAAAATTCGGTGGTGAGTTTTTGATGAATAAGCACGTTTTAGGGTCCCTACAATACGATTTTACTATTTTTACGATGATGTCTGTATGTGTGTGTGTGTGTGTGTGTGTATGTATGTATGTATGTATGTATGTATGTGTGTGTGTGTGTGTGTGTGTGTGTGTGTGTATGTGTGTGTCTGTGTGTGACAAAATTTTCTAATGCAATAACTCTAATACTACAATTCCAAAAATTATAATTCTTTCGTATTCCTCTTCGTTACATCCATGTGAAGAGCTGATTAGATTTTGGTTATAATTGGTCAACCGGAAGTACCCTCATTTGAAGATTTTAACAGTTTTTCTTGAAAAAACGATGTTAAATATCATTTTTTCACATTTAATGTTATTATAAATATTAAAGAATTATTTATTCTCTATACGATTTGAATTCATTTTATACTTCATATTAAATGGACATAGAGTTAAAAAATTATAAAAAAATTAAATATCATATATATTAGTCAGCTTTGCTATAACTTTGGAAACAGCTGCTACATTAAGAAAATTCTGATTGAAAGGTGTCAGTGTCAAGTGCAGTTGACAGTATGTTTATGTTATAATTTTACTGGAAATATAGGATCTTTTGTTAGAAACTTTCTGTATGGAATTTGTATAAAATACATACAACTGCCTTAAGGTAATGTACAATAAATATAATCTTTTGCAAGGAACTTTATGTATATTTATACAAAATACATAGAACTGACGGAAGGTAATGTGCTGGCCACATCAAATTTTTTTTGTAGTAAAATGTGCCGTTGGTTGTCATGCATGTCACACTGAAAGAATATTTCAAGGAATTTGTGATTACATAGACTTGTATAAGCAGTTGAAGTCTTTCATATTTGGTCTCAGACTCGTGCAATCACAAATTTTAATATTTACAAGGGTTACAGGGTTTAACAGAACTAATTTTTGTCCAACATTAAATTCCAGCCCCTTCTTCAACCTAGTTAAAACGACGGTTAATGTAGTTCTTGCCGTCCCTGAAAACTTAGGGATGTTATATTATGTTAAAAAAAAAACTATTCCGCGTTCTAATGGGCACGTCCAAGTCTTCCGCTTTTTAGAAATTACATGTCTCATATGAATTTTGAATATAAATAAATGAAAACGAAATAAAAATTGCTTTATATTTTGTATTTTTATACCTATAAAAATGTAGGTAATTAAAGTTTTTATGTAAAATGGTCGCCATGGTGTGACGTCAGCGTCATTACTACAGCTACTAGATAATACATAGTTGACTTGTCCGCCATATTCGTGCCAAAATCAATGCAATAAATTATGAAATAAAAGTACATTTCTTATAAGTTTATGTAGTAACTATTTTTCATAAAAAAATATAACTTCCATATTTGCCATATTATATTTATTTAAAATAATGAAACAAGAAAAAATTCGGTTCGTTACGATTTTTGAGGTTAAAGAAAAATATATGTATTGCAAAAGTACCTGTAAAAATTAAAACAATGATTTGCACAATTTGGAGCAGAACAACCCGTCATTATGGATAATTTCTATGATTAATAATAGTGTAAAGTTGATATTGAATAATTTAAGTGGTTCCAAAATGATGGACGAGTCATCTGTAATTTATCTAGTAGCTATAGTCATTACAGTCGCCCAGTTGCCCTGTGAAAATGTCATTGTAGTGTAGACCATGCATATTTTGCTCATAAATTCGCGATTGGCTTTACACACATATTTAATATATCCGAGTAATTTTTTATCAAGATCAAAAGAAAATGTATTTATTAAATAAATTTATATTATAATTTGTTTTAATTATTGTAATCTCAATACTTATCATTGTTGTAATCATTTAGTAAATAGGAATGTAAATGTTGGATTATTGTTATTATGAACTATACATTGATTATTGTAATCAATACTGTCATTGTTGTATTTAATTAAAAATAGAAAATAGTTTAAATACTATTTTAATTGTAATAGTGTCACTTGGTGAGTATGGTAACCTTTAATATTATAATAAAGAAAGTCTTAAACTTGCATTAATTAAAACGAATAATTAACCTGAGTATGAAAACGAGCAAAAATTACTAATTTTACTTACCTAATTTTTATTTATGTATAATATGTACTATCGAAGTTTTACATAAATTAACATTTAACACTACTCCTATACCTATTCATGTAAGTAAATCAAACAAATATATATTTTGAAATGATATAATAACTATATCTGTCTTACTTTATTACCATTAGCTCTAAAGATTTTGATCACAGTTTGTAATGGATACGTATTTTTATTTAGTGTATATTACCATATTAATGGTAACGTATGTCGGATCTCTCTACTTATGACGGAGTGATGCTAACGTCACAACTTTCGCGCTAAAACTCTTATAATTATTTTAGGCGTTATTAAGCATAATTTCAAGAAAAAAAATACGGAATTTCTATTTTTAAATACTCCGTAACATATAAAAAATTCATAAAAAGTTGGACGGGCCCATTTCATGTTTTTATATGATATTTTATATAACATAATAGAGTCCATTCAAAAAATTGCATTTTAAAACTTTAACCTCATTTGGATACCTCTCTTATTTTGGATATTTTTTAAGGAATTAAAAATTTACACCAATCAACTATGCTGACATATAACAAAACTGAATTTTTACCCGATTACCTGGTTAAAATCTTAACTGCCATTTGAACAAACAAGACTGAAACGAAATATTCTCTTCAACAGTACACTTTACCATTCTTCTACTTCTTAAAAAATCCTAACCGATCTTGTTTTGGAATGCGGAATGCTTTTAAAACAATCGTGAATTGCAACATCGATTTCTTTTTTCAGATGGAAGCTTTTTACTGCGTAATTTTTTTTTTCAAAAAAATGGGTTACAAATTTCCTATTATTATGCTGAATAGTTATGTTTTTATGCAAAAAGATATATTACATTTTTATTTATTCAAGAATGAAGGAAGAAGTTCTCATTAGAAAATTCTGAGAATCCAACTCTGTGTATGGGTATTGGATATTGTACATTTCTCGATATTTTTTGCATTTCTAATTAGAGCACAGAACAATTGGTTTTATTCTACGACTTACTTACATAAAATGTACTTTTTGTAGTGTTCAGACATTCTTCCGAGTTAATTAAATAAGATTTCTACTAGTGCAAATATTTGTAATTTTTTTAGAATTTTGTTTTACAGTACACACTACGCTTTGTAGTTTTATTTGCATAGAATTCTATCAATTCTATTTAAATCACAAATTATTTGATTAACGTAAAACAGTTCACAAAGCACCACAAAAAATAATTGTGTCTAGTTCTGCCCTCTTTTGTTAAAGGGAAAGTTATATATCGATCTTAATCTGAATCAAGTGACAATTGGAAATCGGCTAAACTAAGTCCAAAGTTATGAAATTTATTTTCGTCGAGTTTCGTGTCTGTCGCAGCATTCAAGTCTCCAACTGTTTTATGTAAATAAGTTCATTGTCCTAATTTAAATAAATTTGTACTAATTAATACAAAACTAATAACATTTTCCAAGCACCGTACTAAGTCAATCAGCATTTATTTTTCAATTAAAATACCTTTTTTAATTATTTCAGGATCCAAACATATTTAAATACGCTGAAATTAGCTGCATTTCATTATCATAAATTACCAATTTTAACACAACAAGATTAAAAAGATTCCAGTACAATAAAATCTCGAACGAGGTTAGCAATTTTTAAAATCTGATGTGGCCAACACAATACCTCTCGCTATTTAATTTTTAGTAATTTAAATACATACCTACATATTTACTAATGATGGCAACTGTATTAAGTTCCTTTGCATACAATATTGTTCAAATTTTATGTATTATCAATATTTTCTTTTGTAAAATCTTATTTTCATTTACAAACTTATGGAAATTGATGTATTGATTATGTTTTATAATTTCATATTTTAATATTTTCTTCTAAAACCACTACCATATAATTAAAAGATTATAGCACAAGGGGATGGTAAAAGCTCTACGCACAGCGGAGAGCTTTTAATTTCCGGGTTGCTATAATCTTGATTACAATCCGTGTGGTACATACAACATTTTATTTTACTTTGGTTACCGAAATTCAAAGATTTAGTATGTCCTTAGACTTATATTTATTATTGTTGTGCTGGCATTCCGAATTTTAAGTATGCTGTGAATGAATTTATATTTATCGAATAAAGAATTTAACGTTCTTTAATATAAATATTTACATAAATTTTCGATAGATAATTATAATATAATTTAGATAATTTTTTTCTTGTAACTACTACTTTCGGTTGTCCAATTGTTACCAAAACTTAATCAACTCTTCCCATTATTGTTAGATTGAGGAATTCATAGTTAAAAATGTCTTAAGTCTTATAGTATTTGAGAAATCGTGGATCCAACTTCCACACACACACACACACACACACACACACCCACACCCACACACACACACACACACACACACACATACACACACACACGGACATCATCGTAAAAATGTTATAATCGGATTCTAGGGACCTTAAAACGTGTTTATTCACTAAAATCTGGATATGCGATTTTTAGCATAAATTCAATACCTCTCTTAGCGAGAGGTAAAAAGTATACGAAAAAGAATACGAATAGTTTTGCAAGTGGCGGCCTCTATATCTCACTTCCCTCTGGTGGCGAGAAATAAAAAAAAGATTTTATATATATATATATATATATATATATATATATATATATATATATATATATATATATGTATATACATATACAGGCTGTAAATGAAATAAGTGCATTAAATTTAACCAGTAATGTAACTCGACGAGAGCAACAATATTTCTTAATAACTTTTTTTTCTAAGTCTTTTAGATTTTGAGTTAAAATTCTTTAAAGATTTACTGCATATTTCGGCGCGCGCCCATGGAGAACAAATGGCTGCTTCCGTGGGATACAAACAGCTCAAAAATTGTCGGTTATCGGTTATACTTGCAGTCACAGTAATTAATAAACGAATCAACGGAAATAACATTTATTATTTATTAATTCGTAATAGTACAATTTTTAAAATAAAGAAATATACTTTTGGATAACAAAATTATAAAGTTCTGTATTAAACCAGGCTTTTAATCACCTGTGAATACTGTAAGACAAGGAGGGGCGAGGTAACGAGAAGAAGAGCAAAAGCATAGTTATTAGGTCATGAGATGATTATTTATCGTCGATAAATCATAATAGTTTAAATACGTTATTCAAAAAATGTAAGTACAAACTTTTGTCCATTTAAAAGAGGTACATGAGTACCAATAATTAGTCGTCCATTTATTGTTCCCGCTCAAATATGTTTTAATGAAAATTTTTACAGCATTTTCGTCTGTCGAGATGTGTATTGTGCATAATAAATACACCTTTCCAAGAAAATCAGTCTCATTAATGAACATTATGAGCCATTCCCAAAATTAAAGTCTGTTATGTGTTGAAAACATAGAACTTTTTGCACATGTTATGGATATAACTGTTGCTTTTTTTAAAATTATCATATGTGACACTCCGTATTGTGATGTGATAAATATGTACAAGATTAAAAAATGTGCGAATTAAGAACAGAATGATTTGGTGATGATTTGGAAACGCTCCGTGTAAATGCGTTGGCAACTCCATGACACTGTCTTTATGTCAACCGTGATGTCAAGTAAAATGTAGTACAGATACGAGTAAAAAAATAAATAAATAAACCATAGGTAAGTAATTACACTGTCTGTGTACTTTGACAGAATTTTACCTTATAAACAAGTTTATTACTAATGTCAAAATTTAATTGCAACAATTGACAGGACTGTCAATTGCTAGAATAAAATTTTTCATAACAATTGCTGCTGCATTCAATTATCACAAAAATATTTGGAACGATTCGTCAATTTACGGGGTGGTAAAAATGCTAAAAAAATATGCGATTTCGAGAAAAAGTTATTAAGAAATATTGTTGCTCTCGCCGAGTTATATTACTGGTTAAATTTCATGCACTTATTTCATTTACACCCTGTATATATATCGATAAACGTGTTATGTCGCAATAAAATTGCAGAGATTTGAAACTAAATTCAAAATTTTATAATACTTCCTGTTAATGGAAATATTTTCTCATAATAAATCAAGTTGGAGAGTTGGAAACAAGAAAAGAGAATAGCTATTAGTAATCACATATTGTTAATTTCATTACAGTTTGAGACAGCATATTTTATTTTATATCCTATAAATCAGTATTGATTTCTAATCGATCATTTAATTCTCTCACCGAAATCAAAGAGGGCCGCACCTGTAATCACGTGACACAACTAATCGCATTATGAACCCGACTCCGCTCGGCATATAAATGAAGATACTTTGTGCTAAGAATTTTTATGTTAGTCTGAACGAGAATTAAGTTCACATGTAAATTTGACTGGAGAAATTAATCATTTTTTATTGTATTTGCTGTCAGAGTTAATTGGTAATTATGATTCTAAACATTGTAATTAGAATTGCGGTTTCTAATTTTCTAATTTAAACTATAAATTAAATATAAAAATAGTTTTCTGGCGCATGGACTTCCGCTCTTACGTAAGCTTCAATTTCTTTAGGAAAAAAATAAAAAAATTAATACTTGGATGGATAATTTTTCAAGAATTTCGTATGTTTCAGTACAAATTTCATTGTTAATAGAATTAAAAATTACCCATCAACATAAAATTCAGTGAAAATAAAAAGTATACAGTATCGGACATAAATAAAGCGACTCCGAAGGAACTAATAAAAAGATTGATAAAGTTCAAATCAACACAATTTTTAAGTTTGTTCAGTCGAATCCTTTATCAAGAAACGTAGTTGAAAGGCAACAATTCAAAAAAGGCACAAAAATCAATGAATCTACAAATTTTATTTATCAATACTGTTAATAGTTGCATTAAAACTACATACCTGAAAAAATTTATTATAATTTCTTTTTGTAAAATGAAAAGTGAAGGCATATTTATTAATCAGATTAATGTTATACGATTTATTTAAATTTCTTTTCCATACGTTCAGTTCATAAATTTTATCTTCTTTCCTAAAAATTATGGAATATGTCTTGAAATTTTGTTGTACTCGAACACTTTAACACATAACTTATTGGTGTATATTATGCTCATTTTCTTTAATTCGTTTATTTTTCACACATTTTCAAATGAAATTACATGTTATTCTACGGCTTCCAATAATGTAAAGGTTATTTCATTCATAAAACCTTATCGACGTTAAACAAGTAATTCAAAATTATCGTATTAAATTTACAAGTACCTACCTATGTATATGAACACAGATGTGAGGTGAGGCAAAAATAGAGCGGCTGTATAAAAATCTTATATTTACTTTACCAGAATAACAATTTATTAAAGAAACAAATTTTAAATTAGACAAAAAATAAACAATGTTACATATTTAATAATTATTTATAATACATTTCATTCATCGTGGCGCTGAATTAAGTAAATTATCGATGATTTTGTAGTTCATAGATTTCCATGCATCCGTTATAATTTTAAATCATTTTTTGGAATTATTACTATCATTCCATGCAATATTTTTGTCAATATTTTACAACAGATTTTCAATTGTATTATTAGGTGACTATTTCAAGTATTCTCTTTCTTATTATGCATTAGGTATACGATTTTATCAAATGAGTATTTCACAAATAAAACACTTCAATTTCAAAGCATATCAACCAACGATGATGTGATAAAAATTGAAGATATTGTTCTTCGTAATCGCCGAATCACTTTAACTGGCTTATTCAGTAAGAATGTCATACCATAACGTATCGTTATGATGAAAAAGTTGTTAAATAACGATAATTTTCAAAAAGCGTATTCTGTAAAACCAATGTCGTTATATTGAAATCGTATTATCTTTATTTTAAGTAGTTCGTGAACGACAACATTTATTCATACATCAAATATATAATTAATAACCATAATTACATTTTAGAAGAAATGTTTGTGGTCGTGAAAGTCTTTTATGGGATAATATTAATCCATTTGATAATTGTTTTTTACACATATTCTTTACTCAATAAAGAAATAATAATTAAAATAATAAAGTTAATATTTTTTTTAAAATGACATTACAATGACAATTTAATTTACAATCATAGTTAGTATTTTCTAAAAAAAGGCTAAAGTCGTTATGACAAATGGTATGAGGACGTTTATAACAATATTACTTAGTGAATACGATTTTTACAAAATGTCGTTCAGGATCACATCGTTACATTTATAAATAACGATAGTTGTTATATAACGATATTTTTACAGAATAAGGGGCCTATTCAGTACTCAATATTTGTGTAGTCTTTATGGTCTTTATGGTTGTTATGTACTATAAAGATTGTTAAAATCGAATTTGATATTCTCAGTACTGAAAGTGGTTACTGTCAACAATTGTTAAGCGTTTTGACAGTCTTTATCATAACGACTGCTAAATCTATGTAGTTATGGTTTTTATCACGTTGTTATTTGACATGTGACAGCGTATTATATCAATCAAATATTATTAATATTGACCTTTCTGCCAAATATTGGTGTTTTTACATTTTAGCAGGATGCAGTTAATTATTTGTATATACATTCTGCTTCTACTTGAATAATGACCATAAGAACGATAAAGACAGAGGTGCAAGAAAGTTACTTTTGACATTTTGTGGTATTCTTGAAAGCTCTGTGTGATGTGATGTTTCCGTTACATATTCAGTCAAAATAAAAAAATTAAACCTTCCCATAAATTTTCAATCGCGTTGAGATCATTTGTAGGAATTAACAAACCCGTTCTACATGATGTAGAAGTTTCCAAATATGACATAAATATCATATTGTTCTTTAGTTGTTTTTGGGAAAACGTTTGCGTACTAAATATAATTGGCAATTCATTATTTTTAAAAAAAATTAAACTGTTGACAGATAAGATTAAAGTTAGATTAGGTTCATATATGTATAATGAAGTTAGCAAATGTCAAATAATCTGGTTCATTCACAAATATTTTTTGTAAAGATTGTTAATAATACCGACGTAGGTTCTGAATTGACAAATTCATAAAGATTGTTACAAATGTCTTTATGATAACAATCTTTATATACATAGCAACCTTTATGACTTTATTTCTCTGAATACGCCACTAAGTCTGTAAGAGAGGTTTTTGAGACAGTCAGAAGAATGACGAAAATAATTGTGGGCAAACAATTCCTGACATTTGCACCATGACAACCAGGCCCGGATTACCCATAAGGCCAACCTAGGCCATGGCCTAGGGCGCAGGCACAGATGGGGCGCACATCGAGTAGGAAAAATGGGAACACGGAAAGAGAGAAGTGACTGTAGTTACCAGACGACGTAAAAAGTCACATTTGCTTTAATTATACAAAATCAGTATAGCAAAGTGATTGGTAAATCTTGTTGAGCTATGACAGTTGTCGAAGATTTTAAATAATTCTAATATTTATATACCGGGTGTCTACTTTTTATGAATCTTAGCAAAAATACAATGGTAAAATTTTCATGACTGTAATTTCTGCCCTATGAATTTCAAAACAAAAGTATATATACGAAAATTGTTCAGAATTAAAAACTGCATCTAATAAGTCCATAATTATTGTTTACATGCGTTTCATTCGAGAGACAGAGAAGCAGAATAAAAGATAATCTTTAGCTACTTATAAAAAGATGGGAAATGTATCTTTGATGACTGATAATAGTAGGTGTATTAAAAAACAAATTTCATAAGACAGTCTGTTAACCCACGGGTCCAACATTGGAAAACGAGCCGCTTCGCGGTGAGTTTTACAAAGGACGAGTGCGATCATAGTCCTTATGAAACATGTTTTTATACTAATTTTTCTTTTGGGGTACTTTATAATTCTATTAGATTTTTAATAAATGCGACTTGTAAAATCAGTTACGTTGGTAGCACTTCTCGCTAAACAAATTGAACTTCACAGGTGACAATTCTTTGTTGACTGACAGCAATTTGATGTTGATATCTCATTTATGTATCAGTTTTAAATGCTATTAATCATACCACCGCTAGAAAACGAAAAGCTCCGAAAACAGTACGTTTATAGATCTTCTTAACATGTTTTCACTGCGTTTATAGACTCATAAGGACACCGATATAGAAAAGCAATTTAATGAAATCAAGAATTCTTATAACTTGGTATATATTGAGGGGGGGTGCAGTCATGAATTTTGGCCTAGGGCGTAAAGAAATACTAATCCGGGCCTGATGACAACACAACAGTACAACAATGTCATGTTGACGCAATCACCGTATTCACCGGACATGCCTCCCTGCGACTTTTTTCTCTTCCAAAAGATGAAGAGTATATCAAAAGACAACGATTAGCAACCTTAAAGGAAGACAATATCAGTTAGTATTGATGGATAAATTATTACTTTTAAAACAAAACCCTTTGAATTTAACTGCTTCTATTATTCTCGATAAAATAAATGAATAAATATCTAGTCATTTGAAGTCATCAAAGAATTAATGTGACATTTCTGTTTTAAGTTTGCTATTTACTCTAGCATCGAAATCAATTATTCATCAGATTGTTTTTAAAGAAAATCATTATGTTGGTGTCCACTGTTCTTTCCTCTAACTTCTATTCAGGATTCTTCTTTCTTCATTCCTCGTTCTAATAATAGCCCTCGTGTGGTCTTCGCCCCATGTCTTCGTCATGTCACGTCACTAGCTCTGGCGTGACACGCTTCAATCACGCCACTTGCTTTGCTACTTGGCTAGGATCGTTCCCTGTAAGGATCTGCAATTTATAAACCGCGTGACACACCGTGAGATGCAGCCGTGTGCCGTGTTTGCGAAAACAGACCGAAATTACAACACTCAAACGACAGCCAATAAATACAACGAATTGGTATTCAGAAAAATTAGAGCGAAGATTACCTTTGCGGGATTCAAATTTGAATACAAAATTGTTGAAGAAGGGAAAACAATAAATATGTCTTCACGCCTTTTCTTTCACCAACAAGAAGAAATGGGGCTTTATTGTTAGAGAAATACAAAGAGAAGCAGAAATAAGAACTATTCAAATCAATCCAAACGACGTCAATACCACGGTATTTATTAGACGAAACGAAAAATATCAAGATGATTGCCAGATTCAGATGTGGTAATGAAGAGAGAAACAACAAATACTGGTTATCAAGTGAAGAGAGAAGATGCAGGCTATTGAGAACTGACAAGATGCGACACGACAACTAGCGGCGAAAATCAGAACTTTCTCGGAAGAGTACTCTATGTTTGTTTTTACATGTGTCAACATGAGCGATTTAAATAAATTTTGAAAAAAAGCATATAAATCTTGCACAAAAATTTATGTTTTTGGATGTCACTCAAAGAGGGACAAAGCCAGATGTGTAGGATTTTATAGTTTCCCTAAAATAGTTGATAATTTTAAGAAAGATGATTTTATCTTTCCAGGTAACTGGTAAAAATGGAAGTATAGAATTTTCTAATCGTAATTGTAACCTATTTGAAGATACCCAATCTAGCTGAATGTTATGACGATATTTTTGTAGTAATTTGGGGAATTGTAAACTTAAGTGCACCTATTATTGGAATAAATGGTTTTCAACATTCATAATATATATATATATATATATATATATATATATATATATATATATATATATATATATATATATATATATATATATATATATATATCATGTATTTATCACTTTTTCAAAATAAATATGTTTTACGCAATTTAAGATGTTACCTATATGCGATTTTTATATCACAAACCACTCTACTTTATAAATAGAATCGTCAATGGACGAATATATCCCAAAATCTGTTTCTGTTTCATTTAATACAGCCATTCCTAACTGCCACCATTATATTTTGCTTTTGTTTTAAGGTGCCGTTTTTATTTAAAAATTGCAATTTATTACTTAGTTCTTTCGTGAGCATATTTATCCAATCATATGGGCATTTTATTTTGTATCCGAGGCATGTTTTGTTCATAATTCTACACGTAATTATATGGTGAGTATTCAAAACCGTTTCACATATAATTTGAAAAAAAATACAAATTAAAAGTGCAAAACATTAGTCTCAATACATTTATTACGTTCTATTATGCACCGGGAGCTTGCCGTAGCATTTAAAAACCGAAAATATTCAACTACACATAGTTTCATTTCGTTTCTTTACATTTATGTTTACATGTTAAACTCACAGCAGTACTCTTTCGACATCAGATAGTGCTGCCTCTATCGGTAATGTCAGTTCTCAATATGGGAGAGAATAGGAAACATTTAGGCATCTAAGGACATCGTGCAGAGAGGTTCTGAAAGAAAGAAGAAATGAAAAGGTCCTATTAGACGACTTAGGATGACTGGATGAAAGAAGTCATCAAAAAACGGGCGGCTAATTTAATATGATGTATTATCACATACAGGGTGATTGGCATTATCAAGAGACATTAACATATTTTGATAGATAAAATGTCAAGCATTTGTTTACCTTTTATTCAAATTTGGCATGGCTATTGCTATTAATGGGAAAATGACTAATTTTTAAAATTAATTTATGGGCTTAAAATATTGGATAATTTTCATGTATTTGGTATTTTCAGATAAGGATTTTTTTTATCTTTGTATTGACACCACAAGCATTGCCGTAAGTTAAAACGGGAGGCAACGGGTTGCAAAAAACTGATTTCCCATGTTAATCTCCTATGTACACCTTGAATCACCCTGTATAATATCATAAGTGGTAAATTATTGCCGGAAAATTTTCGGATTGTTACAAGAGCTGGTTGCCTAGCAATTTTTTTTTCTTGATAAAAATCTTCTAATTACCTCTCGCTAAGAGAGGTATTGAATTCATGCTAAAAATCAATTATCCAGATTTTAGTGAATAAGCACGTTTTAAGGTCCCAAGAAAAAAATCATCTAAATATTATTTATCGAAAATTTATGTAAATACTTATATTAAAGAACGTTAAATTCTTTATTCGATAAATATAAATTCATTATTATATCTTCTATAGATTTAGAGATAAAGAAATGCATATAAAATAATTTGATGTAAAAATTCTCAGATCAAACTACTTCAAGACAAGAAATTCAAATGTTTGTAATTGACACATAAATGTTACTGTCAAAAATATTTGTATGCCACTGTCAAAAATATTTGTACATCATTATGAAGATTATGAAAATAAAAAAAAGTCAACAACGCAAAAGAATATACGTAAAAAAGAATATAAAAGGAATTTGCGAAAAAACGACGAATATAAAGAAAAAGAAAAGGAAAGTAGAAAAAAATTCAGGATATTGAATATAAAGAAAATGTATGTATTGTACATAATTTATATTAAAATATCCCATAGATTTTGTAAATAAATGTGAGAATTATTTTGTAGTGAGACATGAATATATGTATTTGTATTTAAAAATATTTTTCGTTTTGTGCGTACAACCAGGTAAAATATCTGGCGAGAGGTTATGTGCTGGCCACATCAGATTTTTTTATTGTTTTGAGATGTTATATTTAAGTTTGCTTTTTCAACGTTTTAAAGAGATTCCTGTCCGAATCGACTCGTTTTTAATAAAAACTGATAACACTGAAAATATACACACTTTGACAGGTATGTAAACAAAATGTTTCTAAAACATCAAAAAAATTTTGCTTATCAAAACTCACTTGTAAAAATACGACATCTTATTGGCTTACTTTAAAATCCATATTTTAAACTAGTCGAAAGAAAATTGTAGAAATTTTTCACCATTTTCCCTAAGTTTTATAAATTGTTTGTTGAAAATATATACCGGCCGAAGTATTAAGAGTTTGGGCTCAGCTGTGAATAAAACCAGTTTGCTGCATCCAGAAATAGATAAGGATATATCTATTTCTATTCGAGAAAATTAAGGTCTTCTAAACAGTATCGTTTTGCTATTTTTAGCAGCAATCCCGAACCCCCAGAATTTCACGTCTTTCCCATTGCTTGTACCTCAGCGTTACGCATTCCTTTTGTACGTGACCGGCTTGCAAACTTCCTCAACAACTCTCAGATCGATCAGCGAATTTCGGAGATGGATTCGATGTTGTGTCTTGCTGGTTTTTACCAGAGCCCCGCAACCGACCTAACCTCAAACAGCAGCCGCTGTCAACATAACAAACAAACTCCCAGAAGCAAGAGGACTTTTTTCGACCAACTTCTTATTGCCGTATAAATATAAGATTTATTATTATTTATTTCTGGAGCATATAGCTCTTTACTGACGGCTTCAACGGAAGAATATGACATGGGAATTTCAATGATTTCAAGTACGGGAGCCTTATTACATAGAAAATTGTTCCCTTAACTTTCACATCTTTTGCTTCAAATTCCTTAACATCAGCTATTATCCAATCGTTTTGAAAATTGTAATTTCTGCCGTTTTACATTTTCAACAAAAAAAAACATATATATAAAACCTGCGCAAATGGTGAGAGACTAGTTTAAAATATAGATTTCAAACTTTCAAAAACTGAATAAGTTATTCAAGTATTCCGCCATTTAACATCACGTTTATAGTAATACCAGATTTAATTTTATTAGACATTGTAGCCTCAGACCTGCAAATTTTTCTGTGAGTATTGTCTCAAATGTCTTAATTACTGTACACACTGGATTTTTATGAAATTGTTTTTCATTGTGCCAAAAGAAAATGGTCTCTGTAGAAGCTAAGTCTGGACTAGAAAATTCATTTAATTATAGCATTCTTGGTTTCATTAATGTTGTAATATTATTGGAAATTAAATACTCCGTTTTTTCCTAAAGTCTTGGTCTGTTCAATGAGGAATTAGCAATTCTCTTTCAGCGCGATTCTTGTGCATAGTGTTGTGCTTAACCCTGCCTACCGAGAAGGTATCTATTTTTCGATTTTTGCTTATATCTTGAAGACGGTACGTCTTAGTAAAAAATCTGATGTGGCCAGCACATAACCTCTCGCCAGATATTTTACCTGGTTGTACGCATAAAACGAAAAATATTTTTAAATACAAATACATATATTCACGTCTCACTACAAAATAATTCTCACATATATTTGCAAAATCTATGGGATATTTTAAAATAAATTATGTACAATACATACATTTTCTTTATATTCAATATCCTGAAATTTTCTTTTTCTACTTTCCTTTTCTTTTTCTTTATATTCGTCATTTTTTCGCAAATTCCTTTTATATTCTTTTTTACGTATATTCTTTTGCGTTGTTGACTTTTTTTTATTTTCATAATCTTCATAATAATGTAGAAATATTTTTGACAGAGGCATACAAATATTTTTGACAGTAACATTTATGTGTCAATTACAAATATTTGAATTTCTTGCCTTGTAGTAGTTTGATCTGAGATTTTTTACATCAAATTATTTTATATGTCTTTCTTTATCTCTAAATCTATAGAAGATATAACAATGAATTTATATTTATCGAATAAAGAATTTAACGTTCTTTAATATAAGTATTTACATAAATTTTCGATAAATAATATTTAGATGATTTTTTTTGTAACTACTATACTTCCGGTTGTCCAGTTGTTACCAAAACTGACTCGACTCTTCCCATTATTGTTAGATTGCGGAATCCGTAGTTAAAAATGTCTTAAGTCTTATAGTATTTGAGTAATGGTGAATCCAACATCCACACACACACACATACACACACATCCACACACATACAGACATCATCGTAAAAATGTTATAATCGGATTCTAGGGTCCTTAAAACGTGTTTATTCACTAAAATCTGGATATGCGACTTTTAGCATGAATACAATACCTCTCTTAGCGAGAGGTAAAAAAGTCATTATATATAAAATAAAAGCTGACAAAATTTACTACTTATTTGCTACTTTAAGTTTTATTCTATCTCTAACGAAGTTCATGAATCTTTCACAAGCCTTTTTACAAATCGTAACGAGCACACTCTCACAATTTGAGAGATAATTACTCAACGTTAACATTGCGCAGTAAATATTATATTATTGTGAACTTTTAGCCGTCACGCACACGTAGAATAATTATTTGAGATCCAATCTAAAGGAATCCCAGCGAGGTCCATGAATTTTTCACAATTCTTTCTTCGTTTAAATACATTTCTCCTGGATCCTAAAGCCCATTTCTACGATTTAAGCACATTTATCCCAAAATGTTAATTCTGTAATCTTTCCAACGGATAAAACTGATTTTGCATTTTTTTGGTGGTGTAGCATGACAATGCTTACTTTTTGACTCTGGCTAGAGTATAATAATGTATCTAGGTCGTCGACAAATTCGACACCTATTTCGCCAAAAGCTTCTCATATCTAATTCTTCCATTAGGATATATATGATATATTCACTCATCTGAAATGTTCAATTATTCATCAGTTTTGGACATCTTCAATTGTAGGTCCTGTAAAACAATATAATGTACACGCCACCATGCCAGCAATGAGTGCCCGTAAGGTGACGCCTGGCAAGCGCCCGCACGGTGCAAATATTTCATCATTATACCGATTTTATTTATTTATTAATGCACAGAACATTATATACTTGTACACAAATGAAACGCCTATACATAGTTGTTCTTAACGGTACAACGTTACCACGGAGTACTGTGGTCAAGACTTTGGGTATGCATTTTGATAAAAATCTTTCGTTTCGAGAACACTTATCAAAAAAAATTCTGCTAACTTAAGCTCAAAACGCTATACCAATATCGTAATTTAATTTCATCAGAGATAAAGCTTCGTCTTGTCAACTCGTTGATATTTCCTGTGTTAGAATATTGTGCTTGTGTTTACATACCTAACTTGAATAAAAGTGAAAGGCAGAAAATAAACCTTTTTCAAAATAGCTGTAGCTGTAAGATGTTTTCGGCGTTCGGAAATTTGACCATATTTCTCAGTACCGTGTTGCAGCTAATTTAGATGTGATTGAAGATCGCTTAAAAATACTATTTCTTTGTCTAATACATAAAATAAAGACTACGGGATGTCCAAAATATTTGTGCGATAAGCTCGTATCAAAAAACAATAATTACAACCTACGTGACAATGAATTGTATTCACTGCCATCATTTAATAAAACGAAATTTAAAAGTTCTTTTTCTTATTTAGCTCCTACATTGCATAACAGTATTCCTAAAAATTTAAAGTCTCTACATTATAGTACTTTTAAAAACCATGTACAAATCTATTACAAACATTGCTTATGAGTATATCTTGTTAGCTACTGATTTCATTTCCTATTAAATGTCAATTATTATAAATTATAACTGTATCTATATATACGTTATTGTCGTTTATTTCTCTCTCTTTCCGTTTCTCGGATTGATTGTTGTATTTATTCACTTATATTTTTATTGAATTGTATTTTATTGTAAATTGGTTAGGTGGAAGATCAGCCTTGGCTGAACTTCGCCATTGGGTCTTTATCTCAATAAAGTATATTATTATTATTATTATTTGAATGAAGGATAATAAAGGCCTTTAAGTTCCGTATTGTTGTTAAAATTTTCTTTTATTCAGACGTTTCGGTCAGTATTTGACCATCTTCAGTGCAAATTTTACATTTTAAATTACATTGTTACATTGAGTGTTGTAATAATATATGTGAAATCATCTTAGATAATAGAATACATGAAAAATATCATGTTTTGTAAAGTACATTTTATGAAATATAAATGAAGAAAATCCAAAATTTATTGAGAAAAATAAACTTGAAAGCGATGTAAAAAACATTTTGAATAACTTAACCTCGCTCAACCTGAACGTGGGCTGGTCAAACGTCTGAATAAAAGAAAATTTTAACAACAATACGGAACTTAAAGGCCTTTATTATCCTTCATTCAAATATAACTACATCAATATTATTATTATTATTATTATTATTATTATTATTATTATTATTATTATTATTATTATTATTATTATTATTATTATTATTATTATTATTATTATTATTATTATTATTATTATTATTATTATTATTATTATTATTATTATTATTATTATTATTATTATTATTATTATTATTATTATTATTATTATTATTATTATTATTATTATTATTATTATTATTATTATTATTATTATTATTATTATTATTATTATTATTATTATTATTATTATTATTATTATTATTATTATTATTATTATTATTATTATTATTATTATTATTATTATTATTATTATTATTATTATTATTATTATTATTATTATTATTATTATTATTATTATTATTATTATTATTATTATTATTATTATTATTATTATTATTATTATTATTATTATTATTATTATTATTATTATTATTATTATTATTATTATTATTATTATTATTATTATTATTATTATTATTATTATTATTATTATTATTATTATTATTATTATTATTATTATTATTATTATTATTATTATTATTATTATTATTATTATTATTATTATTATTATTATTATTATTATTATTATTATTATTATTATTATTATTATTATTATTATTATTATTATTATTATTATTATTATTATTATTATTATTATTATTATTATTATTATTATTATTATTATTATTATTATTATTATTATTATTATTATTATTATTATTATTATTATTATTATTATTATTATTATTATTATTATTATTATTATTATTATTACTTTGTTGTTCTTTGGTCGTTTCATTTTTCTTACGCTATCATCTACCGAGCTAGTAAAGGCCACGAATATTGTAAAAATTTATTCTGCTTCCGACTTTATACTAGCTTTGAAAGACGCTATTTGTATTTGTTTGAATCCGGTAGCATTTCATTCATCATCTGAATCTATGATTGGTTTCCGCTCCAGTGACCTTGCTGCTGGAGTTCCTACTGTGCTGCACGGGAGTCACGACAGAAGACGTGGGCGATCCAAGAAGCCACAGACAGCAGCAGCAGCACAGAAGCACGTGCTCTGCTAAACGAGATCACGCGCTAGCCTAACCAATGCTTAGCTACCGACAACGGCAAGACGACCACTCATTATTTAGACATTTATTTATTCTTCAAAATAGTACATTCATTTTGCATGCATACTTTTAATAACTTTATTTAATACATAGTTATTATGCAAGTGCAATAAAGAGACTTTTTGTACGGGTGCCTTACAATACAACATTGTATTCTTTTATGATTCTGCAAATTTTAGAAGAATAGTTATTTATGTTGTGTATCATTATTATTTGTGTCCAGTGTTGTGACAGATCAGTTTATAAAGGATCTAGACCAAGATCAAGATCTTTACAATTAATATGTTCTAGATCAGATCATAGTTCAATTTCTGCGATCGGGTCTTTTTTTCAGATCAGATCAGGAATTTGGGATTTGTTTTTCTTACATCATAAAAAGATCAGTAACGATTTTTAATTTTTTTATTTCTTATTAATTAAATAGGAATACAAACAGTAAATTTATTACAAAGAATATACTTAGCCGTGTGCCTTACACCTGGGAAGAAAAAATAGATACGTAGGTACGTTTTATTAATGCTGAATTAACAAATCAAGTAGAAACCGAAACAAAAAAAATAATTTTAAACATCAGAATTGTTGCAATGTATTAAATTAAGATAGGCCATATCAAATGGGCAATTTTTTAAGTGAGTTAAAATTACAACCCACTTGTATTTAATTTGTTTTTGAATTTTCTGGTTTAAATTTTTTGTATTTTTTGTTTTCTCAATTGACATGGCCTAAACTGTTAGGTACATAAAAAATTTTCGTCTTCTCCAAGTTTATTCCAGTTTCCCATATATTCCCGTATATTTGATATTTTTTTAAGACCATAGATTATATAGTTCTTAGATCTAGATCCAGTACAAGATCTAAATATATAAAAGGATCTAGATCAGATCAAAAACCATACTAAATGAACTAGATTAGTGATTTGTATCAAATGATCTAGATCCGTCACAGCACTGTTCGTGTCCAAACCATATACATAATATAAATAATTAATACACAATAAATATATAAAACATTGCAACAAATATTTCTCACTAGATACTGAAGTGACCGTTTTTCGGTAGCGAAATACCGCATCCGGACCACATGGAGTGAGTTAGCTAAGCTTGTTGTTATAACCATATATAGTCAAATTTGGAAATTATGGAAATAGGCCTTATGCATCGCCCGGCATTAACTAAGATGGAGAGAATACATCTTCTCCGAAGATTCTCTCCTTCAGGCCAGAGACCGTTCGCAAAAACTGGCAGAGAAGTGGCCTACCTAAATAGTATTCATCCAAAAAAATTCACAGTTCACAGTTTATAGCAGCCGGTGTTGCCTTAGCCAGATCTTCTCTCGTGCATTCCTCTTCTAAGTTGGCGCACGTGAGCAGGTGGGCCATTGTTTGTTCTTGACCACAATGACATAAAGTGGGTTCTGCTTGGTACCCCCAGTTGAACATGTTTACTGCACATTTTCCTACTTGACTTCGTAGGCGATTTAACGATGTTCAAATGGGCCATTTCTGATCATTACCTGGTGGTAGTTTTTCATCTGGATGGATACCCATTGCTTTATCTTCTGGCTTTAATGTCTGATCCCACATTAAGCGTCTTGTTGCAGACTTGGTCTCTGTATCACTGAAAGCGATATATTGAGAACAGAAAATATAGGTAACCATGATTACTAAACCACCAAATGAATTTATAAAGTTGTAAGGATGCATGTGTCAAAAGTGTGGAAAGATAAAGAGTTTTGTATTCCTTCTAACGTTTTGGAGATGTCAAATACAGCTTAAGTTTGTTGCTTGAAAAATCAATGCAATAATGTATCACTTTTTATAGAGATAATTTATTCAATAATATACTAGGCAGTGGCGACTCGTGGGTTGAAGATTTGGTGGGTCAAATTTGGTATTTGCACTTTAAGGAATCAAAGCATACATTACGTTCCATTCTTCATAACAATATTTTTAATTTTTTTAATCTCTGTTTGTTATAATAAACACAGGGGTCACTATTATGCCATGTACAATTCGAAATAAGAATAACTGAAGATTCAAAGGGATGTAAGTGCCGTTTGGCAAAGGTTTTTTTTACTGAACAAAATAACCTATTTAATAGTCATTGTTATGTGTGTTTCTGTGGGTGAAATGGGTCCAATTAACTGGTGATATCTGTGCGTGTAATCGGTGTAGTTGTCTTGAACTGTGAAGCGTTCCCAGTCGACTCTCAGTCCATCACCTCAACAGATCAACCCAATTAGGGAGCTCCGTACACTAACTGCTCATATCAATATATACCAGGCGTTAGCCCAAAGACGGGAGATTTACAACAAGAAAACGATGATAAAAGAAAATGAAGAATTTGTATAGTATGACTAGCGAATGAAAGTTGAGGTTTAGATTATTTAAGATATGGTTTCTTTTGAAAACATTTCCCTATATTTAATTTGAAAGGACACTGACCCTTATATATTCCGTTATAGAAGATTAGAATTGTACTTAATACCACTGGAATACTAAAAAGCATTTAAAATGACATTAGCCACAGGATTCATGTAGGTATTTAATAATTTATACAGATTTTTCGAAAGCATTCGATCGTATTAATCATAATGTCTTATTGCATAAGTTAGACGACAGTTTTCAATTTTCTTCAGATCTTCTTGAATTTACTTCTTCTTACCCCACTGACCGTGTACTGTCTGTTTCCTATAATAATTATAAATCTAAGTCCTTTACAGCCACTTCTGGTGTTCCGCAAGGTTCTAATTTGGGTCCTTTACTATTCTTACTCTTTATTAATGACATTGTTAATTCAGTTCAGCACTCTCACGACTTGTTATATGCTGATGACAAAGATTTTTAAAACCATTAATTCTAATGAAGATGCTAAGCTCTTACAAGCAGACATTGATAACATTTTAGCTTGGTCTGGAACCTCTAACCTATTTTTAAATTACAGTAAATGTAAAATAATGAGCTACTTCGTCAAAAAAACTAATTACGAATATAATTACAGAATAGACTCTCATATTCTTGAAAGGGTCACTCAATTTAAAGATCTTGGTGTTTTATTTGCCGAAAAGCTCAATTTCACTAATCACATATTACAAACTGTTCAATCTGCTTACAAAAATTTAGGCTTCATTTTTAGAAATACAAAGTACTTCATTCATATTTCAACTCTAAAGAAATTATATTTCTCGTTCGTAAGAACAAAACTGGAATATTGTCAGCAGGTTTGGTGTCCCATCTATAATAAATATAACTATTTAATTGAATCTATTCAACGTAAATTTGTTAAATTATGCTTCTTCAAACTTTTCAGACATTATCCCAGTTTTGATACAGATTACAAAGACTTGCTGTGTGAATTTAGTATTGTGTCTCTCGATACTCGCAGAAAAATTCAATCAACATTGTTCCTCTATAAAATTTTGCATTGTATTATAAAAGATCCAATAATCCTAGGAAAAATTCCTTTCCTAGTTCCTAGGCATAATTCCCGATTTAAATATACCTTCTATTGTAATACTTCTCGAATGAACTACGAAGTAAAGTCACCTATTCGTATGCTTTGTTTCAATTTTAATAATTTACCTGATTATTTTGACATCTTTTTAGGCTCGATTGAAAAATTTAAAAGTGTCTTATACAATTATTATGTTCATTAAAATTTACTACTATTTGTTAACAAACATATACTCTGTAAAACATAGATTTATGTATTATTAAGTTCTCTTATTTCATTTACATGTTTACTTGTGCTTTAATACTTAAGTTTATGTATAATCAACCTGTAATTGGGGTCTTGAACCCTGTTGGCCAGATTATTAATAAATAAAATAAAAATAAAATAATTTAATACCGCAAATTCTAGTATGTTCGTCTTAGTTGTAAGCAACCCTCGAGTCGGAATTACTGTTAGAAGAAATTAAAAATAATCCTATTTCATAGAATTGCCAAACTAAATAGTTTAAAGATCAAAATATTTTGTTATAATCAACATAAAATATTTTTTGTGCAACCGGACGCGAAATAAGCATTTGGCAGCCGCAATACAGGCCGCGAAATTTGATTTCGCGACCGTTGTTATGGTAGCGGCCGTGAAATTAGATAAACAATCACTTTGACACTTGAGAAATGCATGGTTTTGTTTATCAAATGTTAATCCCATAGCCACCTTGAAAGCTAACTTCTATTTACAATAAAACTGTTTAAAATTAATAAAATTTGTAATTACATATTTTTACGGTTGCACAAAAAATATTGTGTATGCCTTGTCCGCGAAATCTTTTAGCGCCCTCGAGGTTGTCTTGCCTCGGCCGCAAGCGGCCTCGGCGACAATTTTTCTCTCGGTACGCTAAAGAGTGATTTCGCGGCCTTGATATACAAATAACTATTAAACGCAACCCTGTTTGGATATTCAGTTACCCTAGTCGGCCATCTATTTTCAGCCAGATATAGTAATGCTTTCCTAGTACAGTATTTAAATGGGTTCATGCAAAAATTTCATACCTGAATGTTTTGTACAATTCTATTCTTCTCTAGGGTTTCAAAAGAAACCACATCTATAAAATAATTTAAACATCAACTTTCATTTGCTAGTCATACTATAATGAAATAAGAGTTAAATTACTTCAAATACGTGCAATTTTATAATTGGGTCTATATTTCATGTTGGTTTTGCGTACAAGGAAGTCGTGTGGTGTCCACATCAGATTTATTAAATTTAAAAATGGCATAAAAAGCGCAATATAGAAAAAAATAGTATAAAGATAATTGTCGACTAATTTTGTTCAAAAGGTTTGACCACTCCGCTCGGCGTCGTGACCCAAACTTCCTTCTCACAAAATAAAATGACAATTATGACATTTGTTCTTCAATTTACTATTTTCATTTGTTTATGTAAGATTAAAATTAGAATTTTATAGTTACATCATTACTGCAATCTTTTATTGTTTTGTCTTTGTCTACATAAATAAAAATTTCGAAAACATTTTCCAACGAAGCATAATGAGTACAAATGAATAAAACACGTTTTCAGCTGCTTGGAGTACATCAAAATCCACTTAGACATTAGAAGCAACACATTTTAAAATAGTATAAACACAAACAACACACTAACGAAGTATATTCCTACTAGCGCCACCATAAAACGCCATGTATCCTTCATTATTTTTTATGAGCTACATCGATTAATTAAACCTAAATAAAAAGCAATAATCAAAAATTCAATACTCGTATTTGGAGAGAATTCCGACGAGATTTGGGTTGGTTGCCTAGTACGGCAGTCGTCCTGCCATATACACAAGCAGTGCGGTAGCGTTCCTCATTCCGTAATAAGAAACGTAGCAACGTGTGTGGAGAGAAATACAAATGATGACAATAATGGTGCAATACAACCTACAACCGCGCACACGGAGCTTTGTCATAGCAAGAAACTGTAAAGGTCGCAAGGAATGTGAAAAGGAATGGACATAACCGCAAGATTCGATGGACAGATTTGTGAGAATTGTACGGAAAAACCAAAGTATATAGTAATCTTTGTCCAATCAAACGAGGATCACACACACACACACACACACACACACACACACACACACACATATATATATATATATATATATATATATATATATATATATATATATATATATATATATACAGATTTGTACCCTTCATCAATTATACATAGGATGCAAATTTTGTTTTCCACGGCGTACCTAATTTCAAAAGGTCATAAGTCGTTTTTACCTTCCGTCACCTTTAGGTAATACTCTAATACTACTATTCCAAAAATTATAATTCTTACGTATTCCTCTTCGTTGCATCCATATGAAGAGCTGATTAGATTTTGGTTATAATTGGTCAACCGGAAGTACCCTCATTTGAAGATTTTAACAGTTTTTCTTGAAAAAACGATGTTAAATATCATTTTTTCACATTTAATGTTATTATAAATATTATGGGGTCTCGTGGCCGCGTGCCTGAGTGTCTGGTCGCGAATCTGGGGAACCGGGTTCGATCCCGACCGCCTGGTAAACGTCCGCACGGTACAAATATGTCATCATCATTACCGATATCTGCGTACAAAGCAGATTGGCACACCCAGCAATGGGTAATATGCCGTGATGATATATTTATTTATTTATTTATTTATAAATATTAAAGAACATTGTATTTCAAATTTTCATTTTTTTTATAGGTTATGGATTTACGCTGTTTACCACCTGCGTTCTTAAAATATCGATTCCGGTAGCTATAACCTGATAAACAGCTGTTTACCGATAACAGTTCACCGGTAGAATTTTCGCATAACTGACGGAAGGTAATGTGCTGGCCACATCAGATTTTTTTCAATTATAGACCTTTTCAATATAAAGAGATAGAAGATATGCGCAATAGGGATCTGCGCATAGTAAGAATAATTGAGATCTATGACGTTTGTTTCTAAAAAAAATTGACGTAAAATGTGAGATAAAACATTGACAACTTTAAAAAATCTGATGTGGCCAGCACATTACCTTCCGTCAGTTATATGGGGCATTTACGAAAATTCTACCTGTGAACTGTTACCGGTAAACAGCTGTTTATCGGTTATAGCTACCGGAATCAATATTTTAAGAACGCAAGTGGTAAACAGGGTAGATCTATAACCTATAAAAAAAATTGAAAATTTGAAACAGGTTAGAAATTTGATGTAGTTCACAAACTTAGCAGTCATACTTCGAACACATTTCTACTTTTAACGCGTGCGCTTTGCTTTACATCACTACCTTTTTTTGAGATTAGATTCTTCATGAATCCGGTAAGATGGATCTGGTAGATATTGTACAATTTTCGAATACGGTAATTTTTATCACTCGTGTTTTTGAACACAGTCGGTATATGCGGTATCTACCGGTAGAGTTTTCGTAAATGCCTATGTATTTTCTATAAAATCCATACAGAAAATTCCTTGCAAAAGATTCAAAATTTCTTGTATGTACATTACCTTTCGACAGTTGTATGTATTTTATACAAATTCCATACAGAAAGTTTCGAGCAAAAAGATCCTATATTTCGAGTAAAATTATAACACAAATATATGAACTACGAATATGTCAATTAACACTGACATCTTTCAATCAGATTTTTTTTAATATAGTAGCTGTTTCTAGCATAGCTAGCTAATTTATGAAATTTAATTTCTTTATAATTTTATAACTCTATATTCATATAATATAAAATATAAAATGCAGTCAAATCGTATAGAGAATACAATGTTCTTTAATATTTATGATAACATTAAATGTGAAAAAATGATATTTAACATCGTTTTTTCCAGAAAAACTGTTAAAATCTTCAAATGAGGGTACTTCCGGTTGACTAATTATAACCAAAATCTAATCAACTCTTCATATGGATGCAACGAAGAGGAATACGAAAGAATTATAATTTTTAGAATTGTAGTATTAGAGTTATCGTAGACGAAAATTTTGTTACACACACATACACTGACACACATACACACACACACACACACACACACACACACACACACACAAACACAAACACACACATACAGACATCATCGTAAAAATAGTAAAATCGTATTCTAGGGACCTTAAAACGTGCTTATTCATTAAAAACTGACCACCGAATTTTTTGACCAAAGACAATACGTTCCTTACCTAAAGGTGACGGAAGGTAAAAACAAAAAAAAATGCTTAAATATATTTGCAATTTTCACGTAACTATGCAATATTCGCTTAAAGTTTGCTCTGATTGGTCCGAATATTCAAAATCTTATTTCATTGGGTATTAAATTGTTCTGAAAATAATCATTGATATTCAAACTTTTGCAGACTACAATTAAATAAATAAGAATTCATATCTGCCATCTCTGTATTTTTAAAAACTTTCAAATCAATCAGAAATATATAATGATATATATTTGGTTGTGTTTCCCTTTTAATCTGTGTGTTTTCTGGTTGATTTCGTGAGTAGCGCTGATAACCACTCATCATGCATAAATTGTGAGTCGGACACTGCGATTCGAGATGATAACTCGGCTGGTATTTTCGTTAAGAGCCCGAGTTTTGATCAGATATTTTAGTCTTAATGGATTGAAGGCTGTAATTTAAGGACGTTGTAAAGTTTGTCAAGCGATGGAAAGGTTAGTTAAAATTCTTCCAAAATGTGGATCACTTAGCGATATTTCCTCCTTTATCTGATTTATTTTACGATTATCGACAATGTTATATTCTCGAATAATTTACATATTAATCCAATATTTTTATGTCATAATTTTTCCTGGAACAGGATTTTAAAGTCAAAAGCAAAACAAAGTTTTATAGATTTCATCGAAGATTTCGTATTATGACTTTAATGGAGCACATATTAAAACCATTATCAGTAATTACTTTTTATAATTATTATTCTGGCAATAGTGGCAACCTATATTTAATAAAAGTTTCATAAATATCGTATTGTATTTTTATTCCACGTTTTGGTATGTGGCAACTCGGTGTTTCTTTAATAGATATGAGTCATTAATGTCATCAACATTAGTGAATTCTGTTTTTGGATAGGTGCCAGCGGAAATGCTGCCTCCACACCAGTCTGCCCTGCGCCTGCGCCTCTCTTTTCAGCTCATAGTTATTCTATATCTCCTTGATATTTGGTAATATTCCAAATTTTTTCCTTCCTTAAAATATGTCCAATCCAGTTAGTCTTAGTAGACTTCTCCCAAAATTCTGCTCTCTTCTCTAATTCTTCCCAACATCACTTCGTTCTTGACTTTTTCTCATTACCCAATTATCTTCAACTGTCGCCACAAAAATACATTTAAAATAATTCTAAATACTTTATTTCTTCTTCCTCAAGGTTCATGTTTTGAATCATCACATCCATATAGCACAATACAAAATTTAAGGTTAGAAATCAAACTGACAGTATATGTGACAAATGAACAATCTCAGACCATTTGTTTATTTATGTTAGGTTATTTTTATTTAAATACAGTGTGTTCAAAAAAATTCCTAACTCGGAGTAGGCTATGAACAAAGAAACGTATGTCAATTTCAAAATATTTAATTAAGTGTCAATTTGACATGAGGTATTGTCAAAAATGTTATCTAAAAAAATCAAAGTTTTTGTCCTTGAATCTTATTTTAGAAATGGAAACAAATTAGAAAACGGCGAATTGGAATATACTGTATCCTTCTTTATTGTCTTTTCTCCTTAAAATTACATTGCAAGATCAATTTTGACAATTTGACTTTTGAATTGAATAATGATCAGAAATACGTTTCTCTGTTCATAGCCTACTCCGAGTTAGGAATTTTTTTGAACACACTGTATGAATTATTAATTACCTTCCGTCATATCATTGTTTTCGGTCAAAAAATTTGATGGTGAGTTTTTAATGAATAAGCACGTTTAGAGTCCCTAGAATGCGATTTTACTATTTTTGCGATTATGTCTGTATGTCTGTATATATATATATATATATATATATATATATATATATATATATATATATATATATATATATATATATATATATATATATATATATAGAGGATGGTAACTTGAACGACGCAGCATAGGGGTCTCAATGGTAAAATCTTAATGTGCAGTTAATTGCTACCCTAATTATTTTAGAGCAAAATTGTATTTGTATTTGCTACAGGAAAAAATACTGCATCCGAATATGCTATTGCTTATAATTTTTCTATTTCCGGAACCGTAAAAATAGTCGAAAACATTTGTCACTACTTATAGAAATCTTCAATTTCATTATCGTCATATTTCATTGCTGTAATCAACTATTACATTGTCATCATCTCTACAATAAAGGTGTTTTATTTATTCTTGTTTTGAAAATAATTTTACACGTCAAGAATTTTTGCAAAAATATTATTGTTTTCGACAATTTTTACAGTTCCGGAATTTGAAAAATTATATACAATAGCATATTCGGATCCAGTATTTTTTTCTGTAACAAAAACTTAAATACAATTTTGCTCTAAAATAATGCGGGGAGCAAATAACTGCACATTAAGATTTTACCATTGAAACCCCTATGCTGCGTCGTTCAAGTCACCACCCTGTGTGTATATATATATATATATATATATATATATATATATATATATGTGTGTGTGTGTGTGTGTGTGTGTGTGTGTGTGTGTGTGTGTGTGTGTGTGTGTGTGCGCGTGTGTGTGATGATTTTTTTCTCCGTCGATAACTCCAACACTACAATTTTTCTTTCGTATTCCTCTTTGTTACATCCATATGAAGAGCTGATTTGATTTTGATTATAATTGGTCGACCGGAAGCACCCTCATTTGAAGATTTTAACAGTTTTTCTTGAAAAAAACGCCGTTAATTATTTTTTTCACATTTAATGTTACGATTTAATTACATTTTATACTTCATATCCAATGGATATTAATTTAAAAAATAATAAAAAATTTAATTTCATAAAGCAGCCAGCTATGCAATAACACTGGAAACAGCTAATATAAATAAAAAAATTCTGATCACTGTCAAGTGCGATTGACATAGCATGTTTGTGTTATAATTTTACTGCAAATATGGAATCAATTCTAAGAAACTTTCCGTATGGAATTTGTACAAAATACATAGAACTGAGGGAAGGTAATGCATTGGAAATACAGAGTATTTCGCAAGAAACTGTTTGTATGGAATTTTTATAAAATACATAGAACTGACGGAAGGTAATGTACTGGCTACATCAGATTTTTTTTATTTCAGTTTATGAATAAAATGGTGTACAAACCTCGACAATGAAACACTTTTCACCTCGGTTAGTAATATACGATTGCAAACCTTTTGCGCAGCTTTGCTGTTAATACTTCTTGTATTTTACTTTTTCCTGTATATTCTGCTCATAATTTATTCTGTACAGTTACCATTTCAAGTAACTATGCTTCCTAAATATCTAAAAAAACCTTACTTGATTCATACTTTTTCCTTTCAATCATATGTGAACGGGTCCTTTCCCTTAGCTATCCTCATTACTTTTAATATCATTATAAAGATAAATTGTTTTGACGGAATATATTAAATAGTACAATGTAAAAACTTATTTCTCATTTGAAAATTATTATTTATTAAGTGGTAATAAAAATCTTATTATGTCTTTTTATTATGATAAATGTAAGTGGTTCCTCGAAGACAAATTAGTCTGTATACCATCGGTCATCGCCAAATCTTTAAATATTAATGAGTCAATTTAGAATTGAGAGCCAGGTGAGATATAGAGCAGTTAAAAATAAATTAGAATATATCTACCTAATTTGTTAATTACTACAGCTGGTTAATTAGTTTGTTTCTTTTCCCATCTCTTTTAACGAGTTCCGACTCTTCCTTTTCTTAATACTGTCAGGAGATATGTGATGTTAAAGAATTCAAAAAAGAGTTTCAGCTAATTTCAAAAGTCTTGTTAATGGGAAAACGATGAGTTAAGCAAAAGTGAGTACAGTTAATTCTTGGATGGGGAACCGTTTAGGATCTAGGAACACAGTGCCGTGCATCTTGTAGAGTTAAATATTTCATTTTTTTCTTAAGGACATCGGATACTCTTTTCCAAATAAACGAAAAGAGGCTCTACATTTTTACTTATTTTACTTACTTTTAACATTTTAATTAAGAAAACTTGATACTATATCTGCAACTTTTTATTTTTGCAGTATCATTGTTCTTATATCTATGACAAAGCTCTGAAATTGTCGATTTTTTATTAATTTTAAAGTTAATTTTTCGAATTTTTAATAACATGATAAAAATAAGTTACAAATTCGTAACAGATTTTGTATAATGGACCTTTCTAATTTAAAGAGATAGAAGATATGCGCAATGGGGATATGCGCATAGTAAGAACAACTGAGATCTATGACGTTTGATTCTAAAAAAATTAGACGTAAAATGTAAGATAACTTTAAAAAATCTTATCGAAATAAGTTAACAAAAGCTTTTATTGAAGGTAAAATGTCTAACGATGCAAATTTTCACTGAGAATACAGGTATTTTAATGACTGCAATATTTTTGACGTTTCGTTTGACAGCCCAACTGGCAGTTGTTCGCGCCATTTTCTTACTATTTGCAGCGATAGAAAGAGATAGCCCTTAAATTGGAAAGGTCCATTAGCAAAAATTTAGAGCCTATTTTCGTTCATTTGGAAAAGTGTAGACCTAGGCGTAGACGATCCCCTGAAGCAATATACTAAAGCTTTGGTAGTGAGTAAAAAAAGAAAAATGTTCCTAACAATATTTTACAACTTAATGACTATCTTTTGATGATGAAAGTTTCTTTCTCCGAATATTATTTTTAGATATTCATGGTTATACAACTATTTTCGAGTAACTGATTCAAACTAAAACCGCCCAAATTTGACAACTACTAAACTACTTCGCCAATGAATTGCTTGTCTCGAAAAACATATATATATATATATATATATATATATATATATATATATATATATATATATATATATATATATATATATATATATATATATATACAGGGTGGTGACTTGGATGACGCAGCATAGGGGTTTCAATGGCAAAATCTTAATGTATTTGCTCTCCTAATTATTTTAGAGCAAAATTGTATTTAGATTTTTGCTACAGAAAAAAATACCGCATCCGAATATGCTATTATTTATAATTTTTCTATTTCCGGAACCGTAAAAATAATCGAAACAATAATAACATTTTTGAAAAAATCGCATGAAAAAGCGCAAACAACTGTCACAGATTCTTGACGTTTAAACTTATTTTCAAAACGAGGAAAATGAAAACATCTTTATTGTAGTTGATGACAACATTGGAATTGTTGATTACAATAATGTAATTTGACTAGAACGAATTTTAATATTTCTTTTAGAAGTGACTATAAATACGACCCTTAACTTATTTAAATTAAAAAACATAAAATGTATTGGGAAAAAGGATTTTTATTTTACTATCACAAACATGAATTTATAATTTATAAAAAACATATCACAAACCACCTTTTACCATTAAACAATGCCCCAATCTGTTGTAAAATTCTTGTCTGACATTTGCTAATTGTTTATGTGACATTTGTTTAAATTTTTATTACATGGCGTCAATGATTTTTGCAAAAATGTTATTATTGTTTTCGACTATTTTTACGGTACTAGAAATTGAAAAATTATAAACAATATCATATTCGGATGCAGTATTTTTTTCTGTTGCAAAAACTTAAATACACTAACTAAAATAATTAGGGGATCAAATAACTGCACATTAAGATTTTACCATTGAAACCCCTATGCTGCGTCTTCCAAGTCAACACCCTGTATATACGAGTGTCACGCTAGAATTATTGAGAAATGATCTCCTGAACCAACGCGAAAGATTCGCTGCGCTGGCGACGACAACAAAGCGTCAGTTTTGCGATAGCATTTGCGACAATATATTCCACATCACACGATGAAGAGGCACTTTTATAGATTGCTTTAGACTTTAGAGGATGAACATAATGCCACGTTTCTATTTGTATAGTGCTTTAAATCACATCAATCAGACCAGAAGAATGAAAATAAAGTGCATTCATTCATAAAATCAAAGTATGAGGATTACGGAGAATTTCTTACACTATGATGTCACAATTTCGAAAAGATAAACAACGGTTATATGTTTACATTACAAAAATGGACACAAATGGAGTATTTTATTACTATTTCCATCTATTTTCCCGTAAATGTCATAGTGAAATCAATAGGGCGCGAACAGACACGTGACTCGAGAGACCTTGAAGTACTTTTAAGGCCTGTGTCCACGATCCTAGAAATCGATCCGAATTCTCGGATATAGGCCGCAATTCGATATCTCGGATCGTGGACACTACCAACTCGGACGCAAAAATCGAATAGAAAACTAGAATGGATAAATGCGTTCTGACCCATTTTTTCGTACAAGTTGCTAATTTCTTTTAAATGTTACCAATTTAAAATCTTGACGTTTGATATTTGATAAGCTTGATAATGGTAAGGTTATAAAATATTTCCAAATTCTACTCATTTTTGATATTGATTATAAAGAATTACTTATAAATAAATTAATATATTCGTTGTAAAAAATTAATTTACTTACTGCTGGGATAATTTCTTGGTATTGTTTTATTGGTTTTTAGTATTGGTAAAAATGGGTGAAACTAATTTCATAAATTCGACCAACCTGACATCTGTAGTCATACAAGTTCAATGTTTATGATCAAAAAATGTGATCGAGAACTCGGAACGATTTCTAGCATCATGGACACAGGCCTTTAATCAGCTGATTTGTGTGCGTATTTCACTTTGACAAATATAATGTCACTTTGACAAAACCAATGTTTTGACTTATTTTGATTTTGAACTGCCAAAAGGACTTATTTTACAATTTTCAGGTAGTAAAGAACATGAAATTAAAACTAAACTTTTTATCAGTTCAAAATTAAAATAAGTCAAAACATTAGTCTTGTTAAAGTGACATTGTTCTTGGCAAAGTGACATGCGCACACATTTCAGCTGATTCCAAGCACTTCAACGTTGCTCGAGTCACGTGTCTGCTCGCGCCCTATAGCGAATAACAAGCGACGGCGACAAAAACCAAGCATGCAGCGGAAGTAAATAAATCGTTTCATTTTCGTGGCCGTTTGCGCGACAATTTCGCGGCAACGTGGAGACTATCACTTTATCGCTATGTACTTTCAATCGACGACAATTTGGAAAAGCGAAAGTTTCGCTAGTGCGCATTGGTTTGGGAGAATTTAAGACACATGGTTCATATTTATTAGAATTTTATTTTAAATATGTCCAAAGTAGTTTCTTTTAGCAATAATACACTTCACCGTTCTTTCCTTCTACTTTTCAAAGCTTCCAACCAATATTCTTTTGGAACGCTTTTATTTTAATTTTTAGGAGACTGAAAAATGACATAAGCTATCAAATTAATTTTTAGTGACTTAAAAACTGCCAAAGCTGTCAAAATAATTACTGGGAGACATAAAAACTGTTAAATTATTAATCATGAGAAATATTCGTTTTCCGGGAATGGACTGTGTCTTATTTTGAGTCAGAGCTCAACGTTTCGCCCGCAGTCGTATGGGGCATCTTCAGGAGCACGGGGGATAGTACTGTCTTAAACAAGGTTACCCGACGTGTCAACCACGTTAGAGGCCGAGTTTAAGCAACAAGAGGGGGAGACTCAGTTTACAAGGTTACCCGACGTGTAAATCACGCTAGAGGCCAAATAAACCACTTGGTCTCCCCCCCTTGTTGCTTAAACTCGGCCTCTAGCGTTGTTGACATGTCGGGTAACCTTGTTTAAGACAGTACTATCCCCCTTGCTCCTGAAGATGCCCCATACGACTGCGGGCGAAACGTTGAGCTCTGACTCAAAATATGACACAGTCCATTCCCGGAAAACGAATATTTCTCATGACTCAGACTGTAGAAACCTACGCAATTATTAATCATGATTCGAAAATGCTCTTCGATTAATTCCATATTTTAACTCAGGCAGATAAAAGATTAATTATTTACCTAAGTTCTAACTTTCGGTACTTAATTTCAAATGACATAAGTAACTGTTTAAAATGCGGTTTGCAAAAAAAAAATAGAGTTTTTTTGTACGATGTAAAAAATTAGCGTTGTGATATTAGCAGTAGGCAGTAACGATAAAACTCTCATTACTGCGTTACCGGAAATAATAAATCCGACAGCTCAGCTCGCACCTAGAAGTCTATAATAACGGCAACATCACATAACTGCAGGTCGATAAAACCACGCAGTCCGGGTGTTAATGTTTTACAACTTGCCAGCCCAAAAAATTCACAAACCCACACGTAACAGCCAAACACAGCATATGCAAGTGACTACTTCATTCAAGCTATTGGCATTAGAAATGAAATATTATTAAGATAATAATAAAAATGTCATAATATACAAGAAGTATTTTTCGAAGGTATTTAATATGATTCAATTTGAAATGAAGTAGATTAATAACAAAGTTTTTTGTTTGTTGTTGATGTTACATTATAATTTATCAAAATAAGTTTTTGTTATAATCGCCTACACTACAGGACCAGAAAATAAAATTGGTTTATTACCAATTAATTTTAAATGACATCAAAGGAAATTAGTCTTATTCATATTTTAATTATGGAACCACAAAAAATATTGTGTAAAGATATTTTTACATATTCATCAAGTAGTTTATAAATACTTTTATTTTTACCAGGTATTCTACTAGCCATGTATAGTTGGAGGAAGGAATCTATGAAATTCATTATAGAATCGGTTAAGTGCCCGTGATAAAGTTTTATGGGACTTGTGGTAAGGGTTACTAGAGCCACGTAGAATTTCTATCCTGGACCCTGTCGAAATTTGCCTTCAAGACATTTCCTAATTATATTCTTTTAAATCTGTATTAAAATAATAATGAGTTCTAAATGTACTTCTTTTATCATCAATTTGTAAATAGAAAAGAGATGAAAATATTATAAGATGATTCCTAATTATGTACTTTTAAATCTGGATTCAAATAGCAATGCGTTTGAAATATCCTTCTTTTAACTGCAATTTGTAAATTGAGAAGAGATTAAAATATTATAGGGATTACAATAAATTCAAACGTTTGAATACAAACGGTTATTGGCAATTTTCTTTAGAGGTACAAATCTGACTGCACTGTGTTATGTACTCTGAATTTATTATGTGTTATTTTTTTGTTATATGTAAATAATTTTTCTAAATCTGACTGCATTGTACTATGTACTCTGTATTTGTTATAATGTGTTATTTTTTTGTTATATGTAAATATTTTTTCTAAATCTGACTGCACCGCACTGTACATGTACTCTCTACTACTTTTATTGACAGAGATTGAGTTCGGAGTTTAAAAATCAGACTTGCCTTTGTTTTTGTGGGAGAAGAGACTTCGCCATTGCTTAGATGAAAAAATTACCATGTAGTACCCATATTTCAGTTTTTTTAATACTTCTCAGGCAAATTTCTAAAGATCGGTCTACCTTTCATATTTGCCCATTTGACAGACAAATCTGGAATAGAACCTCGGCGATCTTCTATAAACGTTTAGTTTTAAGGATGGACATAAATAATACCCAGGACTGCAGTCAAAATAGTTATTTATATATTAAGGGTATAATCAAAAGATTGTAGCACGGGGGAATGTTTAAAGCTCAACGTGTAGCGGAGATATTTAATTTTTCCGAGTGCTATAATCTTGATTATACCCGTGGTACATACAATGTTTTATTTTATTTTGGTTCTCGAAATTTAAGGATTTAGTGGGCATATATTCGGTATCGTCGTGCTGGCGTTGTGAATTATAACTATGATTTGGTTTCTATTGTTTGTTTATAACAAATTTTAATTTGGTGTCAAATGAAAAAGGAAGAAGAAAGGATACGAAGCGGTGTTCAAAATTGTGATTTATCGAATTTATTTTGTTGTCTGACATTTATCTATAAGCCACGATTTTGACGTTTGAATAGCTGTTGCTTGGCAACTTTATAAGCTCTCGGGCGATAAAAACCAAATTGCGCCCGTTTTTGAGGGCGAATAAACAAGTTTATGATTCCAAAATAAAATAAATATTATTTATATCCATCATTCAACCACACTCGTTTACCTACATTTTCATCCAGTTTTAACAACGTTTGTCGCAATATTTACGGTATTTGTAAACTGCAAAATTATGTTTCTCGATGTTCCTTGAGGAATACCTAAGTTTTTTCTTTTGCAAATTTTTGGTCCGGAAGCCCAGTTTTATGCGCAATAATAATAAAATTTCGCGTATAGAGGATAAAGACTTTCCGCGTACTTTTTTAATTGGTTTCATAATGTAAACTCGATAATTTGAACAAAAAATTTGATCAAGATAACTCTTCGTTCGAATGATGGTCCAATTGATATGAGCGAGACATAATGTTTTTATTTTGTTTTTTTATAATTATCGTAATTGGAATACTATAGTGTATTTAATAAACTTATTTGTTTTTCTATAAATAATTTGTATTTAATAAATTTTAATTCGGAAAAATTAATTTTCTGTATGCGACATGGCTAGTAATATCGACGTCATATTTTTTGTTTTAAGTGACAGTTAAATTAAAAAATTGTTTATGTAGAGATGAAAATACCGAGCGCAAGTGAGCTCCAGTTTTTAAGTATGTAAAGAGTCAAAAAAATTCTTAAGGTGCATTAACAAAGGAAAATTAGGTTTAGATTTATGGTTTATTTTTAGATTTAAAGACTTTGGCCGCATATTATGTAATGACTCCATTCACACTTCAGAATTTAGAGTCTCTAAATCCAAATTATAAAGCTAAACATTGCAAGGTCCAAATTTTATAGAAATAAACACCCATCTTTATTTAGTATCCACTTGGTGGATTCGGCTTTTTAAACAAATGCGAGAAGAACATGGACACTGTCATAACTTATAATTGCTGAAATATAGCCAATAATGCCAAGCGAATGACAGTTTCAGGGCGCACAGGTGCCTTGTTGAGTACTGCTCTACCGATACTTTAATCTTGTTTTTGAAGCATTTACACAGATGTCTATACATATCAAAACAAATTTTTGGGTAATTTAAACTTACATTTATGAATGACACTTAAACCTAAACAAAAACCATAAACCTAATTTTCATTTGTGAATGCAGCTTTAGTGAGTGTTAAAATATTAAACCGAAATTAAACTTTCCGTTCACGCTTGACTTTTTCATCACTCCAACTGAGATTCGGCGCCAAGTCTCGTCCTTCCAATTACGAATCGTGAGCAAAGTTCTATTATATTATCAAGTTGTGATCTTTATGTTTTTGAGCCGCTGAAGAGAATTCTTTCCACTTTTATCGCCTGCTGAGAGAAGCGACAATCACTGCCGCACGCACAAGTGTTACAAATAATTGTCGCAGAAGATGTTTTGCTCCAAATCCATTGAGGAAGGTTGAGAGGATGAAATCTTTGTTAAGATCAGGGAGTTTTTGCCATGAAACGTGAGAAGCCTACTGCTTAGAAGCTAAAGAAATCGAAGGAAGAAATAGATTGTGAAGAGAACATTATTTTAAATAAGAAATGAGTAAAACAACAAACAATTTACATATACGAGAGTCACACTAGAATTATTTACAATATGAAAATCAGGTAGGTCGTTTAAAACAAAATTTGCACTAATTATTTATGTCATTTGAAATTAAGTGTTAAAATTATATGCTTGGTTGCAGAAACGTTCATCAACGCCTTGTTGGGTTAGTGGTTCATCAAAACGAACAAATGAGAAGCGATTTTTTGACAGCAATGATTTAAAAGTTATAAGAACAAGGAAACTGATTCGAATTTGTTCATTTTGATGATACGCTAATTTAACAAGGCGTTGATGAATGTTTCTGCAATGGGCTACTTGCGTGCCATTTTTTATTTAATATTTTTGAAGAGATGATAAAAACTTGCTACCCATATTTTTACCTTCCGTCACCTTTAGGTAAGGAAGGTATTGTCTTTGGTCAAAAAATTCGATGATGAGTTTTTAATCAATAAGCACGTTCTAGGGTCCCTAGAATACGAATTTACTATTTTTACGATGATGTCTGTATGTGTGTGTGTGTGTGTGTGTGTGTGGATGTGTGTGTGTGTGGATGTGTGTGTGTGTGTAACAAAATTTTCGTCTGCGATAACTCTAATACTACAGTTACAAAAATTATAATTTTTTCGTATACTTCTTCGTTACATCCATATGAAGAGCTGATTAGATTTTGGTTACAATTGGTTAACCGGAAATACCATTATTTGAAGATTTTAACAGTTTTTCTTGAAAAAACTATGTTAAATATAATTTTTTCACATTTGATGTTATTATAAATATTAAAGAATATTTTATTCTCTATACGATTTGACTGCATTTTATACTTAATATTAAATGGATATAGAGTTAAAAAATTATAAAGAAATTAAATTTCATAAAGTAGCCATAGCTTTGGAAACAGCTACTATATTAAGAAAATTCAGTTTGAAAGATGTCAGTGTCAAGTGAAATTGAGATAGTGTGTTTGTCTTATAATTTTACGAGAAATATAGTATCTTTTGCTTTCTGCATGGAATTTGTATGAAATACATACAACTGCTTTAAGGTAATGTACAAGAAATAATAATAATATTAAATCCTTTATTTCTGCAGATACATTACACTGTATATAGAAAATGTCACAAAATAATAATTTTCTGTATGAAATTTGCATAAAATACATGCAACTGCCGGAAGGTAATGTACAAGAAATAGAATATTTAATTTAGCAAGGAACTTTCTGTATGAAATTTGTACAAAATACATAGCACTGACGGAAGGTAATGTGCTGGCCACATCAGATTTTTTCTTTTGGCAAAATATTCATTAATTGGCCAGAAAAAATGAATGAAATTGTAATATTTAAATTACCGCCATATATGACGTAGAATTACGCCAAACCAATGAATGGCCGTAAAGCAATAACATCGGTACGTCCAATAGCAACGGCATGTGCGGGTAATTTAAACATGACAGATTATCTGTTTGACGTTTGAATAATAGTTTGGAGGTTAATATTTTCGTTTGTCATTTTAATCTTGTACGAGTATAAGCTAAGTTAAAATCCTTCAAAATCCTGCTTAACAAATCGAAATACGTAATAAAAGTAACAGAAACCACGCAAATTGTAAATAATTAAGAAGCGAGATAGTGACAGAAAAATAAACTGTCAAAATCAAATTAAAACTCGCACTCGCTCGCCATCTACAGGTTACATTCTTAAATATGCATCCCTTTCTCCAGTTCAAAATAATGACGTAAAAGAAAATCTTCTTTCTTCATTTATTAAAAAACATATAATTTTTGAAAAATAAAATTTATATTTTTACAAACGTTTTCAACTTTACTTTAGGTATTTAGTAATAGATAGATATCAGATTTTGAGTACCACGCAAGTAGCCTAGTGGGCAATAGTTTATTACATTACAAGCCAGGTACTGCTTTCTTTTACTGTGATAACGACGGTAAGAGCAATAACAGATAAATAACTTTTTATAAACTTTTCTAAATTATATTATTATTCAGTAATCATATTTTAACTCTCTTTATCTATTTAAGTTATAAATGTCAAAATTCAGTTTAGAAATTATTATCTGTATCTATAGTCACGAAATTTATTTGTTGATCAATAAGTTTAGAAATTATTATGTATACGTGCGTGACTTTGAATGCTCTAGCCTATGCACCCTGTACCCCTAAGATAATTCTGTCCTGAAGATAGCGCTTTGTTTTAGATAGTCGGTATTAGTTTGTTTCGTCGAGTAGACGTCGGTACTCAGACATCTAAGAGTTTAAGTTTTGGCTCGCGTTCTGCGTAACGCGAGTATTTTAGCCTAAGAATGCAACGGCATCTTTAGGATTTAGTTTTTTTTAGTTTTAATTAGTAAAGAATAAGTTAAATAAGTTAGTGCAAATTGAAGTGTAATTATAATAATTATGTAAATAAAAATTTAGTTTAGACAGTAAATATCAAGTAATAAAGAAAATTTAACACTATTAAATAGTGGGGTCATCAATTTTTTTTCATGCTTTTATATTTATTTTTTCGATGTGCTTACATGCCAAGAGAAATGAAATAAATAATGTATGCATTACTCTTTAGACGTACGAGTACGAAACAGATAAATACAATTAAGTTGGATGGACAGAAGACTGTTATAGCTACATTGTAAACTGAAAATATTTGTTCACTACAGCTCCAGAGGCAGGAATTATGTTACGTATGATAAAGCGTACTCCTATAGGCCAGCTTGAATACTTCAGTTTTTGACGAAAAGTTATAGATCACTCGCCATATTCAATTGAGTTGACAATGCACAACATTTGGATATTTTTTAGATTTAAAATTACTCAGTAGAAGGTTGGAAGAAGATATTAATGCTGCAATTCAATATTATTTTGAAATAAAATTGATTGAATATTTTAAGAAGAGGAAGGAAAGTAAGGTGAACTTCATTATTGTTGAATGGAACTATTTTGAACATATTTAGAATAAATATGAGCCACCTAATTCTTAATTTATTGTATGACTCTCGTATTAAAATAGGCGAATGTCCATTTAAAAGTAATATTTGACTTTTAAATCTTTTTATTTATCTTCTATCTTGAATGTGCTAATATTTATTGGAAGTGGAAGATCTTCGCATTTTCCTACTATAGAAGTTACCAGTTCCGCATTGGTTGTTTGTTGTTGATGAATACAGGAGGCAGAGTGATTGGATCGCAAAGCAGGTCTCATATTGTCAGGAGATATTATCATTTTTCGAGAGATCCCACGGTAGATAAACACAAGAAGAGAAAACAACTGACTGCAGTGTTTTACTGTTTCAACTGACCATAGAAGAAGCACGAAGAACGGATTCCCTAAGAAACTTCGCAGAATAGGCGGTATTATTTTTCATTACATAACTTCATTCTTGAAACTTTAAAAGTAATTTTTAAAGATTTCTGTAACTTTATTTAATTCAGGATCATTTTAAAATATTAGAAATTTATTTACTGTAAAATGTAGTAACTTGTGCCTATGATATTGTTGGTATACTTGAAAGTACATGTCGCTGTATGTTACTCATATTTACAATATTTTAAACATGGTTGTTTTGCCATAAACAGTTTATGTACTTATCATGGTCTCCCCTTTTATTCTAATTATTGTTTGCAGTCTTTCAGGTCCAGTCCGATAATAGTGTAACGTGGTACGCCCGCCGTCGCCGCCACTGTAAGCGAGTGTCTATTTATAGCGGTGACGTAATCGCGCTAGAAGCCGGGAGATGTAAACAAACTGGTCGCGACGTGTTTAATTACATCCGGTCGCCTGAACCTTTTGTGTTCATTGTTATTATGCGGTTGAACATTCTAGGGCTTTTCTAGAAAATAATGACAGCTGTATATAAGTGGCATAGCTATGCTCAAGGGACAGTAGTTACTTGCAGTCATAGAGAAAGTTATTTATATACAGAGTCATAGAGACATTGACATGGAGTGTTTAAGAGTAAAGTGTTAGTGAGTTGAGAAGCACAGCAGTATCGTAGTGAGCGTATGCAGTTGGTGTTGAGTAGGTACTCGGGAAGTTACTGGTATATTGGGACAGTTGTGAAAGTGAATACTCGGTAGTGTTGACGAGTATTCTGAAGCTAGGTATACAAAGACAGTAACAGCGAGTTGGAGTGGATACTCGGCATTGGTATTGAAGAATTGTGGCATACGGAAAGTCGATGATACTGAGGCTGTGGAAGAGAGAGAGAGAGTTACATAAATAGACAGACAGTGAGGTGAAGGTGTGACTTCTGTCCGAGCAGTTGAATATACAGACGCTGTTGAGTCAGTTGAGTATTTAGACGCTGTGGAGATCGGTAGGCGGACAGTTGAATATGATATAAGTATATAGTGACATAAATATAGTGATATAAATATCGCGTAAATAAATAATAGTGTTAATTGGTTAAATAAATAGTGTTAGTGTTATCTAGTTAATTATAATTTTAGTCTTAATTCGTTTTTAATAATTGTTTAATATTAGTAATAGTAACTTTCATTATAGTTTAATAAACATTTAATTTTAATTAATAATAATTGTCTAATATTTACACTTCACCCAAATAAATAAAAACATTACAATAGTATACTGTCTTCGGAAAATTTCTATTTTCCAGTTATATGCAAATATTTCACACATTTAATGAAGAAATTATTTATCGAATTAGCAACTGTAGTCTATAATATCTTTCTTTTCTGTTTCTTGGCGCTTGGGTGTCCTCTTCCTCTTGTCTTGAGGAATCCGGGTCCTCCGTAAAGGGAATGCCATTGCAAGTGGCGAACAGCAAGCAGCAGGTATTTCTCCAGTGACGAGTGATACGATAGCTGAGCT
Source organism: Harpalus rubripes (assembly GCA_963082715.1). Taxonomy (NCBI): domain Eukaryota; kingdom Metazoa; phylum Arthropoda; class Insecta; order Coleoptera; family Carabidae; genus Harpalus; species Harpalus rubripes. The sequence goes on from OY720450.1 coordinate 73,788,739, forward strand.
GATGTCAGCCGTGCACTATTGACTTGAGATCTCGCTTTTCTTCATCGAATCGAATCATCCCAGCCAAACGAGGTGCAACGCTGTCTATCTTAACGCTTAGATCTTTATCTATCATACAATACCCATAAATAAGACAGCTGTTTTACATCGCATATATCTGTGGCTTAATGCAAAAATAAAATAACTAATGTCAATTTTGTATATATTCAAATCCCTAATCACCCTTATACAGTTGTTCATATTTTTACGCACAACTGTATTGTAATTGTTTGTTTACATTTTAGTTACCATGGCGGAAAATGAAAGATTACACCCTGCGGGCGGTAAAGTGTAAAGCAAAAGCCTGCCGGGCGGGAAAAAATATGAGAAAAAAAACAAATCTTCAAATTCTTCTTGATCATTAACATCTTCTTGATCATGGAAAATTTGGACCATAATGAAGAACTCATACGAGTAATATTAATATATCAACATACCGTTTCATTGAATTATGCGAGCAACACAGTTTCGTTCAAAATTGTCACATTTTTTTCTGTCAACCGGGCTTGCAACAGATCGTATTCGTTTTGATATCGGTACTTTGACTTACCAGGATATAAATCCGCTAAAGCTTCATTAGCTTCTAGCAAAATTTTTTCAGAAATTTCAGTATCATATTCAGTTTGAAGCTCCATGCTTGACATTTTTAATTATTTGTTTACCAATACAAACAACGCATCGCCGAAATGTTTCTTAGCATAGCCATCTGGCCATCTAATATTTTTTACATAGCAACAAGCTTTTAGTCATGTAATTAAAAATTACGTTTCATTTGGTTTCAGTTGTGCGTAAAACGTTGTACGTACCTCAGGCCAAAAGAGGTTTACGCCCTTGGACGAATAAAAGCCCTCCGCTTCGCGTCGGGCTTCAAATTTCGTCCGCAGGCGTAAACCCTTTCTTTCGGCCCTCTATACGTAAATAACTATTCTAATACTATTTAGAGATTCAATTAGTATGACTTCAGGTTATTCGATTGTCACTAAAATCTAATGGGTTCATTTGATACTAGAATACAGTAGGAATACAAGATTTCAAAAATCTAATGTGTGACATATTTTTTATTGGGGTAACCAGATTCATAAACTTAACCTGGTAACATGAAGTAACCTTCAATTTTGTGTCTGACAGTGACATTGTTTAATGTTTAATAATTATCAAATTATGGCCCAGTTTTACCAAGTATAAATTAACATGCGGTTATGAAACATGGAGTTAAAAATAACATGAAGTTAATATCTTGTTACCCTCTTAAACGTTTTTCTACAAACGGAAACTCCATGTTAGCTAACCCAAAGTTTTTGGTTATTTTTATCAAGTTGGTAAATTTTTTTCATATATAATATCAAAAGTGGTAAATTTTTGCCGGAAAAATTTTCAGATTGTTACGAGAGCTGGTTGCCTAGCAATTTATTGAGTGACATTAACAAAAAAATCACGAGTTGTCATACGAGTGATTTTTGATCAATGTCACGAGATAAATTGGCAACAGGCTCGAGTAAAGCAATCGGAAAATTTTTCCAGGATAAAATTTAACCATGAATGGTATTCGGATGACTATTTCCAAAATAAAAATCAGGTAATCATTTATATAATTTTTTTCTTGACAAAAATCTTGTAATTTTTATTGTGTTTAGAGGTATTATGTTTCAGTTTGCTTTTTCAACGTTTTAAAGACATTCCTATCCGAATCGACTCGTTTTTTATAAAAGCTGATAACAGTGAAATTATACAGACTTTGACAAACAATATATTTCTAAAACGTCAAAGAATTTTCGCTTATCAAAACTCACTTACTTGTAAAAATACATCTTATTGGCGTAAAGGGTGCGAAATTTTTTTTGTGTCAGTGTTTTGTCGAAGTGAAACTTGATAACTAGGTAGAATCCTGAATTTGGATTGGTTTATATATTTATGAGTGAAATAGTCATTGAAATCGGTGTTTTATACAGTTGCCAAGCTACCACTGTGTTTAAACATCTAGTGAACGAGTCATAATTGTGCAATACCACATCTAATCATGTGACGATTAATAATATCCTCAGCAGTTATACGACTTTAAAAGTGAAAGATTGTTCAGCGATCGAGAGGAGAGCAGCCAATAGCTTAGTTGGTAGAGCACTATCCCGCCTAGATAGGTGTCTCGGGTGACAATTTTTCACAATTTATTTCAAATATACAAATTGTTAACTCATTGTTAGTATTAGAATTTGGTCTGGTAGGGCCTTGAGTAAATTATGACTCGTTCACTAGATGTTTAAACGCAGTGGTAGCTTGGCAACCCCACATCTAATCATGTGATGATTAATAATATCCTCAGCAGTTATACGACTTTAAACGTGAAAGATTGTTCAGCCACCGAGAGGAGAACATCCAATAGCTTAGCTGACAGAGCAGTATCCCGGCAAGAAAGGTGTCTCGGGTTGGAATCCCGATGACTGACAATTTTTCACAATTTATTTCAAAGAAGTTTCTTATTGATTTCAAATCACTTATTCCCGAAACTACGGCATGTTGACATTGCTACTATATTGAAGATAATACAGTATACAGCCGAATTTCAGTAAGTCGAACTTCGATAACTCGTATTTTGGATAACTCGAATCAAACTGGTTGGCAATAGCGCCAAGAGTGAGAATTATGGGTAATTTTTACTTGATAACTCGAACTTCGATTACTCGAAGATCTTTATAATTCGAACAGAATATTTGGCGCCAGCTTCAATAAGTCGAATTCTGGAGGAAATCCCCTAATTACGTGATTTTGTAACAGGTATTTTTATAACATGATGATGGAGGCAGTCCGGTTTCTGCACTGCTGAAGTTCAAACATGTTTTGTTAATTAACGACATCCAACAAAAATTAAAATTTATCATACTTGCTTTTTTTCCCCTGATATGACATCTAAGTTGCAACCACTTGATAAAGGTGTCATACAAAATGTAAAATGTCATTATCGCCGCAGAATTTTAAAAAAAGCTATCAAATGTTTTGAAGAAAACAAACAAACATTACATTAATTAACTGTGTTGATGATATAACCAATACATGGAATATCCACGTTAAGCCTCAGACAATTTCTAATTGTTTTAAAAAAGCCGGCTTTGGTCAGTATTCTGAGTGGGACGAAGAGGATGAAATTCCTTTGATCAAATTGCAATTGGAATATGAAGCTTGGAAAAATGTCAAAATTACACCAGAAGGTGTCACCTTAAATGGTTTTATATATATGGATGATGATACTGTTACTTCGGAGTTTCCCACAGATGAAGATATTGTCGAGCTCTACAAATCTGAATCCGAATGTGTAGAGCTCGACAATACAGATGACAGCGAAAGTGATATGATGGAGGATGGTTTGCAGCAACCACCTTCAAACGTGTTGGTTGAAAATTCGTTGAGCGTTTTGCGTTCGTATTTAAAAACCAATGGTTTAAATAACATTGAAGCTTTTTTTTATTGAAAATCAAAATAAAAAATTCTCTCATCAGTCACAAATAACTGACTTTTTTACACTAAAATAATGTTTATAACTTTGATCTGTATACATATATCAAACTGTATATATCATAAGGTAAGTGATTTTGACTCGAATAAATACATACATACATAAATAAATAATATTTATACATATGCATTTTATTTAATAACCCGAAGTCTTGATAACTCGAACTTTTTTGTGGCAAGTCATGGTTTGAGTTATCGAAGTTCGACTGCATTTTGATATTGTTAAACTAACTGAAGATAACTTTCAACTTATAAGTAGCAGATCTCAAGAAAGAAGAAAGCCCCCTTGTTGATGTTATTTTTAAATGTGGCCTCATATTCGGATACAATAGCATTTGGTTTTGTTTACAAACAAAACAATCGTTTATATTGTGCGACCAGTTTGAAGTAGACTTCTGGAACTTGTAAAAAGAAAATAAGTCGATTCACAAATTTCCGTAGGTTGGCTGATTCAGAGCAAAGATATGCTCGAGTGTTTATTGTAGTGTGGGCTATTTGACGTCCTTATTGTGCTCGACCAGTAGCAGGGAAGTAGGATTTCATTACCAGAAAGATATTCAGAGATGAGGATCATTACCATTACCAACATATTTTAAGAAGGCATACAGAGAGATATAGATAGTGATTCACAATATTAAATGAAAACATTTCTTGAAATTTCGGTCATTATTTACCTAGTTTAATTTTTAAAGATGTATGACCAAGGTCATTTGCATCATGAACGAATTAACAAGAAAGGCGTGCGATAAGGACGGATATTACATGCGTATCTTTCAAAAAAATAATATCGTAACCTTTTTATTTTATTGGGGTAAGTGTAAATATTAGACAATTATTATTAATTAAAATAAGTGTTTATTAAACTATAATGAAAATGACTATTACTAATATTAACCAATTATTAAAAACAACTAATTAAGACTAAAACTATAATTAACTAGATAACACTATTTATTTATTTTACAATTAACACGACTATTTATTTATACCATAGCTCATTATGGTACTGATTACTCTAATGGAATCATTGTGGTCCTTGGCTTGTACGAAAGAGATTAGAGTACTCAATTTGATGTCATTATGACACGGCAGCATATAATAGTATTTTGTGTACCAAGGGCGTTACGATGATGATAATGCCAGGAGGGCGACGAGGTTCTAGCCCGAGGGATAGATGTCGTCCAATGGGCATTATCATCTAGTAACGCTCGTGGTGCATACAAAATTTTATGTCTCACTAGAATATGTGAAATAAGTTTTCATTTATAATAATTCTGATTACAATAATGCTTAAGCTTTGGCGTTGCTAAAGATGTTGTTTAGTTGTTTTGTTTATTGTCAACATTTATTTATTTTTAAAACATCAACGTTGTATATCATTGGAGATGATGAAATGGGTGAATTTGATGTTTCGGAAGATATTTTATCGAAACGGTGGAAAGAAATTATTTTTAAGGAAAACAGACGCATAAATGTTCTCCTAATTATTCCATTCTCGTCTGTAGAAGATGTAAGTATTATATTTTGAGGTTCGTTTTCACATGACAGATCTCAGTTCTTTATTTCTTATGCACTTATTTCTGAAAATTATTACATTTTAGAGAGTTTGTACTGCTTTGGATGTGTCACATGTGACGGTAAATAATATCAAAAATGAATTTAAACGTGGATAAATATAGTCCCCAAAAAAATTAGAAATCCGTCATCCGTCCAAAATCAATGCGAAACATTGCAGTTTGCAATTCGACGTACTTACTATTTACATGTGTGGTGAGAGTAAATTGCTTTTTAAGGCCCTTCTCATAATCAATTTTAAGTATTATAAAAATTATAAAATGATTTCTGTGTTATTGTACTCAGGGCCGCTCTGTGCGGGTGGGCAGGTTGGGCCCCGCACAAAGGCGCCTGACTTCGAGAGGCGCCGTTTCAAGACAGTAAAGTAAATAATAGTAAATTTTTATAACATGCGCTTATTCGTAAAGACAAAATAGATAGAAGTGAAAGATATATTTTTTAATTTGTCTGCATTAGAATTGATATTGAATCCAAGAATCAACCCTACAATGAATCCAATATTTAAATACCTACTAGCACTTTGTGAAGAATCAAATAATTTATGATTTACATACAATGGACCTTTCCAATTTAAGGGCTATCTCTTTCTATCGCTGCAAATAGTAAGAAAATTGCGCGAACAACTGCCAGTTAGGCTGTCAAACGAAACGTCAAAAATATTGCAGTCATTAAAATACCTGTATTCTCAGTGAAAATTTGCATCGTTAGACATTTTACCTTCAATAAAAGCTTTTGTAATTTATTTCGATAAGATTTTTTAAAGTTATCCGAGATATTCTTACATTTTACATCTAAATGTTTTAGAATCAAACGTCATAGATCTCAGTTGTTCTTACTATGCGCAGATCCCCATTGCGCATATCTTCTATATCTTTAAATTGGAAAGGTCTATTCTAAAATCTTAGTGAAATAATTTTATTTTTATTTACTGCCGATATTAAATTTCCCTTATTTATTATTAAAAATTAAAAAAATAAAAGAAATATCCTGTCCAACGGATAATTTTCTCTCATTGTTATATTACTAACTACTAACTGTAAAATTGTTGATTACAACAAAGGATTTTGTTTATAACCTACTGATTACAAGAATGAATCTAAGATAATTTCATCAATATATTAAATCTAGCATTTTTGAAGAAGGGGGAGAGGCTAAAATATAACTTTGCACAAAGGCGCTTTATATTCACGGAGCGGTCCTGATTGTACTGAATTATAATTAAAAAGAAAATAATTTTCATTATATACCGTTCATATTATTTTTAATTTAAAGTCCATAAACGATGATCGGATTTAAATGAGGGCATAATGAAGGATTAGGCCCTCATATAATGCCCCGGTTGTTATAGATATGTTTAAATACACCGTATCCTAAAAATAAACAGTTCATAATACTTTAGTGAGACATAAAATATGTTATGGATTAATTATTTATATGGCGTGTTAATTTAAAAAGTAAAATCCTGAAATCCATAAAGTTGTCAAGCAGTTGGAAAACAGATCAGTTCGCAAGTGTTTATCGCGTATGAGGTGAACTAAGTGACTCGTTTAAGATAAAATCCAATTATTAAGATAAGACAATGATCGAGAATTGCTACCGTTGAGACCAAACTCCGTCAGTTACGGCTCTCTAACGCCTCTCCAGCCGCTGTAAATAAAATTTAATGAAAGATACGTGTCTCCAAACTCGTTAGCTGCGCGTAAAATTTGATAATTATAAAATACATCAAGATAAGAAACGATTTCTGAATTCTTGATAAGATTATTATCGACAGAGATAGTTAAGGAGACTTTAATGAAAGAGGATCATGAATGGAACCAATTTACGAGTGCTGGACTTTTATAGCGCCTTTTTTTACAGCTCTGGTTAATTTTTTTTGTTGACAAAATTTACGTGGTGCCAGGCAGGTGTTTTATATTCCCCGTTATTTTTAGGGAGATAAACTTTTATTTATTGACTTCCAGTCTTCGAAGGGTTCACGAAATTCCAATGAATTTAATCAGACACAAATTCTCGATACAGAATCAATTATAATAATGATGATTGAATGATTCAAAATATTAATCGACTGATTTACTTGTTGGTGAGTAAAAACGCTTTGAAAGTTTTTAAGCCAAACTCATAATAGTTCGGCCGGTTTATACCCACAGAAATAATTGCAGTGGCGGCGCCAGGATGTAAATGTAGGGTGGGCACAATCAAAAAATGGGTGGGCACCAGAGGGGGGGGGGTACAATAGGGCATGCAAAGGTTAGCAGAAAAAAGGTGCCGCAGGCAATTTTTTTTCATTCGAGGTAAATGTTTGAATATTATATTTTTTCAAGGGATGTGAAGCTGCATGTTTTCTCCCTTTCATGTTCAAAAATAACTTTCCAAATCACAGAAATACAATGGTAAAATTTTCATATGGCTGTAATTTCTGCCCTATTAATTTTAGAACAAAATAAATTACAAATAATGTTCAGAATTAAAAATAAAATTCTATTCACTAATTTTATATATAATTTGTATGTTGGTAGTGGGTGGGCACTTGGGTGGGCACAAGACTTTTTAGGGTGGGCACTAGAGATTCACGGGCTTGGCTTGAAGCTTGAAAGCTTGGCTTGGCTTGGTTTGAAAAAGCTTGAAAAATCAAGCCAAGCCTGTCGTTCAAAAAAGCTTGACTTTTCAAGCCAAGCCAAGCTTTTGTTCCACCAAGCCCAAGCCAAACCAAGCCTAACATTTAAAAAAGCTTGAATTTTCAAGCCAAACCAAGCCTTCGACTGTCAAGTAGCTTGGTTGAAAACAAGCTTTTCCAAGCTTTTTTTAAGAAATGTTTTCGAAGCCGACAAAACCGTAATTTTATGGTGGTAACGTACTTTCTAATTGCTTCGGCACATTTTTGCGAACTTCTAAGAATTGGAGTTCCCAGTAGGACCAGCCTTCATTACCTGTCAGGCTAGTAAGCTTCAAAAATTTGTAAATAGGAAACTATACCCTTCATCATTCTTATTATGCAAAGACCACTTATTTTCTTCATCTGAACGGAGAAATCGCACATTGTAGTTCGCGCACACAATCAAGTATACAAAATAAATAAAATGTTGAAAAAGTTTTAAATACATAATGATAAATGATAATATAATTTTATTGTTTTATCCTTTACCTACATTAATATAAAATGTATGATGAAAAATGATAATACAAAATTTATTGCAAATGTCAATCATTACATATAGAACTATTTAATTTTTTTTAAATACTTATTATTGTCAAGTTAAACGTATTTTTTTATAAAAATTAATTAATTAAATACTTAAATTTTTAAGTAACTGGAATTAATTATAAGTTATGAGGCTCGTGGCCACGTGCCTGAGTGTCAGGTCGCGAATCTGGGTAACCAGGTTCGATCCCGACCGACGCCAAATATTTCTAATTTTAAATGGCACAAAATTAACCCCTGCGGTGCACTCTCCACGCCAGCAATGAGTGACTGTGAGGTGACGCCTGGTAAGCGCCCGCACGGTGCAAATATTTCATTATTACCGATAAAGCAGATTGGCACACCCAGCAATGGATAATAATCCGTGATGATATATTTATTTATTTTATTTTATTATAAGCTCAAAGCTTCAAGAAATTAGATTTGATTATCAAACAAAAAAAATTATTAGATTTATCTGATTACATTTCACATAAACCTAGACTCTGTCTGTTTTAACTATAGAGTGGTGGGGAAATAGGTGTAGTTTGGTCTTGTTGTTTGATTGGGTAATTGCAATAATAATTATTGCATTTTAAAGTTGCATTATATACAATGTTTTGTTATTCTGGTATTTGCGAATCATAGAGACGAGACAATTTCTGTTTGTGGATATGTATATTTATATTCAAATATTTTCAATGCTACTTTTAGCTCTACCCCTAATGTATTCCGAATAAACCGCTCTTGTCTGTGACAGGTATGATAGACAATATCAATGTACCGACAAAGAGAGCATTCTCTTTTAAATATTACCTTGATAATCACGGCTTATTACCTAGTTCTGGGGGTTTTTAATTTTCTTTTATCGTTGAGGGTATTTACTTTTGTGCTATTTGAATTTGGACATAATTACTGTAATTTATTTATGTATTTAACTTACATGATTCTGTACTCAAAAATCAGTAGAAATTTCATAAGAAGAGGCGAGTAGGTATTTATGTCACGAACAAACAAAATTTCGGGGAAATTTCCGTCTGTGGGGTTTTATGATTTCCAGATGTATTTGAACTAGGTATAAAAGAATAAAAGATCAGTCTCAGGTCATTTTCATCCCATTGTACATTCCAAAATATTTATGTATTTATTTGAACACTGTTCTTGCGTGTTTGGAGACTTGAGTTGTTTATTTATACAGGGTGAATATGAACTATATAGTATGAGAAACTCCAACAGTTTGTTGGAAGGTCATTTCGAGTAAAAATAACATTATGAACTTAAGTCCTATTCATTTTAATTATTAAAATACAATAAAGTCTAACTAATGCATTTGCCTACTTGAATGAATGCAGTCAACGAAAATAATAAAAGAAACATAAAAATTGAAGGGTAAATATTTAATAAAAGATAATAAATTTATGTTTATTTTATACTCTCAAAAATAAAATAAATGATTGGAATATACATTTCAATATTTTTATATTTTAATAATTACAAAGAAAAAAAACACTTGGTGTAAGTTGCATAAATTTTATTTCATGGTTTTGTTTATCTTTGCGCATAAGAAGATATTTTTCAATTGTACCACAATAAATTTATGTAAAACAAAACGTGATTTATACATCGTTACGATACAATGAAACATCGACATAACATATCAATATATTGATACATCAATATTCCAATACATCGATATATATCGGATTTATCGATATTTCGATATATTTAATTTAATTCACATCGAATATTTATATTAAAATCTTGATACCGAACAGCTACTAAGGGTTTTCAAGACCCATATACCTACTGTGCGTATGAGCATTTATAAAGCTTGAAAGCTTGAAATAGCTTGAAATAGCTTGAAAAAGCTTGAAAAAGCTTGATAAAGCTTGAAAATCAAGCCAAGCCTAAAATATTTAAAGCTTGAAGTTTTCAAGCCAAGCCAAGCTTTGTCTGCATCAAGCCCAAGCCAAGCCAAGCCTAACATTAAAAAAAGCTTGAAGTTTCAAGCCAAGCCAAGCTTTTTTATTTCAAGCCAAGTAGCTTGGCTTGGTGAATCCCTAGTGGGCACGTGCCCACCCTGGCCCCCCCTTAGCGCCGCCACTGAATAATTGCAGGGGGTATGGATATAATGTCTAATAGAAATAAAGCTGGTATTACAAATAAAGACGACGTAACCCTACATTACCGATATCTGTGTACAAAGCAGATTGGCACACCCAGCAATGGGTAATATGCCGTGATGATATATTTATTTATAACCCAATATTAAATGGCGGTATACTTGAATAACGTATTCAGTTTTTGTAAGTTTAAAATCTATTTTAAACTAGTTACAAATTTTACACCATTTGCATTGGTTTTATATTTGTTTATTGAAAATGTGAACTGGCCAAAATATTATGGTTCGTATATTAAAAAACTAAAATGAACTCTGGCGAGTTTTCTAAATGACAAGTGCGAAAATAGTATTTATAAAATGAGTTATTTATACTATTTATTATATTTTGCGTCTTTTATATACAGGGTGTTCATTTCAAATGGGCCACCAGTGCTATTTCGGGAACTATAAGAGCTACAAAGATGGTCAAATGGGCAAACAATTTCTATTTCACAAGCCAAATTAAAAGAAAAGAAAAATTATTTTTTTCGACCAGTGGTTCTCAAATACTGGAGCTAACTATTTTAAATGAGTACATATATTTTTTGTTAGTTCACTCGTTAGAGAATTTAATTCTGTATTCAGTGATATGCAAAGTTTTATACTAATTAGATTAAAATATGGCTGTAATAAGAGTGCCACGAATGGAAAAAATGAATACATGTTATTTTTATTACATCGAATTAGAGTGCCTTGATAAAAGAAATGAATAGGTGCGTTCAATAAGCCCAGCAAAACAAGCAACCGGAAGTAAAATTTGTTGAACGACTTTGCTAGCCTAACATTTGCTTGGTTTGCTCGCAAGTAATCCAAGCCACAAATTTCTCGCTTGTCTTGCTAAGTGTCAAATGTAATGGCGGGAAATACACATTATACATACATGAAGTTAACTTGAACTGTTTCTATTTGTTTGGCTTTGAGGTTATTGTGATGGAAGTTTACAACATTATTAAATTTGAAATATTTTGTTATAATTTATATAGCTTCTTCCAAATTAATCACACTATCTGCAAATAAATGTATAAATTCATTTTTCATAAGTTCGCAGACTAATGAAAGATATATGAGAGATACACATGTTATATTTGACAACTTACAACTTTTCCGATGACAGTTTATGGTTATGAGTAGCAAACCGTCCAATTTACTAAGCAACATGTCTCGTTTGCTTACCTAGCATTTGCTTGATTTGCTTGATTCATTGAACGCACCTAATGTTTTTTTCTTATAATTGATCATAAATGCCAACGCAAACAAAATATTCAGGTATTTCTTTCATGGCATTTTAATTCTGCGTAAAAGAAATTAACACGTATTCGTTTTATCCATTCATGACCCTCTTATTATTGCCATATTTTAAACAAATTAATATAAAACTTTTCATGCATGTTTCTAAAAAAAAAATCGTTATGTAAGGGAATAAAAATATTATATCACTTAATTCAGGATGAGCAAATAAACTATATATGTTCTCATTTAAAATAAAAAAGTTAGATCCTGTATTATGAGAACGACTGGTCCAAAAAAATAATTTTTCTTTTCTTTAAATTTTTCTTGTGAAACAGAAATTGTTTGGCCATTTAACCGTCTTTGTATCTCTTATAGTTCTCGAGATAGCAATGATGGTCCATTTAAAATGAACACCTGTATACTAAAATATTAATATGATTTAGAGAAATTTGTATGTGTAATGCTGTAGCTGGTAACATTGGATTGACAGTTATTCCATTATTTGAAAGATCGTATCAATTCTGATAAGTAAATGTCATCTAGTACAAATCTTCTAAAACAAAAAATTGCGCATTAAATGAAGACTGTTTCGATATGCAATTGGGCTTCGTTATGACTTTATTACGAACGCAAAATATAAAATAGTACATTAAGATAGAAGTTTCATAAGACATGATTTTAGCGCATGCGTCATTCTTAGAAACGAGCGGCCTGCCGCGAGTTTTCTAAGGGGACAAGTGCGCTGAAATGTCATGAAACGTGTATTTTATACTATTTTTTCTATTTTGGTCATATTTTCAAAAAATGTACGTTATTCATGTCCAGGAATTTCAATTTCGGTTGTTTAATATGTACTTTATGAAATTCATTTGGATGTCATAAAGAAGTACTTTATGACATCCAAATGGGTTTCATAAAGTAAATATTAAAGAACCAAAATAGAAAAACATTTTTAAAACATTCCAAAAGAGGATTGGATGGTTTTAAAGAAGTGGACAGAAAGAATAAAGAAGGGTGAAATGTATTATTGTTGAACGGAACAAATTTAAAATAAAATTCAAAAAATATGAACCATGCATCTTGTTCTTAATAACAGTTGCGTGAGCCACGAATATTATAAATTTATTTCAAAAAAATCTTATTCCGATTCCTGTTCGTTTGCGTTTGTGAATATTTACTGCAACTCCCCATCCTGTTCTCTTCTTTCTCGTATTCTGTGGCAAGAACAAAATCCGTGTTCTTTGTTCTTTAAGTGGAAAGCCGTGAGTTCGGTAGAAAAGAGACAATTGCATTTTAAATTGAGCGCATAACATCAGGTATATTTTATTAAGGCTGTTCCACGTAAAATAAAGTACGCACGTTGTTGTTCGGCCTGTGGTCAGGTCGTTTGTCCGTTGACCGGCGGCAATGTGGTTGCGGTCGGTAAATGCGCACCCTGCAACCAGGACTTACCGACTGGGACTGAGATTCGCAACCAACGAGATAATGAATTGGGATGGGACATGCGGGAGCCCAAACAGATTTAAATTCGTGTTATTATAAACGAAAGAAAACCGCATCGGAGGAATAATAATGGTGAATTAATATAATAATATCTTGAAATTGTTCATATTTAAAATGTTATACAATCTTAAATGATACAAAAAAGCCATTTGCTTTCTTGATAATGATATGCAGACTCGTGTCTGATCTATGCAGTTAAGCAAAAGTAAGAAAGATAAGTTCCTGGATGGGTAATCGGCCAGTTCGTACGCTTCTCAAATTTAATAATAAATGTATGTACTTCAGATTGAGATACAAAAAAAAGTGTGAATTAAGATTTTAGTCAAGGTATAGTACTCGTAAAATGCATATTATACATGGTATAGTCTGTACAGAATTCTACCGTTATTGCTTTGACTTACTAAGCCTGTGGTAGACCAGGCACAGCGGGATGTAGCACTACCTGGCGTAAGGGTCGGACTCCGAAAAATTTAAATTTGCTAATCTTTGTTATGCATTACGAAATTTCAAAATTGTTAGCTAATGAATTCACAGAATCAAATTACGTATTTGACCATTGTTACAAATTAGGAACAAATAAGATTTGTTGAAACATGCTGTGACCATAGATTAAAATTAGGGAAAATAAGATTAGCAATGACGTACCAAACGTATATAAATGAGTTTTCAAAATTTTAAAATCAGTATTACTTTACTTTTCGTACTGAGAGCAATTATATAGACACTTACTATGTGGCGACCATTTGAAGATGATAATGATAGTTTACCCGTTGAAGAAGATCGCTGTGCAAAACTTAAACGTACGTGTTTGCCGTTAGAAGCGAAAGAAATAATTAAAAATGTGTATAACTATTTAAAAGATAATGAAGATGAAAATTCGGCCTTAACCAAAACATGTGAAATGACGAAATTATTTAAAAAAATAAAAAGATTTGTTTCATTATTACAAAATAAAGTAAAATAAAACAGGAAAACATTTAATACGTACCTGTCCTTTCCCCGCTATAAATCAAGCTTAAATCCCTAACAAAAGACCTGCTGAGAGGGTAATAACGGTAGAATTCTAGACAGACTATACATGGTCACTGTACTATAAATTACAAAAACTTATTTTATTTTCGTGGGATTAAGTAATTACATATTTGAAATAGGTTTACTTCTTTGTGCATAATTTGGAAATACGAAACAAGATTAGAAGATTAAGTAAATTAGACAGATTAAAGAAAAACCTGAATTTTAAAATGCATATATGTATATAAGATAAATGTGACATATTTTAAAGGTACTAATAATACAGTGATCACGTACTGCATAAATTTTAAAATTTATCGTTTGTTGTACTTGTTTTTGTAATAACATTTAAATCTTATATAAAAATATCGTGAAATATTTTCTTTTAAATAATTCTTAATGTAAAGGGACCGACCCTGTCCTTTCCTGTTTGTATGATGTATTAGGGGTATGCAACCGCAAACTAAAGGTCCCCATTGTTGGTTTATAGATGCAATTGCTAAATCGTTTTACGACAAAGTGTTCTTGTAATATGCATTTTACTATAATATATTTCAATTTACTAAATAAACTTACATTACAGCGAAATTATTGTCAACAACCAGCATCGTTTTAAAATGGAATGTCCTAATTTGTTCGAAACAACATGAATTTTTGCAAGACAAGCGTGTTATGTCCAGCCTTATCGCATACGCTTCTAGTCATTGCAGATGAGAGCGATTTGTTAGTTCGTTCATGATACAGATTATCTTGATTACACTTCTTTAAAAAATTAAACTGTTCACAGATTTTGCAATATATATATGTAACATGAAATGTCTGCTCATCTATCATTGAAGTCTCCAAGAAAATGATTGAAGCTGCATCCAAAGCTGCACTCTAATATCTAAATTCTAAATTTATATGCACTAAATGAAGATTGTTACAATTTATACTAAATGTCAAATTTATTGTCGAAGAAAAGCATATTGGCTCCTATTTTATAAAATATAATATTAATGTACTTAATCTTCAATATCACATTGAAATGATTTGTTAAATGCACTTTTGTTGCTCTAAATCGAAACCTAAACCAATAGGTGTCATTAGTGTGCTATTGGAAATTGTGTATAACAGCTTGAGTGGCCGACACACGAAAAATACCATTTACGTCAAAAAAGATATTGAACCTCTTATGGTATTAAACTTAATGTCTTTCGGGTACAAAATCGAGGTAAATCGTTTGGTTGAAATTAATCTGCAAAACATAATACTGTTACTCCATTTTTTCTTAATACATTCATACAAACGACACTGGCTTATCACGTGCGCAAGTGGCACTGTAGCTTTGACAACTAAGGGCAATGACAAAAATTGGTTGCTGCGCAAATGACGGCCACTCTAGCATACCTAAATAATAAATGCCAAATTTAACATTGGACAAAGCCTTCGAGGTATAATCCACTTATATTCAAGAACTATACTAAAGTTCCACTGTAAAAATGTAAAGGAATCTTGACTTCTAATGATCCATTGTTACGCCATAAAACAAGAAAATCTAGTTAAAAAATAACCATTCAAGAATGTTGATATATAACAAAAATATAGATTTTTAGTTGTCAAATCAATATCTCTTGCATAATTTTTTTAATCAGTTGTTAAAAATGAATCACTGAGTTACAGAATAAGCGCGATAGTCAGTTTAAAACACAGAATGAGTGTCATTTTCAATCAACATTAATAATCATATTCACTAACTTACTAAGCCAAGAGAGACATTTAGATTGGATACTTTTTTGTTGTCAAATTCAGAAGTCTTGTTTACTGAGTTTTTATGAGAGTACAGAAGATACTACTGTTATTTTATTATTATAAAAATATATGTGAGAGTAAAAGCATTCAAAATTCAAAACTAAGCCAACTGGTAAGTTTATTAGCAAATGTAAAACCAAATATGTGAAAAATAAGGTACTGGCCTAGTGTCAGTCTGAGTGACACTGACAGAAAATAACGTTATTCGTACGGCTATGAATCAATGCAATATATCTGAATTAATAAATAAACTTACACTATAGCGAAAGTATTGTCAACGAGCATAATGTTAAAATGGAATGTCCTAACTGAGCGGAAACAAATGGTTTGTATATAAAAGTTTTTAGTTCGTGAATTAGTTTTCTATACAGGGTTTTTCTTTGGTCTAATACATTATGCGATTGGGCTCTTAAATCAATGACAACCTTTTCACATAAATACCAAATATCAAACATTGGTTAAGTGCCTATAAATAACACATTATTGAGAGGTTATAAGTCTGGTGCAATGATACGGTCCAGTACTCCATATTGAATCCCCTAATTACCCCTCGCCCTTCAGCCCTGGCTGCAAGAATGCCGCCCTATTTGCATACAATGCGCCCTTAAACAACACTTTTCTATCCGTGCGGCAAACGTACGTGGACGCGCCCGCCAGGCAAAAAATCCCACCACGCTACGCTACGCATGCAATCCGTGTATCGACATTCTCCACAAATTCACCGCACACACACAAATATACATACAACACAGATCCTTTAATTAAACCATTGTGTTCATAAACCAACCAATTAACATACGAATTAACCCAGCGTATTGCTCGATTAATTACTACAACATTCACTCACTTTTTCAACGCAAGAATTCATTTCTGAATAATCAAAATCGACTAGATCAAATTTGTATTGTTATTGTTCCAACACAGGAATTTTGATTGGCAACTTTTTCAAGAATAAATATATTATCAATAGATCGTATCATTTCTGTTGTGAAATAGTTCGGTAAAAATACAATTTATAAATATTTGAATCAAAATATGTTATGCAAACATTTTGCTGGTATACCGGCTGCAGGTCCGGATTAGCATTTCTTTACGCCCTAGGCCAAAGTTCGTGACTTCATCCCCCCACCCCACTCCTCTCAATATATACCGAGTGTCTACTTTTTTATAGACCATAAGAAATATGTTTAATGGTGACATCTGGCAAAGTTTTAATAATGATTGATTTCATTAAATTGGTTTTCTATATCGGTGTCTTTATGAGTCTATAAACGCACTGAAAACATGTTGTTAAGAATATCTATAAACGTACTGTTTTTGGAACTTTTCGTTTTCTAGTCAACTGCACTTGACACTGACACCTTTCAATTAGAATTTTCTTAATGTAGCAACTGTTTCCAGACTTATAACATAGCTGGCTAATATATGATATTTAATTTCTTTACAATTTTTACCTTCCGTCACCTTTAGGTACGGAAGGTATTGTCTTTGGTCAAAAAATTCGGTGGTGAGTTTTTGACGAATAAGCACGTTTTAGGGTCCCTAGAATACGATTTTACTATTTTTACGATGATGTCTGTATGTATGTGTGTGTGTATGTATGTGTGTGTGTGTGTGTGTGTGTGTGTGTGTGTGTGTGTGTGTGTGTGTGTGTGTGTGTGTGTGTGTGTGTGTGTGTCTGTGTGTGACAAAATTTTCTAATGCGATAACTCTAATACTACAATTCCAAAAATTATAATTCTTTCGTATTCCTCTTCGTTACATCCATATGAAGAGCTGATTAGATTTTGGTTATAATTGGTCAACCGGAAGTACCCTCATTTGAAGATTTTAACAGTTTTTCTTGAAAAAACGATGTTAAATATCATTTTTTCACATTTAATGTTATTATAAATATTAAAGAATTATTTATTCTCTATACGATTTGAATGCATTTTATACTTCATATTAAATGGATATAGAGTTAAAAAAATATAAAGAAATTAAATATCATATATATTAGTCAGCTTTGCTATAACTCTGGAAACAGCTGCGATACATTAAGAAAATTCTGATTGAAAGGTGTCAGTGTCAAGTGCAGTTGACAGTATGTTTATGTTATAATTTTACTGGAATTATAGGATCTTTTGTTAGAAACTTTCTGTATGGAATTAGTACAAAATACATCCAACTGCCAACTACGGTGGTCTTTGAGTCGCTAATCAAAATAATATATTTGGAATTCATATGAGTGACGAGCTGCTAAAACAAAAACCCCCTTATTTCCGAAGTATCTCAATTATATCATTTTATTTCTTTATTAAGCATCTAATTTCACTATTTTTTTTTACTAATTTCTCTTAATTCGATTGAGTTGTAATCTCCTATTAAATGCATTTAACTGAATTCCTACTCGTATGTACTGCTTTTCGATTTATATTCTCGCAAATTTAATAAAAATAGGAGTAAAACAATCGTTTTGTGTGTTGTTTTATCTGGGGAAATCTCCATCTCGTATCCCAATCTGTTGATCTACAAATTCGTCGTCACGCTCATTAGCATTGGTACGGCGTCAGCCATCACTTGGCTTTCTTGGCAATGGCAAGCAACTCCTGCCTCTCGCAGGAACAAAGGTGTCCAGTACCAATACCCGCGTGTGTCCCCTGCAATACACCGCGATCGTGATGCTAATCGACGAACAACGATCGACCTTCCCTACCAGATAGAATGCACACGTACGGACAAAGGTATAAGGAAACAACGGAGAAAGAAAAAATTTGATAGAAAATTAAAAACTCACCGATGGGAAGTTCTGGATGATGAAAATGTTGACGGTTGAGAAATCTGCAAAAAGACAAAATAATTAGTATTAGTATATGTATATCGAAATATTTATTATTCTGTATAGCTGGTAGAACATTAGTCAACTTTGTTTGATGAAAACCACCAACCTTTTTTGAAACAACTTAAGTTTATTCGACAAAAGTTGCAAAAATTAATTACACTTGTCAACTTCTACAACCAGAGCCCTGTTCCACAAAACTACAAGTTACAATTTACAATTTTACAGTTACAAGTAGTTGTAATGCACCATCTACAAGTACAGATGTTTCACAAAGAAATTTTACAATTGTAAAACAAAAGTACTATTTTACAAGTGACGTGGCTCACGTGGCCTCCCTCCACGACTGTAAATAAAGACATAACCTATTTCTTAGGAAGCAAATATTCAGTTCATGTTTAGATATATGTAAATGTATGCGAAGAAAGAAGGGCGGCTAGAAGTTTTAAAGACAATCCGGCGAGCATTTTCGGATAAGTTGACGAAAGATGACAAGATAAAGGCATGGAAGGTTGTTCATAACAAAGCTCTGACCCCCGGTTTGATTCCTGAGAACAAAGATTACACTTATACCACAGGTACATTCTGGCAAAATATGGTTTATTTGGCCTCTAGCGTGGTTTACACGTCGGGTAACATTGAAAACTGAGTCTCCCCCTCTTGTTGCTTAAACTCGGCCTCTAGCATGGTTGACACGTCGGGTAACCTTGTTTAAGAGAGTACTATCCCTTTTGCTCCTGAAGATGCCCCATACGACTGCGGGCGAAACGTTGAGCTCTGATTCAAAATATGACACAGTCCATTCCCGGATAACGAATATTTCTCATAACTCAGACTGTGGAAGCCTACGCAATTATTTCAATACATATGTAATATGAATGTATCCGAAAACGTTGATTGAACTCGTAAATAGTGATAAAATTACAGTTTATCCTTTGTCTGAAAACTCTTCTTCTTCGTCTGTAATATTGTCTGTTATCTACCTCTTCATCTTCTGAAGATGTCTCCCATATTTCTTCAAAGGGAGACTTTGCACCTTACGTTTAAAGAAAACTACAAGACTCAAGACGTAGGTTAAAATTATATAGTCTTTCTACAGTAGTAAAATTGTAATTTGGACGAGTTTTCGAGAAACACATGTAAAATGGAAAAGTATTCCTGTAAAATTGTTGCTAATTCACTAGAACTTACAAGTTTACAATTGTAATTTTGTGAAATGCCCGTAATATATTTTTTTTTACAAATTTAATAAAATACGCCTGTAAATTGTAATTTGTAGTTTCGTGAAATAGGCCCCAGGACCTGTTCTTCAAAAATACAAACCTACAAGTTAACAAGTTACTAGTTACTAGTAAATTATTCACAAGAAATTTACAAGTCTAGTAACTTTTTAACAAGTGTAGTTATATTTAATTATTTAACTCAACGTAGCATTTGTTTGTTTTGGGATTTTATTGTGACATATTTTATTTAATAAAGTAATAACTTTTAAATCATCCCTTCTTCTCTTCCAAATCCTCATATTATAGTTGCTAGGCGGTTGATTAGAACTAGAAAATTAAATAATAATGATGGGTAATAGAACCTATAATAAAATAGCAATATTATATAAAAAGAGGAAATCGAAAGATATTATTTTCGGGGCATTTTCCGACATTTTGATAAAAGAAATAAAAGTCGCCGAATGGACAAAAATATTAGAATCTTGTAAAGCTCCTGGGCTAGTGAACGCTGAGAAAGATTATTAATACATAAGAGATATATTCTAGTCAATCATAAACCGAGTAACATTGGTAAGTTTTGTTCATTTTGTTATGTCATAATATCATGATCTATGTCTATGCAGGGTCGCGTTAATGCTTGATTACAATAAAGAGAATTCGATTACAATAATGAAAATGACTAATCACGCTATAAATTTATTTATACAATATCCCTTCTGTTTATTAAAAAAAACCCTTGATAACAATAAAGAAAATTTGATTACAAAAATGTAAATTTTTAAATTGGTCCCAATATGTTAACTAAATTTTCAAAATTATGTGCTGTAAGTCGAAATCTTTCATTAAATTCATATGTCATCTCTATAAAATAGACTTACCTACATTTGTGACTTGTATCTTAAAAGTGTAGTTTTCAGAAACAAATACTTGTGAAAATTAAAATTCTACAAATGTAGACACTTGTATTACAAGACTTAATTTTTTGAGAAACAGAGCCCAGATTAGTTCAGGTATTTGGCCAAGAACGATATATTTATGTAGTTGCATTGTCTGAAATAACTGTGAAAAAAATTCTTCAGATTGGCATGTTAGTTTAATCCATCGCATTTTTTTCATAAATTTTTAAAGCTAAACCGTCTAAAAAAGTGGAAAATTCTATTTAAAAACACGGACTAAATACTGGAGTTGCAATACGAATAGTTGCTAAAGTTGACTGTTGCTTAATATTGGTTGATACTATCCCCCTTGCTCCTGAAGATGCCCCATACGACTGTGGGCGAAACGTTGAGCTCTGACTCAAAATATGACACAGTCCATTCCCAGAAAACGAATATTTCTCATGACTCAGACTGTGGAAGCCTACGCAATTAAATAATCATAAATAATTACAGCAATACCTACTTATATTTATATCACCTTTGATAATTTGAAATTTACTCTAAATTTCTTGTTTAAACTAAGATTATTATTCGTTTCCAAACCATATACAATATACATAAATAATTAAAAATACACAATACATATATAATACAATACAACAAATTTTTTCTCACTCCTAACAAACTGAAGTGATCGATTTTCAATAGCGAAATACTGCATCCGGACCACATGAAATGAGTCTGCTGAGCACTTGTTAAAACCATATAAATAGTCAAATTTGAATATCTTAGGCCTGATATATAGCCCGGTATAAACTAGGACGGAGAGGATGTATCTTTTCCGAAGATTCTCTTCTTATGCCAGAGGAAGAAAACGTCCGCAAAAACTGGCAAAGAATTGGTCTAGCTAAACGAAGATCAAAATTTAACGACACTGGTATAACAATATAAACAAAAGCACATCAAGGAGGGCCTCCCACAGGCGTACCAGATGTCCCATCTCTTATACATAGTTTCCAAGTTTCGAATAATGGCCTTCGAAACTCGGACATTTTTGATTTGGCAGTGTGCGACTTTTGGCTATTTTTCGAACTTTTTTAAAATTTACGGAGTTACAGGTTTTCGTCCAAAGAAGAGATAGATGTTACAATAGTGCAAATCATGATTAGTTTGGAAGCACTCCAGAAAATGATTGTTGAGAGCTTTTAAGAAGTGGAAGACAAGAGTGGTGATGGTGAATTATATTATTGAAGGGAACCATGAGTCTTATTTTTAATTATTCGAGCGTGATGTATGTATTACACTACATCAACATAAAGTAGTTAATCAAAAAATGGATGAAGTTTCGTTGCTGTTGTCACACGAACTACTGCGAGTACGTTTATAGCGCATCGCCCACCGCTTAGAAATTGTAGATATTTGTTCCTACACATGTGTACACAACAATGAGCTGTAGCCGCCGTTCGTTTGCATAAAACCATCGCTACATTACAATCAGAGAGCTGAGAGCCGAGAGTTGAGAGCCGGTGCACTCCATACTGCTGTTGCTGTAAGAGTAGGTACAACCCATGTATGTATACGATTCATTAAATTTGATTGTCTTGCTTGTTTTTATTTAAATTAACCTGCATGGATTTCAACGGTATTGTTTCAATGAAAATTGCTAGGGGAAAAAGAAGTCTAATATATAGGGAGCGCAAGCGCTACCATTGTTAGAGAACAGAATAATTGATTAGCTTAATTAAGAAAGATAATCGAATACCTTAACTCAAATTGTAAACTGCGAGTGTATAGGTTGTTATGCATATAATATTTCACTTAATTTTAGTAGATAGATATACCGTATAGAGCCCAAACTCATATTAGATGGGCCGGTTTATACATATTTTCAACAAATAAAATCTGCACAATTGGTTAGAATTTTTTACAAAATTCTTTCGCCTACTTTAAATATAGACTGAAAACTTAAAAAAATCTGATGTGGCCAACACCAAACCTCCCGCTATTTAATTTTTATTAATTTAAACATACATACTTACATATTTAGTTAGTGCGGAAACTGTATTAAGATCCATTGCATATAACTATGGTTCTATTTACTATTTTCTTTTTAAAACCTTACTATTATAAATTTGAAATGATTAGTTCTTTGGCAGTGGCATTTATCTGTCAGTTACATACATTTGAGATATGAACTGTGTAACCAAAGAGTTTTGCTTGTTTTATTCACAAATCTGGTGATAAAAGAAACATTGCTAATTACAGACCCATTTCCATTTTATCAGCTTTTGGTAAAATCTTCGAACTTTTAGTTATCAATCAAATACAATCTGACTTTAACACCATAATAACATCTAAACAAACGGGTTTCTGTAGCAAAAAATCTGTCTTAAATAATCTTATTCCATTCAGTGAGTATGTAGGCAAGTGCTTAGATAATAAAAAACAAGTTGACGTTGTGTACACTGATTTCAGCAAAGCTTTTGATAGAGTCAATCACTCCTTACTTATAAAAAAGCTGGAATCTTACGGTGTTCACGGTTCTCTTCTGCGGTGGATTGATTCAATCGTTCTCAGTTAGTATATGTTAATGGTTACACATCACGCCTTATTAAAGTAACTTCTGGAGTACCTCAAGGGTCACATTTAGGTCCCCTACTTTTCAATGTATACATTAACTCCATATCTAACTATTTTCATTTTTGTAACTTCCTTCTGTATGCAGATGATTTAAAAATATATAAATGTATAGAGTCTATCAACGATTGTCATCTACTACAGAAAGAACTTGATAATCTAGTATTATACTGTACTGAGAAGGATTTAGCCTTAAATATTTCTAAATGTTATATTGTAAGCTACACAAGAAACAGAAAAGTTATTCATTTTAATTACAACTTGCATAACTTTACACTTGAGCGTAAAATCTCTATAAAAGATCTTGGTATTCTTTTCGATAGCAAATTGCTCTTGAATGAACATATAGATTATATTGTCAATAAAGCTTATAAAATATTGGGATTTATATACAGATCTTGTAAAAGCTTCACTAAAATTGAACCATTTCTATTATTATACAAATCTATAGTTCGTCCTATAATTGAATATGCTTGCCAAATTTGGAATCCTACTTACTCAAAAAATATTGTTTTACTAGAGTCTGTACAGAAAAAATTTGTACATATGTTAAAATTTAAATTTTCCATTGCCAATGACAATTATAACAATACACTTAAAGAATTAAAATTACAGTCTCTTGAACAAAGAAGGTTAATAGCAGACATGCTCCTATTATTCAAAATTGTCAATAACCTTGTTGACGGTCATGATATTATAAATAATTTGAATTTTCATGTTGCACAATCTAACACAAGAAACAAAAATTTATTTTATATTGCAAAGTGCAATTCAAATAATTACAAAAATTCAACTCTAAACAGAATTATGGATACATACAATAAGAACTGTCAGGAATTAGATATCTTTTCATTATCAATAGCACAATTTAAATCCGCTTTAAACCACAGTGATATATTTTGAACAAAAATATGTTACTTAAGTACCACAAATATAAATGTTATTAACGTTAATAAAGGCATGTTCATATTTATGTTTATATTTATATTATATTGATTACGTTATTATAAAAATAATATTGTAAATTGTTTATGTATTGGTGTGGAAACCTATTATTGGATATAAAATCCGTTGGCTTCCCAAATAAAATAAAATAAATAAAAAAAAAAAAATAAAAATAAAAGCGTAGGCTCCGGAATTATAATTATAGATATTTTTTAAATTTATCCATAAAATATATAGAAAAACTATTTATACAAATCTGTAAAATTTTAATAATCTTTAATTTTTTTAATAACACAAATCTTCAAAAAGTACCATTTGAAGGTATTTTTCGAAGAAAATCTATTTTGAACCTTAAATAAAGTGCCATTTACGGTTATCTGATATACACCAAAATCTAATGGTCTCTTCCCATATTAGCATGAGGTAGAAATATAGGTTTCAAAATTTTCTGAAATATAGTGTTTGAGTTAGAGGAGGATCCACACACACACACACACACACCTATATATATATATATATATATATATATATATATATATATATATATATATATATATATATATATATACCGTGTGTCTGTCTTAAAGCTGTACATAGGAGATTAACATGGGAAATCAGTTTTTTGTAATTTCCTGCTCGCCTAATTATTTTAAGCAAAAAAGTGCACAAAAATAGTCATTCCATGTTCAGAAATCGGCACTAAAGTAATCCAGTATACAATTTTATCCAAAGGCTGTGTCGTCAACCTTATGATAATTATTGTACATATAAGATAATTTGGGTTGGTGCACGATTTTCAATAGTAAACATGTACGTAAAATAACGAAACATATGTGCAAGAAGAACGAATTAAATAATTCCGATGAAGAAGTTTGAGATAACACAAATGATTTTGAGTGTTCTTTTCGATAACTTCAATGTTCGAAGGGTCGCAACATTGTTCGTTTGTTTGTCTCTTAGCAACTGACAGATTTCTCAATATAACCTATAAAAATAAATATTTCTTTAATATGCACCTCGGCACTGAAGTTAATTTTATCATAAATATGGTTTATTTTTCTCGGACCTACGGCGTCGGCAGTTAAAATCCATGTTAAAAAAAGTAGAACTTCAGTACCTTAATATATAAATAACTAAACTAAACATCAGACACCGTTAAATTTTGTAAATATTCTCGAAACTGTAGAAGGATTTGGTCTAGGACGTTCAGGTGATAAACCAGCATTGTACCAAGTAATCATTCGAATTTTTTCTTCTTAGTAAACATCAAAGCATATAAATGAATAAATAAATAAATAAATATATCATCACGGCTTATTACTCATTGCTGGGTGTGCCAATCTGCTTTGTACACAGATATCGGTAAAGACGATATATTTGCACCGTGCGGGCGCTTACTAGGCGTCACCTCACGGGCACTCATTGCTGGCGTGGAGAGTACACCACAGCGGTCAATTTTGTGCCATTTAAAATTGGAAATATTTGGCGTCGGTCGGAATTGAACCCGGTTCCCCAGATTTGCGACCTGACACTCAGGCACGCGGCCACGAGACCCCATCAAAGCATATGCATGTGAATATTAAAATAATATGATAATTTCTTTAAAAATTCATTTATTTTTGAGTGACAAATTTACCTGTATTTTAAGGTATGTACCTACCTATGTCATCTTACATTTTGAAGTCTTGATATTTTCAAAAGCAAATGTATTGATATAAAATTAATAAACATTATCAAATTATATTTACGATTTTATAATGGAGATTTCAATGGTAGGTACAGCTGCATTCAAAATACAAAAAATGCAGCAGTATAACTATGAAATTACTGGATTATAAGGCCTGTGACTATATAGGGACAATTTTTTTGTGAATGTGATTTCCGCTAGGCGATATGATATTAGTCGGTCAGTGTGCTATACAGCATCCGGTGCCTGGAGCAATCATCAGCTAATAGACCACGCAAGGCAGTCGAGTATGGAAACTCGGATACTCGACCAGAGGACGGCAATTCCGCGTGCTTCTTTACCGACATGGAGTTCATAACTCATTGGATGGGATATTTCTACCCTGCCCACTTCGCCGACATACAAAATAAAGAAGAAAAATGAATGAAAATTATTTTAAAATTTTTACTGGATGAACACGCTTTTATAGAGCACTCTTCTCATAAGAATATAATGTAAAAGCGAGCTGCATAAAAGCACTTTTATTATAAAGATGTGCTCGCATTTGTAGCGATAGCAATGGTTTTGAAACAAAATTCGGTTGGCAAATAAAAGTTACAAATAATAGACCTTTTCAATTTAAAGAGACAGAAGATATGCGCAATGGGGATCTGCGCATAGTAAAAACAACTGAGATCTAAGGCGTTTGTTAAACGTAAAATGTGAGAAAAATCTTTGACGAGAAAATTTCTCGAAGGTAATTATAAACGCTTTTATTGAAGCTAAAATGTTTAACGACGTAAATTTTTACCGAGAATACAGGTATTTTAATGTCTGCAATATTTTTGACGTTCCGTTTGACAGCCCAACTGGCAGTTGTTGGCGTCATTTTACTTACTATTTGCAGCGATAGAAAGAGATAGCCGTTAAATTGAAAAGGTCTATTAAGTCACTGAACAGATTTTTTGTAACCTATAAAATGAATTTCTTACAGTTCAAAGATCAAACGATATGCATTTCTTTGTAATTTTGTTTGAGGCTATCGCTACAAATAAGCAATATTTATCAAATTTGATTTTATAGGTTACCAAACGTGCAATTTAGATGTAGATTTTAATTATCTACAACTTCTATTTGATATATTTTTATCTAAAATTAAATGGGAACTTTTGCGCAAGGAATAACTGATTTTCCATGTTAAATGCTTATGACCCGCTTTTTAATTAACACCCAGTATGTAGCTGTCAATACCAACACGAATGAAACCTGGCATACACATCTCAGATCGTGGTGTCAATGTGATAAAAAATGAGCTTATTCGACAATGAATAAATATTCTCGTTATTTTTTTTATTAAATTTCGGAATTCTGGTCGAGAATTTTTCTCTCAATATTTCTCGAATAGCCTTAATCGGTATCCACTCTCGTTAGCTTTCCAAATTGGGATATACTTAACTTGGCAACCTCTAGTTATCGGGAATCGGCTAGGGGCTGTAACAAGGGC
The DNA here is from genome assembly GCA_963082715.1 of Harpalus rubripes. NCBI lineage: Eukaryota > Metazoa > Arthropoda > Insecta > Coleoptera > Carabidae > Harpalus > Harpalus rubripes. The sequence goes on from OY720450.1 coordinate 73,816,408, forward strand.
CTGCGCTGGGTGGCTGGCAACACACGTGAAAGTAACGAAAACTGCGTGGCAACAGTAAAAATAAAAAATCTGATGTGGCCAGCACATTACCTTCCGTCAGTTCTATATGTATTTTGTACAAATTTCATACAGAAATTTCCTTGAAAGATTCTATTTCTTGTACATTGCCTTCTGACAGTTGTATGTATTTTATACAAATTCCATACAAAAAGTTTCTAGCAAAAGATCCTATACAGTAAAATTATAACACAAATATATTATGTCAATTGCACTTGACACTGACATCTTTTAATTAGAAAGAATTTTCTTAATATAGCAGCTTTTTCGAAAGTTATAGCATAACTGGCTAATTTATGAAATTTAATTTCTTTTTTTTAACTCTATATCCATTTAATATGAAGTATAAAATGCAGTCAAATCATATAGAGTATATTTATATCGACGTCCTTAATCGGATTTAAGTGAATTTAGGATTAGAAATCGTATTTAAGAAAACGATGTAAACGATCTGGATGGGATTTAGAATCGGATTCTAAATCGACTTTACCAACTAGATTTATACATAAATCCGATTTATTTCACGAGATAAACAGCGATTTAACAGAAAATTCAATAGCAGGTATTGAAACAATGAAAAAAACGCAGAGTAATTTATTAATCTTTCATGGTTTGACAGTTAATATATGTCAACGTCGTGTCAACGATAAGTTAGTATAATTATTAGAAGAGCAATGAGAAATCCATGGCCGCAACAAGAAACAGAATATTTTTTTGAAATTCATCCTGGAAAGAATAATAATTGATTTGTTAGAAGAAAAACTAAGTAAATGTTAGATGAAAAATCTAAGTAAATGTGAAGTCAAAATTGTCAAAAGTCAAAATTAATACTCGTCAATATTATTCTACGCATTCTATGCTGCTATGCCAACAGAGTCAGTGATATATCCAATTAAATCTACAGTAAATTCGAATGTAATTGTACGCTTTAAAATTTTCTGGTAGAAAGAGTCAAGATTTCGGATTTATTTAAATCCGATTTGACTAGAAATCCGATTAAGGACTGCGATATAAACTTACTCATAGAAAATAAAATATTCTTTAATATTTATAATAACATCAAATGTGAAAAAATGATATTTAATATCGTTTTTTCAATAAAAACTGTTAAAATCTTCAAATGAGGGTACTGCCGGTTGACCAATTCTAACCAAAATCTAATCAGCTCTTCATATGGATACACAAAAACACACACGCACACACACACACACACACACACACACACACACATACACACACACACACACACACACACACAGACATCATCGCAAAAATAGTAAAATCGTATTCTAGAGACCCTAACATGTACTTATTCATTAAAAACTCACCACCGAATTTTTTGACCAGACAATACCTTCCTTACCTAAAGGTAACGGAAGGTAAAAAGTAGTGTTGTCTTAGGCTAGGAACTCGTTCGAGTTCAAATCCCGAAAGTACATATAATACTATTGTGCTTCTCAGTATTGTTATCTTAATGTTACGGATTAAAAAGTTAAAGAAATGGACGGCAGGATATGTACGGTACTTGTCTAGATTTTATTTTCCTTTTGTTGTGGGTAGAAATGGAGTCGGCCGATTCGGGAAGTGGTTCCCCGTGTAAAAATGCGCTTGTGGATAGGAATTCGCGTCCGGAATAGCTGGCATGCCTGCCGGTAAAGCAGCGTCTGCCTTGCCGACAGCAATGGCGGCGCTCGCCCAAAAACTTGTTCGACATCTTTCTAATTATTTATATTATGTGGCGTTTTTGTGTTGGGACGTTCGATCAATATTTATAAACGCACATTCCGCGATTTTTCTCCTGCGACCAGTTTGGCTTCGTTCGTTCGTTGTCTTGTTAGTGGTAGTGGCGATTTCACGGACGGAGACATACTTCTTCAAGAGCTTTCTTAATTTTGGGATGCGCATATCGATGATGTTTTTAACCGGCCTTCCCTTTTGTGATATATTATTTTGTTTTCGTGTATTGAAATGTTCCATTTAATTGTTGGGCATTAATAAAACATTTACTTTTTTTCTCGCTTATGCCAGTAATTTATGATTATTTCTTTTCTCCTTTTAAGGCTACGTCTTAATTCGGCAGCCCAAACAACATACCAGTAACCATCATCAACTTAGATATTAGTTCATTTTAGAAACACTAATTAGATCATTCGACCATTCAACTAACAGCAATAAACATATTTTTCCATAACTGAGAGTAAAAGTTAATTTCTATGTTATCCAAAATGAAAGTGAAGCGCCGTAATATGAATATTTTCCCCTTAGGATTTTTTAAATTTTGACAAGTAATGGCATGTAATGGTTTATCATACTATTCTTTGGATTTAGGGGGTAATTATTTCAAATCTGTTGCATCGGTAGTACGAACTATTTCTTGCGGTTCTTTAAAACTGCACCAAATTATAATAATTATTGAAAACAATTTTCAACAAATTTCCGCTGTCTTAAGCGTGAATTAAACGATGAAGTTATTCTTTTCAAGTGACTTGAAAAGTGTCTTTATAAGTGACCTTACAAGTATATTTACACGATCAAGTTTTACGTGAATTAAAATATCTAAGGGTACATTCACAAATGAAAATTAGGTTTAGATTTATGGTTTATACTTTAGATTTAAGGACTTTGGCCGCATATAATGTAATGACTCCATTCATGCTTTAGAATTTAGTTTCCCTAAATCCAAATCATAAAGCTAAATATTGCAAGGTCCAAACTTTAGGTTTATGATTTGGTTTGAGGTCACAAATTTCACCATTGAGACCGAGTCTGAAACGATATAGATATATACAACAATCTTTATTTAGTATTCACTTGGTTTTTAAACAAATGCGAGAAGAACATGGCGACTGTCAACAGTTAATTGCTGAAATATAACCAGTAATGCCAAAAAATTAAAGTTTCACGGCGCACGGATATCTGTTGAGATACTGCTCTACCGATATTTGAATCTTGTTTTTGAAGGATTTACATAGATGTAACTAAATTAAAGATAATTTAAACTCTCCATTTATGAATTACTTGCTTAAACCTAAACAAAAACCATAAACCTAATTTTCATTTGTGAATGCACCTTAAGTGTCAAAAGTCTAGTTATACCTTCATAAATTGACAATTAATTTACTTCGCTTGAAGTTTTCGTATATATCTATCAAAATTTCAATTACATTTTACCATTTTTCAATTTAACATCAATCACTTTTAACACCATACTTGTACACATCATAAATATAAACACAAATGACATTTGATAGTTACTTGACAGACAAAACTTATAGGGACTTTTAAGAAAAAGTATGTTCCAGTTTTTCTTTAAAAGTCTATTCATCTGTCTCTCTTGCATTCACATGACTGTGCGAGAGAGAAAACTTTTCAAATCACTTGAAAAGAAAAACTTCATCGTGTATTTTGAAATACTTTATCTTTGACTATTTCACTCATAGATATATAAACCAATCCAAATTCAGGATTCTACCTAGTTACCAAGTTTCATTTCGACAAAACACCGTCACAAACAATTTTTCGCATCCTTTAAGCCAATAAGATGTCGTATTTTTATAAGTAAGTGAGTTTTGATAAGCGACGTTTTAGAAACATAGTCTGTATATTTTCAGTGGTATCAGTTTTTATTAAAAACGAGTTGATTCGGACAGGAATCTATTTAAAACGTTGAACAAGCAAACTGAAACATAATACCTCTAAACACAATAAAAATTACAAGATTTTTGTCAAGAAAAAAATTATATAAATGATTACCTGATTTTTATTTTGGAAATAGTCATCCGAATACCATTCGTGGTCTGTATGGTGTACGTTTAAAATATTATCCCTAACAGGTAAATCTGTCATATTATGTCTCGGCAATACTATTATGTCCACGGTGTATAAATATAGGTGTGACAATTCATCAATTGATGTCGGCGATTAGTAGGCCGAGATTCTAACCTTATATCAGGCACCGGACAGCTAAATGAATGTGCCAAAACACTGTCATAGTTCCAGGAAGCAAACTGTAGAGGCGCGACAGTACTTAAATTTTAAGAAAATGGATTAAGTCACCTTTGATTTCAAAACATTTTGCAATATTTTGAATTGTAAAGTCACATAAGTCATCACACATGTCATTGAACGTACGCTTTAACATCTTTAATTATTTGGTAATCCAGTTTGTAATAGTTTATAGATTTAGTTATAGTGCCAGTAGTGATTTATTTCGTGGTTCCTCCAGTTTTAAAGAGTATTAATTGTGTTTAATTTTTGACGTAATACGGAATTGAAATTCAATAAGCTGATGAACATTCATTGTGCTTTTTGTTATAAAGTGCAGTGCAAAGAAGCAAATAGACGTTTACTTTTATATTTAATGAAGAAATGGCGTACCATTTCCAATGTCCTTTTATCTTACATATAAACAAAAATTAAAATAGAAGTGTATGTCTAGCTGACAAGTAATTTTAAATTTATTTAGAAAAGTATTTATAGTTATTGTATTGTGATTTAAAATATATGTATCTACTTATATTCAATTTTCTTATTATGTCTTTTATATTAAAAATTCAAAATTTCAATTTATACATGTCTCCTATGTCACAAACTACCAAGCCGACCAAGCCATCACAGTGTGCGTTAGTTCATGGAAGCAATCTGTAGATGTCACTATTTTGTATTTCGAAAAATACATTGAGTGTTCTATCTGTAGTTGAGGTGATCCGTGCCTTATATGTAGCGCCTCTATACAATGTGCTCTATCACATAACATTCTAAAACTAACATGAGAAATAAAATGACAATCTAAATGTCACAAATTTGATTAAGATATTTCGCTTGTAATTTTAAATGTGGTGGCGTAGCTGTGTGCGTTAGGTGATTGGTTGTGTTTCAGACGGACAGGGTTCGATTCTAACCGACACCAAACTTGAAATTTTAAAAAAAAATCATATAGCACAAAAGAGTTCCCCATGGCAGCTTTGAGAGCCCGTGAAGTAACGTTTAGTAAACGTTTTCAACTACAATTATAGATATATCGTCATTACCGAAACTTGAAAATAAAAGGAGATTGGTACGCCCAGACATGGCTACTAAACCATGATGTTATATTTAATTATTTAAAATACGTACATCGCCAGATTCTCATTCTTGTACAATATCTTCATTTTAAAAATGCTTTTGGCAAATACTATCTTTAGTACCAAGGATTTTATTAGCTGGAGAGGATACAACTTTCCGCTACGCATTCAAAATGTTTTGCGAAGGATGGTGAATCGAAATTGTTTCTTTATTGGATGTTATTCCTGATTTATAACCTTCAACGAAACAGTATTTTCGATATTTGTACATTTTATAGAATATTTACATAAAATTAATTAACGTATGTCAATTTAAATTGACAGATGACAGTTACCTATGTGTAGGGAACATTTCTAACCTTACACGCTGAGATATCTGGCGGATGCCAACTTCGTAAACACGGATATTTTTCATGAGCTGACCCACCTCTTATATTTATACACCGTGATTATGTCCAAAGTTTTTGTTTATTGTTTGTTTGTTTGTTTGTTTGTTGACACGCATGCGCACTTCGCTGGAATAAAAATAAGGAGTAAAGTTAAAAGTTAACCAACTTTGGTATACTCCTTATTTTTATTTCTTTTTCCTTATTCTTATTTCTGCAGCATAAACCGACATATGTTATAATTGTTTTAACTTTATCAATATTCTTATTTTTAATTCCTATTCTTAAATTTTGGGGGTATAAAACATTAGACATTTTTTACTCAAAATAACCTGATAAATAAGCTGTTATAATTTCTTACTCTTGTTATAAATCACCCTGTACACACTCCCAAATTTTACTGTTCTGTAACTAACAAAAATTTATTCAAGATTACAATCGAATCTTGATCGATTTCCTACTGACTACTACCTACAACACAATTCTACTAAAATATTCGAACGTTTTACATCATGGTACTAGTACAATTTAAAGCAAATTGTGCAACTGTCGTCACCATATCTTAGGATCAGTATGAGTTGGTTATAAATCACTTGGCACGCGAGTTACCTTTGTGGGTAAGGGTGGACAGCCTTCCTCGCCTCCACCACGACGCTAAATCATAATTATGGACCTCTTGAGTCACGATACAAACCATAGATTCTTATCAGGAAATTCAGAAGAAATGAGATATATGAGGATATCTCATTTCGTACCGTACTTGTTCTCTCCTAGGTAAATTGTACCCACACTTTGTGTTACGAACCACATTTACGAGCCCCGTCCCACATCAGTTAGCCCACCCGCTTTAATTTCACTTTATTTAGTTAATTTATGATACAAATAATAACTAACATAAATTATACCCAATTTTTACCTTCCGTCACCTTTAGGTAAGGAAGGTATTGTCTGGTCAAAAAATTCGGTGGTGTGTTTTTGAAGAATAAGCACGTTTTAGGGTTCCTAAAAGACGATTTTACTGTTTTTACGATGATGTCTGTGCGCGTGTGCGTGTGCGTGCGTGGGTGCGTGTGTGTTTATGTTTCGCCTGCGATAACTCTAATACTTAAATTATAATTCTTTCGTATTCTTCGTAACACCTATACGAAGAGCTGATTAGATTTTGGTTATAATTGGTCAAGCGGAAGTACCTTCATTTCAAGATTTTAACAGTTTTTCTTGAAAAAACGATGTTAAATATAATTTTTTTACATTTAATGTTATTATAAATATTAAAGAATATTTCATTCTCTATTCGCAATCGAAATTAACGTTAGAGGCGCTGATTTTCGAAACAAGATGGCCGCCATACGATGGGTTTGACATATGACAGTTCACATTGTTCATTGTGTTTTATTGACTGTGTATGCAAACCGAGTTTAAAAACTTATTTATATGAAGGCGATAAATTTAAATGTTCAATTATTAATTACTTCACTACACACTCAGTTGTCACTTATTCAATATGGCGCTTGTACGATTGATTTCCGTAGTACCGATTTGCGCCACGAGAGGGGAAATTTTATCTACGATTGCGAATACGATTTGAATGCATTTTATACTTCATATTAAATTGATATATAATTAAAAAATCTGATTACACATTACCTTCCGTCAGTTCCATGTATTTTGTACAAATTTCTTACAGAAAGTTCCTTGTAAAAAATTCTATTTCTTATATATTACCTGCCGGCAGTTGTATGTGTTTTATACAAATTCCATACAGAAAGGTCCCATATTTCCAGTAAGATACTCTGTCAATTGCACTTGACACTGACATGTTTAAATCAGAATTTTCTTAAGGCGTTTTTTATTCATGTAACCGGGTTACATATGGTTAACCGCACGTAACCGGTATGAATAAAAAATGCCAGGTTAGTACAGACGTTTCTGTCGAATTAATTTTTTGACATTTGTCAAATATTTATCTTGTTCATAGTGTTAAACATTTAATTTAAAGCGTATTGTTTTAATACAAAATAAGTTGACAAAAAATGTCACAGATTCCATTTTTACTTCTACTGAAAGTTGCCTAACTGCTAAAATGTCAACATTTTGACAGCTAGAAAAGGATAGCAATAGTAACCTGACATGTAACCGCCGAGCATACCGCGGTTACATGTTTGACGTAACCGCAAGTAACCGGTATGCTGAATAAAATGCGGTTACCATGTAACCGGAGGTAACCGGTCTGAACAAAAAAGCATAATTTATGAATTATTTCTCTATAATTTTTAACTCTATATCTATTTAATATGAAGTATAAAATGCAGTCAAATCATATAGAGAATAAAATATTCTTTAATATTAATAATAACATTAAATGTGAAAAAATATTATTTATCATTGTCTTTTCAAGAAAAACTGTTATAATCTTCAAATGTGTGTACTTCCGGTTGACCAATTATAACCAAATTCTAATCAGCTCTTCATATGAATGCAACGAAGAGAAATACGAAAGAATTATTTTTGGAATTGTAGTATTAAAGTTATCGCAGAGCAAACTTTTGTCACACACACACGCACACACACACACACACACACACACACACACACACACACACACATTCTCTCTCTCTCTCTCACACACACACACACACACACACACACACATACAGACATCACTGTAAAAATAGTAAAATCGTATTCTAGGGGCTCTAAAACGTGTTTATTGATTAAAAACTCATCACCGAATTTTTTGACCAAAGACAATAACTTCCTTACCTAAAGGTGACTGGAGGTAAAATATAACTTCATGTTATAGTTTGAGTACCACTGCTTAAAAAATATATTTTCTTCAATAAGTGAATGTCCCCCTTCTTCTACAACAACTTTTATTTGAATGATTTTCATGTATTTCTAATAATAAAGAAAATAATCGGGGTGTCCCGTGTCCGAGATACAGCCTGTATATTCCACAATCGTACAAGTCCTTAAATAAATAAATAAATAAATATAAATATATCATCACGGCATATTACCCATTGCTGGGTGTGCCAATTTGCTTTGTACGCAGATCTCGGTAATGATGATTACATATTTGTACTCATTGTTGGCGTGGAGAGTGCATCACAGGGATCAATTTTGTGCCATTTAAAATTCGAAATATTTGGCGTCGGTCGGGATCGAACCAGGTTCCCCAGATTCGCGACCAGACACTCAGGCACGCGGCCACGAGACCCCATGCAAGTGCTTGGTGTATAAAATTTTCACTTTCCACCGTACAAATATTGGCGTACAAAATTCCTCTCACCGTGTCAAATCAGCATGGTGTAAAAGCATTGGTAAGTAATTCTCGTCCTGAGAATATAACAGTGTGATATATGCCCAAGTCAAGTGTTGAATCGTTAGTATTCGATGCGTCAAACTCCGAAATAAATAATAATTATCTTGCGCATCGGGCCGCGTATTGCAGCTTTTCATTTTTACATTCGTATTCGCCATTCTGGCTGCTTCTCTTAATGTATGAGCTGCGTTTATTTTTTATCTCTACATTTTAACATTTTTCTTTCTGCGTCCGTGTTTACATGACTATAAATATAAATTTTATTGTTGTGAATTGGACAAGACTGGCGGTAGTATGTACGCAATAAATTTAGTTTATTGAAAACAATTTAGATATCAAAAGAAATTAATGGAGCCGGGTAATTTTCATTGCATTCTTGTCATTTTTACCGAGAGCTATGTATCATCGTCCTTCTTATACTTCACAATGGATATTTTATTTCATTTGTCTCAAATCATTCACAAACATACATACGTGTTTTTATTAGAAGAATCTTTGTACATTTTAGGTTAGCTTATTTTTTCTACGCTGTTTAGTAGTATGTAGAACACAAAAGCAATTCATTAGTATTTAAGTATCATGAAACAAATAAAAAGTTATGTGCCATAAATTTTGTAGAAAAGGTATAAAATTAAGTTTTCTTTTAGTGAAAGTATTATGACATATAAATTGACTAATCCTAGCTTAAATTATTCATTATTCATAAGAATCTCTTAATATACCTACATACAAAGTGTTTCAAAATTAAACAACAAATCTAAAATTCTGATGTGGCCAACACATAACCTCTCGCCAGATATTTTACCTGGTTGTACGCATAAAACAAAAAATATTTTTAAATACAAATACATATATTTGCAAAATCTATGGGATATTTTAATATAAATTATGTACAATACATACATTTTCTTTATATTCAATATCCTGAAATTTTCTTTTTCTACTTTCCTTTTCTATTTCTATATTTTCATTTTGTCGCAAATTCCTTTTATATTCTTTTTTACGTATTCTTTTATTTTTTACATCAAATTATTTTATATGCATTTCTTTATCTCTAAATCTATAGAAGATATAATAATGAATTTATATTTATCGAATAAAGAATTTAAAATTCTTTAATATAAGTATTTACATAAATTTTCGATAAATAATATTTAGATGATTTTTTTCTTGTAACTACTACTTCCGGTTGTCCAATTGTTACCAAAACTTAATCAACTCTTCCCATTATTGTTAGATTGAGGAATCCGTAGTTAAAAATGTCTTCAGTCTTATAGTATTTGAGAAATCGTGGATCCAACATTCACACATACACACACACACGCACGCACGCACGCACGCACGCACGCACACACACACACACACACACACACGCACATACATACGGACATAATCGTAAAAATGTTATAATCGGATTCTAGGGACCTTAAAACCTGCTTATTCACTAAAATTTGGATATGCGATTTTTAGCATGAATTCAATACCTCTCTTAGCGAGAGGTAAAAATGCATATTGTGCATATACAGGCTGAGTCTGGGAAGACGCCTCCCCCCTTTAACTTTTTTATTATAAGTAATAGAAAAAAATTGCTTATATAAAAGTTTTATTATCTTACATATACTATTTGATGGCAGATGTAGATATATTTTATAAAGTTAGGTTTACAAGATACGGCTATCAACTTTTATTTTTCAAATGGCAACCTATAATTATTTTAATAAAATAGAAACCGCCATTTTTTTGTCTTTTCAACGATGCATTATTTTTTATTTATGTAATTGAAAAATTTCGAGAAAAATTAGACAATTTAGAAATATTAGAAATAATTTTTAAACAAATACTATAGGTGGCTATGTGAAAATAAACAAAACGTAACAGTGCTATACAACTTAGCAAACTAAAACAACAAATTTAGTAACAAAAACAACTTAAAACAAATATTCAAAATTACGACCATGTTCTGTAATCAAAAATTAAAGCGTTGAACGTGATGTGTTCGAACATCTGCCAGCATGTTTCGCGAAATATTCGTAAACATTTCAAAATGTTTTTTTTTTGTTTACAAAATAAGTTAAATTAAGTAACAAACAAATGTATACTTTTTTGACATTAATTTAATTGTTTTACATTGTTACGTTTTATCGAAAAATTAAAAGACAATAATTATAAAATAAACTGACAGTTGACAATTCAGAAGAAAGACAGATGACAACTATGTATGTCCATTAAGTTCTAATGTTGAGTGTACATTGTAAATAATAATATGTAAATAAAACTTTAGTTGTACATCAAAGTATTATTCGTGTCTATAAATCTAAGTGTTCGTCAGCATCCCTCATCTGTCAACAAGTGAGTGGAAAGTGTAAAGCTGTGTGTTCCTTCCGTCGTAACGTCGTAACCAATTCGTGGTAGGCAGCATAACGTTGAATTTCAAAAATATATATTCATGAATATTCATCATTTTTGCCTAATAATATATTCAGTAGTCAGACTGGTAAAATTCTATTACCTTAGGTCCGAAATAAGTGGAAACTCGACTCATCAGTCAATCCGAGATTTGGACTAATATTGAATATATAATGTTACTTCAAAAACATTCCATGGGTTTCAAACTTTAAAATTCGCATACTGAAAAAAAAATATTTTGTGACATTCATCTTTTCCCCCTGGCTCTTCAAATAGGATGCTCTACTGACTGGATATAGGAACGTCTTGGGTTCAAAACCCGGCGAGTCCATGAATTTTTCACAATTTCTTTCTGCGTAAATTAAATTATGATTGATCGTATGCCATTTTCTACGACTTATACGAGTATATATAATATTAACAATAATAACACAATAACCAATAAATCTTGTTGAATAATGTAAGTTTCGCAATAGTTTAAAAAAAATTATAACTCAATATTTATTGCCACGATTCGAAAAAGTGTTCAACAATGTTGAAAGCGGAGCGTTCCCTGGTCGTTAAACCAAAATTGGTCAATAACTGCTGTGCTGATGATATAATTACAGTTTAAGGCCGTTAATGAAGACATTCCGATAAAGAGAATGGCAATCCTATGTTCCAGATTGGCGAGGTATGAATCCGCCTAAATTTATTCGCATATTCTTCGTCACGGTCGTTGAGTAACTTACAAGTTTATCCCGGGCGACTCGCCAAATTTTTATGCCTTCTCCGTCGTATTTATGTCCCCGTGCGAGGCTTGATAACCGAAAGAATAAATTTCTCAGCTGACATTATCAATTTCGGCAACGAAATATGTCCATGGCACGACACACAAAACAACGACGCGGCCTGTGTTGTGATGACAGTGTGAATGGTGTTATTATAGACGGCTTTTTAACGGAATTTATGCGTCTGAGGAAAACAGATAGATTCACGCGCTGTATCGCTACTTGATTATAGTTTATCGCTAGCCGGTGTCACAATATTACGCTGCTGAAAGAATCTTTGTCCTGCCACAATCGCCACAACGTGATCTACAGCCCTCTGAGAGTTTTCAGTGGCTCCCAACATGTGTTAGAATAGCTATTTAAATGTTTAGTTGCAAAATAACTGTTGTTTTCTGCATTAGACGGGAAGATTACTGAATGAATAAAGCATGTTCGACAACACGTCATGTGTGAAAAACACGATTTTCAACGAATCATTTAGAAGATTTTAGTTTCAAAATTTAAATATGATGTGGCCAGCATATTATTTCATACCGTGTAATTATTAAAAAACGGAAATCCCTAAAAATGGTTAAAATCGAAAGGAGTACGCGATTTTTTGCCATTTTTAGTTATTTTGTTCTAGAAATTATATACGTTTTTCATAAATAGAGGAAATTTATATACTCATGTAATTTTTTTCATAGAATCGAATGACAGTCTCTGCCATTTTTGGATTGTTTAATTCTTCTTGCCAAAGATTCATGTTAAAAAATTATGAATACTAATAATAAACAGTTTTATTTATTGGCTAATGCAAACTAATGTCATTATTGTAATTGTTTCTTATTAAAAACACAACTTCCATGCCATAATAGATTTAATTTTTAAATGGACAAATAAATTTAGAGAAAACTGGTGAAATTGGTTTTAGGTCTAGGATACCCTTAATAACATATAAAGATAATACAGAAAGGCGAGGCGAGACGAGACGAGAAATTTAAAATATCGATCTCGTCTCGTTTTCGGATCTGTAATCTCGATCTCGATCTCGCACATTTTTTTTTTGGGTCTCATCTCGTTCTCGCACGAGAGTCTTTCTATAAAAATAAGCGCTAGCGCACTACGTATTTCCGTAGGTAACTGTTTAACTACAAGAGACAAGTTCGCACCAATAGCACTGTATAACTATAATAAAGACATGAAACACTAAATTCTGGTCACCAAATTATTTCAATACGAACATAATGTTTTTTTCATTTACGGTCACTAGAAAATGTGATAAGTTAGTAAATAATTTAATTTACCTGTAAAATATCCAATTTATCATCAAATTGTGATCTCTAAACTATTTCAATACGAACATCTGTTAACACATTCTGTCATCAGTAAAACGAATTATTATTTATTATTATTTTTTCTAACTAAAAGTACCTTCACTTTTTCATTAAATATATGCCACTTTTTAAGTAAGATTAAGTCATAAAAAACCGCTACACTAGAACCCCGCTGGCAACCGATCTCTCCGCTTCTCTCCCTGTTGGCTCCCATCGACGCTTGACATAACATCCTTTACTTTTCAAGAGCGACAAGAGTTTTATTAACCGTGGTTTTAACTGGGTGAATTAGGGGATGAAATATTGGAGGAAACTAGTTCTATTGGATGCAATACCGATTTTGTCTTTATTTTTGCATTTCCCCGCTCTGGGAACGATACTAATCGACTCTAGATAGACGCAAAATATATAGTGAATTCATTTAATTTTCACATTTACGGGTTCTATGCATGAATTAGCGTTGACTCCACTCCTTGTACGGTGCATTTTTCATTGAATTTATGAATCAAAGCTATAAAGTTACAAATACTTTTTATTGCGAGATTCTCGCAAAATTTCTCGCTTCTCGCAATTGTTATATCGATCTCGCCTCGAATTTTGAACTGCAATCTCGCTCTCGTTCTCGCCTCGCATAATGCAACGAGACGAGACGAGATGCGAGAGTATTCTCGCCTCGTCGTGCATCACTGAACACCCTGGATAATAACATTTAAAAAAATTATATGAAAACATGAAGTATAGTTTAGTTGTACAGAAAAAATCTTAATTTTTGCTATTTAAATACTGTAGTATTCCTTTATAAAGCTTGCGTGTATTAAGTCTAACTAATAAAAAATATATGTGTGTATAGGCAAATAAAATACAATTCAAAATATATGAAAATATATAGGGTGTTTAAAAAAAGACAAACAATTCTCGGTGAGCCGTAATGCAACACTCTGTATATGTGGAAATAATTTTACCTTATGCTCCTTGAGTAAACGAATAAAATCTGTGAATAAATTTATGCTGTATTTGCAACGACAAGGGAGATATTGACGGAGGTCATTTCAAAGACTAACCCTGTATACCTAATCACTAATTTCACGCATTTATTAGAAAAAAATCTATTTAAAGTGTTAAGTCAAATACTTATTATAAATTTACTATTACTGAGTGCTGTACATGCAAATATATATATATATATATATATATATATTCTTAACTACTCGACACAGTCGCGAGTACTTTCCGCATCTATATATATATATATATATATATATATATATATATATATATATATATATATATATATATATATATATATATATATACTGAAACTGACTGTTTAGGTCCTAATACCAATTAGTGAAGCACGTTAAATAGTAAATAAAAAAGTGTCAAGTTCGATTTCGTTTGAGAAAAAGAACGTTGCAATTAAGAAAACAGCCTACATTTGTAAAAGTTTGAGAGCCACTGATGTAACAAACCTAAAACTAAAGATTTCTGCTTCTTGTGAAGTTACCGCCGGTGTACCATATACCATACCATTCGATTAAATCGAATTGTCTCTAACTAGTTGGGACACCACACAAATTATTAGGCAGTTGTACCTGTACACCTGCGAGGGACAAGCCTGGCAATATGTTTACAATAATTTGTTAATAACTACAGACAGTGATGTCAGCCAGCTAACAAAGGTCACATCGGTAATTGAGAACGTGTGGTGTTCGCACGTCAACAAGTATGTGTACATTACGCACTGCAAGAGTACGAGTACACATGAGTTATCTCCTCTTGACGGTTCCTTTGTCGGAGAACATAACACTTGTCCCCATTCCCAACATCATCCTTTGAAATCGCAATCGATAACATAGATAACAGTTGTTGGATGGCCATGCCATGCCATGCTTAATAAATTTATACAATGGTACTACGTTGTTGAAATCGAAACGATCTAAAACTATGATTCTAACGACAATGAAGTTCTCAATAAAAAAAACTGACCAATTACATCATATTTTAAAATTTTGTAGCAAGAAATCTGATGTGGCCTAAACCAAACCTCCCGCTATTAAATTTGTATTAATTTAAATACATATACTTACATATTTAGTTATTGCGGAAACTGTATTAAGATCCATTCCATATAACTATGGTTCTATTTACTATTTTCTTTTTAAAACGTTGCTATTATTAATTTGAAATGATTAGTTCTTTGACAGTGACATTTATCTGTCAGTTACATTCATTTGAGATATGCTTGGATATGAACTGTGTAACCAAGGAATTTTGCTTGTTTAAAGCGTTGGCTCCGGGATTAAAATTATAGATAATTTTATAAATTTATCCATAAAATATATAGAAAAAGTATTTATGCAAATCTGTAGGAAATTTAATAATCGTTAATTTTTATAATAAAACATTTCTTGAAAAAATAATATTTGAAGGTATTTATCGAAGAAAATCTATTTTCAGCTTCAAGTAAAGTGCTATTTCCGGTTATCTAATATGCATCAAAATCTACTGGCTTCTTTCCGTATTAGAATAAGATAGAAATACAAGGTTTCAAATTTTTCTGAATGATAGAATTCGAGTTAGAGTGGAGGATATACACACACACACACACACACACACACACACACGCGCACACACACACACACATACACACACACACACACACACACACACACAGACATCATCGTGAAAATGTTAAAATTGGATATTAGGGACCTTAAACGCGGTCATTTACCAAAATCTCGATATGCGATTTTTAGCACGATCCTTATACCTCCCTTATCAAGGGTAGCGGGAGGTGAAAATAAAAATCAATATGTTCTCTATAAAAATGTGACTGACGTGAAACGCTTTTTTGCATTAGCGTACAGTTTATATTGAATATCAAAAAAATGACAATTACCTTGATGATAAAGATATGGTTTTTCATTGTGAAAGTCTCAAATACTTATCTGCCGCGCCCCAATGATCTTATGGACCGGGGGCTAGTGCTACAAGAAAAATATATCATGGTATTCCAAATACTGACCCTTGGTGCTTACTTTAAATACCTGCAGAACAATTTGCTGTCTTCGCCGAAAAAAAGACGATCTATCCAGCTGTGGGTCATGACCCAAATTTGTTTTTAAAAATGATGTTTTAGACTCTAGGTATTCTGTACCGGACCTGCATTTTTGTGTCTTTTAGTTGACTAAAGCCCAGGAAGAATGGCATGGTCAATTTCTGATAGGTAAAATTCACAGCAATAAAAAACTTTAGCATCCTCTGCAATGTAACACGCGGGGGTCTCCTAATCTGATGATAATGCTAAACTGATGACTGTTTCTTCTACTGCTTACTCCAATGATGACACACTGACTGACTGGTGGACGCTTGGATGATTGGCGTCCACGATTTCATGAGACGGAAGAACATACATACACTTCCACTTTATGAACACTACGGGAATTTACGGACATGGACATTATTTGGGTTTTAATAACTAAACCTTCAACTACATGATTACATTATTATTAATTAAACATAGCCTGACATGTTACATTCTGTAACCTACATTCCGTCAATTAACGTCTTCCCGACGCGACGAACTCATCTAGACTCTTACAGGTTTACTTCACGAGTAACTAAATTCGACTCTCCAAACCAAAACGCTATCTTCAGGAGAGGATTATCTTAGGGGTACAGGGTGCATATAGGCTAGGGCATTCAAAGTCGCGCACGTATACATAATAATTTCTAAACCTAATGATCAAAAGTTTATAAAAAGTTATTTATCTATTATTGCTCTTACCCTCGCCTTGTCACAGCAAGGAGTCATGACCCACAACTGCATAGATCGTCTTTTTTCCGGAGAAGACAGCAAATCGTTCGCCAAGCTATTTAAAGTGAGCACCAAGGGTCAAGTATTTGGAATACCATGATACATTTTTCATATAGCACTCGCTCCCGGTCTAATATTTTGTTATTTTAGTGTTTCAAATTTAGTTACACACACGGTGTTAAATAATTTGTATCCTAAGATTAAACTTGACCTTTATGGAATTTTCTTATTTAGCCTCCGTATTCAGTATTTCAAAATGTTTAGAAACAGTGGAGAATAAAAAATTAAACATCTCATTTTACACCTACACGTGTATAAATAACAATAACTAGAAGCAAGATATCTACTTTGTTGCGGCTATAAATATCCCGCGTAATATTTGGTATGATAAAACATAGCATAGCCGAGATTAACGACCACATTAAACATGAGACCTTTCCAAACGTCAAATATAAAAAGTCCGCCGTTCTGACATGGCGCCACCCAGCTAAGATTCATTCGCAGAGGTAATGGCTAATCTAATGAAAGATTTTATAAGCGCGCGGTGCTCAAGCGATGAAACATGGCGTCGTAAAGATGCGGGTGGTTAAACCAGCAACAAAACAGGTAAATCAAAAAGCCGTTACTGTAATGCAACGCAGTGCAGCCAACTCACTCACTGCAGAAACACTTTCTAACGGGAAGAGGACACCGTTTTGGCTTTATGATTCATAAACCCAGCCAACACGAATATGGAGGTTAATTCGATATGATGTTTATTACACAAATAAAAGTTTTGGTAATTGGAGACTCTTTGATAATGCATATAATATTTGACTTCAAGGGAATTTTCTTGCTCAGTTGGCAGAGCATCTTACTAGAAATAGGAAGCAGGGGCGTCACTAGGTACTTTTAACAGGGAGGGCGCAACAGGGCGCACTTTTAGAACGAAATAAATTTTGACAGTCTGATTCTGCATTTAAATTTTTTCATGTTTAAAACATAAAAATATTTCTTTTGGAAGATTTTCAGATGTAATGAAGCGAACACAAATACTTATCTGTTCTTCTGCAGTGATGTCCCGAGGATCATCTACTATTATTGCAAAATAATTACAATTATTACTTTCCGGAGTTATTTTGCGTTTTATGCATTTTGCACTACTCTCTGTAACATGATTTTGTGACGTAGTGAGCAATAATGTGCATTTTGAGGTACATTGTAATTTTGGAGAAAAGGATCAAATTTTTTAATAACTAGAGTCTATAAAATTGGCCTTATTTGTTGAATTTTTTGTTTCATTATGTCCTTGCAATGGGATAGCCTTAAATAATTTCGTCTCTTTTATAGCCTGAATGGTGCATCATTTTGATTTCTTATAGTACCTTTCTTAAGAGGAAAGATTACCCCTGTACTAAAATATGAAGCGAAAATTCAATTAATTGTTTCGAACTATTAACATTTTTAAAAACTCAACACACGACACGCATACTTCCGATATTAACCTGAATTAAAAAAAATTATTGAAATCTATTAGTATTTGACTTTGATTTTAATGGCAAAACGAGAAAAGTCCAGTATTAATATATTTCAATAATTTTTATTTGAAAATGCAGGTTAGTATCGGAAGGATGCTTGTCGTGTGTTGAATTTTTTAATGCGTTAATAGTTCTAAAACAGGAATAAATTATTTGAATTTTCGCTTCATACTTTAGAGCAGCGGTAACCTTTCCTCTTCGGCTAAAGTCGTAGGTACATAATCGTATCGCTGCTTATTGCAGATAAATAAGTGCATAATAAAATAGTAAAAAAATGAGATTGATTTTTAATTTATTTAAATAAAAACACGGAAAGGGGGCGCAAAATTAAACAGGGAGGGCGCAAGCCCCCTCAGAAATGGTCTATCGACGCCACTGATAGGAAGGTCTTGGGATCAAATCCCGATGAAGTGATATATCCATGACTTAAATTTTTTATAAATATTGAATTAGATCTTTATTTATTTTTGACATATATACAGTTTGCTGTATTACTAACACCACTTGTAGTAGCCGAAATAAGCCAGGACTAATTTAGACTATGTGACAGTTGGTGGTGGGGCATCATTTATCCCACTTCCACCTCTCATCCATGGAAAAAATAGCACACAGGGTGTTCATTTTAAATGAGCCACCATTGCTATCTCGAGAACTATAAGAGCTACAAATACGGTTAAATGGGTAAATAATTTCTATTTCACAAGACATATTTAGAGAAAAGAAAAATTATTTTTTTGTGCAACCGGACGCGAAATAAGCATTTCGCAGCCGCAATACAGGCCGCGAAATTGAATTTCTCGACCGTTGTCATGGTAACGGCCGCGAAATTAGGTAAACAATCACTTTGACACTTGAGAATTGCATGGTTTTATTTATCAAATGTCAATCTCATAGCCACCTTGAAAGCTAACTTTCTTTTTACAATGAAACTCTTTAAAATTAATTAAATTTGTAATTACATATTTTTACGGTTGCACAAAAAATATTGTGTACACCTTGTCCGCGAAATCCTTTAGCGCCACGAGATTGTCTTGCCTCGGCCGCAAGCGGCCTTGGCGACAATTTTTCTCTCAGTACGCTAAAGAGTGATTTCGCGGCCTAGATATACAAATAACATTTTTCGACCAGTGGTCTTCAAAATACGAGACCCAACTTTTTTATTGTAAATGAGAACATATATTTTTTATTTTTTCATTCCTTAGAGAATTTAAATCTGAATTCAGTGATATAATATTTTTATACCCTTGTATAACGATTTTTTTTGAGAAAAATGCATGTAAAGTTTTATAGTAATTTTAATTAAAATATGGTTTGTAATTGATCATAAATGTCGCACTCTGCTTATAAATTTCACTTCTGAAAAAATAATATAGTTATCTCCTTTGCTGTATTATTATGTATTTCCATATGAATATTTATAAATTTAATTGTGAATTTTTCAATGGCGGCTCGTAGCAATTTATATTGCTGAAGCTGCAGCAATAAAAAAATACTGATTAAAAATATTATACATACTCTTAATGAAATTTACTTACTAAGTCAAGTTAGACACATACATATATTATGCAAAAAAGACATCGCAAATTGATGATTATTTATTAATATTTAAATTCTATTCTTCTTTATTTTTGATTTAATTTTTTTTCCTGCAAGTCCAGTTGTAAAATTTTGCACGAATTTTTTTGCTTAGCAACAAACACGAAAGCAAACTGCATGGTAAATTCCGACTCCGAAAGAGGAGGGGTTTTACCTAATGCCAGTTTGCTTGAGTGATTTTGCTTAAAAGTAAAATGAATGAGTGCTTAAAATAAAAATTTGGTGAGATAAATTCCAAAGACAACGCAAAGTGAAACAATATAATTACTATTTTATTTTTAAATTTGAAATATTAATTGTCACACTGACAATTATAAACAATAACAACTGTTTATTTACTTGGTAGCGGAAATTTATCGGGGTAACGGAGTTTTAATACTGTTCCCATTGGTTGAATTTTCAAGTGTTTTGCATCATGATTGGTTAAAAACTAGTCGTTGGAATTTATCTATGATAACAAAGATAACGTTCATATTATACTTGTGTAGTAAAACGTAGCTAGGGCTAGAATTTTAGCAGCCCAAATTACACGAGAATTACGCATAACCCCCACTACTTTATCCCCACTAGGTAGCCCTCTCGTTTAATATACTAGCCCGAACAGCAATCTGACTATTGAAAAATACAATTATTGTTTAAAAATGAATTACTATGGACACCGAGCAGTATTTTATTGAAAAATCAGGAAATAGTTGATTTAAATAAAAAATTTAGAGCGATAATAAAATTAGAACTTTCATTTTATATTGAAGGAGGGGTTGTAGCCCTGCAGCCCTTATGGACGAGACGACCCAGGAATTTTATTTTTTATCCAAAACCGAATGAATCTTCACCTATCCTTGAAATCTCTTGAACAGTTATGGTTCTTCACTTATCATTAAAATCTCCAGACTTAATTTAATATTTAATAAGTTTGAAGAAATTTTTTAACAAAAATATCATTAAGTACTTTTGTTTATCAACTGTTATGTGTTTACCGCAAAAGACATTTATCATGTATCATTTCAAAAACACAAGAAATTTTTTGAATTACGTTAGAATTTTTAAATTGCCAATATTTTAGTGAATTTTGTCACACAATCCATTTATTATAATTATTGTTCCATTTTAATCAATTATGACTTTTCTTTCAGATTAAATATATGTCTTTTCTGACCGACAATCCTTTCTTCTTGGCGATGTGACTTTTCGCTATACCTTAGCAAAGTTGCATTCTTGGCTGCACAAGTATATGTACGAAGCATGGGCCGTAAATTCAGTCGTGGCGCTTGTCAGAGTTACGTGACTTGTACGTTATGTCAGCGGGACAAGGACGATCCAGGGTTAATCCCGGATTATCTCCTGCTACTAGCGTACGCCATGCGATTTATACGCGTTCAGAAAAAGAAAGAAATCTAATATATTTGTAATATTAATTGTTTATTTTTCGATCACCTTCAAAAAATCATCAATAATTAGTAAATCTAGATCATGATTTAAAAACTGTCTTCAGTTACCGAATTTTAGGTTAATCCGTTAATTTGTAACATAATTGGAATATTTAAGATTAACGTGTGCATTTCACTTTTTCAAAAATTGGAAAAATAGAACAGAAGCAAATTAATGTAGACATTTGGGCAATTAAATATAAACGTGGGAGGGAAAGCAGTAAAGATAAATTTAATTTAATTCACTATATTGTCATAGCAGCTCGTCGAATCGAGAAATATCAGAGACTGTGGACATCTCCTATGAACGGGTTTAAAACATTCTAATCCATAAGTTAGGAATGACAATAATTTCTGCAAGGTGGGTTTACCGGCTTCTGATGGTTGATCAAATACATGTTTGTTTCCTGACGTCGTTCGACTTGCTGCTTGGTTATGTTATTTGTTACTACCGACAAAACATGGATTCACTATTATTAGTCTACATCAAAGCAACAATCGAAACAGTGGAAATGTCGGGGTTCGTTACCTTCCGAAAAAAGTCAATCCACAAGTTATAAAATATAATTGCTAGGAATTAATACAAATTATGAAATTTCTTATTAAAATTTCTAAAAAACAAAGAACAACAAAAAATCTGATGTGAGATGTGGCCAAGACTTTACCTTCCGTCAATTTTATGTATTTTGTACAAAATCCAGATTGATATTTCTTGCAAAAGATTCTATATTTGCAATAAAATTATTTCACACACTGGGCAAGTTGCACTTGACACTGATATGAATTAATAGTATTTACCGTTTTATGGTAAGCTTTTAGCAGTATAGGTTGCAAAAAACTATTTTGAGCTTCAAGTAAAATGCCATTTCCGGCTATCCGATTTACACCAAAATCTAATGGGCTCTTTCCATAATAGAAAAAGGTTGAAATACAAAGTTTCAAAATTTTCTGAATGATAGTGTTTGAGTTAGAGTGGAGGATCCACACTTACATACATACTCACACACACTCACACACACACACACACACACACACACACACACACACACATAATCGTGAAAATGTTAAAATTGGATTCTAGGGACCTTAAAATGTGCCCAATTATTTAAAATTTGTAATAGCGTAAAATGTTAAAAAATGACATTTAGCAGAGGTTTTAGAGAAAAATGGTTGACAACTTCAAATAAATGTACTTCCGATTGACCGATCAAAATCTAGTCAACTCTTTATATGGACGTACGAAAAACACACACACACACACACACACACACACACACACACACACTCACACACACACACACACACACACACATAATCGTGAAAATGTTAAAATTGGATTCTAGGGACCTTAAAATGTGCCCAATTATTTAAAATTTGTAATAGCGTAAAATGTTAAAAAATGACATTTAGCAGAGGTTTTAGAGAAAAATGGTTGACAACTTCAAATAAATGTACTTCCGATTGACCGATCAAAATCTAATCAACTCTTTATATGGACGTACGAAAAACACACACACACACACACACACACACACACACACATATATATATATATATATATATATATATATATATATATATATATATATACGTATGTATAATAAAAATAGTAAAATCGTATTCTGTGGACTCTAAAACGTGCTAATTCATTAAAAACAGAATTTTTACCAAAGACAATTCTTTCTTTACCTAAAAGTGACAAAAGGTAAAAATGTAAAAATAGTTTTGTATTGCAACTCTACAGTTTTTCAGTAAAATGAACAGGAGAGCAGGAAATTGCATAAAATTAAAATCCCATGTTAACTCACCACCACCTAGTGTATTTGCAATAGTAAATGACAATTTGTCACATTCAAGTAACATGGAAAGTAGTTAAGTAAGTAAATTATAAATTTTCATATATTGGTCTTTTTATGTTATACTCGTATTGTTGTCTACCTGTTGCCCCAGATGTATATACTGGTAAGTGCTGTTGCGTTACTGGTGTGGGTGAGTCATTTGTTTTATTGCCGCAGAACTTTCGACATTAATACAAATTGAGGGAAAGTCAGTGTCACTGTACAAAAACATCTTAAGAAAATTATGTCAATCACATCTTTTCATTTATCTCGCGACCTCCTTGCCCAAGGACATCGCGAGCCTTCTTGGAGGCAGGATTTACTGATCGTTTCGTTACATACTCTGAGATTCAGGCAGACCACCAACATGCGAAATAACGCGAAATGTTATTAAAAAGGAGGAGCGAACTTAAGAGCAAATTACAATTTTAGGTAATTAACTACGTGTATTAATTACCGCAAATGTAATTTGTGTGAAATTTGTTAATTATAAGTTGTTTTTGTAATTACTGCTTTAGTCGTAATTATCCACAAGTTGTGATATTTTTATTATTAATGATGAGAAGCGATACATTTTCCTATATGTGGAGCATGAAAGAAAAATTTAATTTTTCTCAGAAAAAAATCTGTTGTGCTCAGCAGAATGGATCTTTTCAATTTAAAGAGATAGAAGATATGCGCAATGGGGGTCTGTGCATAGTAAGAACAAATGAGATCAATGGCGTTTGTTAAAAAAAAATTAGACGTAAAATGTGACAATATCTCAGATTACTTTAAAATATCTTATCGAAATAAGTTACAAAAGCTTTTATTGAAGTTAAAATGTCTAACGATGTAAATTTTCACTGAGAATACAGGTACTTTAATGACTGCAATATTTTTGACATTTCGTTTGACAGCCCAAATGGCAGTTGTTCGCGCCATTTTCTGACTATCTGCAGCGATAGAAAGAGATAGTCGTTAAATTGAAAAGGTTGTTATGTCTTAGCAACATTGCTAAGAAACGACTTAGTACAACTATTTCAAATTTTTTGGATCCCATTTACAATGCCATCAATAAAGATAAGAACATATACGGAGTATTCATTGATCTGTCAAAAGCGTTTGATTGTGTAAATCACTCAACCCTTATGAATATTTTAGATTATTATGGTATAAGAGGCATTTGTGCAGATTGGCTTTGGTCATATCTTCAAAACAGACAGCAAGTTGTAGTTTATGACAAATATAAATCTAATAAACATACCATTATGTACAGAGTACCGCAAGGTTCGATTCTTGGT
>OY720450.1:73846208-74068708 GCA_963082715.1 Harpalus rubripes
CAAAATCTTCAAATGAGGGTACTTCCGGTTGACTAATTATAATTAAAATCTAATCAGCTCTTCATATGGATATAACGAAGAAGAATACGAAAAAATTATAATTTTTGGAATTGTAGTATTAGAGTTACCGCAGGCGAAAATTTTGTCACACACACACGCATACACGCACACACATACATACATATATATATATATATATATATATATATATATATATATATTAGAGATGTGCCGACTAGTCGGTACAGCCGACTATCCGGCCACTATCGTAGTCGGCGACTATTCGCCGACTATTCGGGAAAGAGCGCCGACTATCCGGCTTCTTCTTGCCTTGATTGTTTATTAATATTTTTATTTTATAATCAGTCTTACACATTTTGAAATGTAAAGCAAAGCAACCTTTCCTTTGGTAATCAATCAGTTTCTAAAATTACTTGCTTGTAAAGCAAACAAATCTTTGACATTTATCAAACAAAATTAGTATCTAACAAACAAAACAACATAATATTAATATCTTCTTATCTTCAATTAACATTTACCTATAATTATTTCATCTTATTTAAATAAAAGAGTAGGAATTTTTTTATTAACAATCTAAGTAATATTAAAGCCAGATTGCATGTACAGGGTGTAAATCGAAAAGTGAAACAGGGGTTTAACATGGGAAATCAATTTTTCTTTGCGCAAACGTTACCTAATTATTTTATGCAAAATTACTTCAAATAAAAGTTATAGAGATTTAAATGCAGCATCTTAATCATGTGAAACGATTATTTTATCTCTTTATATAAACGTAAAAATTAATTACAAAGTTACAGTTTTTATGAGTTTTT
Organism: Harpalus rubripes; assembly: GCA_963082715.1. Taxonomy (NCBI): domain Eukaryota; kingdom Metazoa; phylum Arthropoda; class Insecta; order Coleoptera; family Carabidae; genus Harpalus; species Harpalus rubripes. The sequence continues at coordinate 73,847,042 of OY720450.1, forward strand.
TGTATAAGCAGCCATGGATTTATGACAAAAAACAAAAAAAGACAGTAACGTACTTATATGATTTATAACTGTACATAACCTAATCAAATCAAAGCGTCACGGAAATCCTCGAAACCCTGATCGGCTTGGCCGACTAGTCGGCCGATTAGTCGGCCTCTTTACAACCGACTAATCGGCTAGTCGGCTAGTCGGCCAAAGTCATAATCGGCACATCTCTAATATATATATATATATATATATATATATATATATATATATATATATATATATATATATATATATATATATATATATATATATATATATATATATATATATATATATATATATATATATATATATATATATATATATATATACATACATTATCGTAAAAATAGTAAAATCGTGTTCTAGGGACTCTAAAACGTGCTTGTTCATCAAAAACTCACCACCGAATTTTTTGATTAAAGACAATATCTACTTTCTTTACCTAAAGGTAAAAAATATGGGTCGGTGTGACTGCACCAGGTATAGGCAAAAAAAATAGCAGTTTTATTTTTTTGCAAATACACTTCTCGTAGTTTTAAAGCCCTTTCAAAGGGCGAGATTCATTTTTTTATCACTATTATATTTAGAATTATCATGCTAATATTACAATTTTTATACGAACGCCGTCTGAAAAGGTACATAATTGAAAAGGGGATTTTATAATCTAATGTTCATTTGTTTCAAACAGTAAAGGCCGTCACGCACTTAAGCGCGGCGAAGAGAAGTTTTTCCATTCAATATATTTAGAATAATTATTTGAGGTCCAACCTAAATGTTTAAATCGTAGATTATTATCCTGGATCCTATAGCCCATTTCTACGATTTAAACATTTAGGTTAGATCTCAAATAATTATTCTACTAGTGTGACGGCATAAAGTTCACAATAATTTAACATTTACTGCGCATTATTAGCGCTGAGTATTTATCTCTCCAATCGTGGCTCAATTGGTAGAGCGTCCGACTAGCGATTAGAAGGCTCTGGGTTCGCATCTAAGCAAGGTCCATGCATTTTTCACAATTCTTATTTCGTTTAAAATAAATTCTCCTGGATCCTAAAGCCTATTTCTACAATTTAAGCATTCAATATATTCTTATATGTATAGTCGCCTCGTTGCTCTGCTCTGCTCCAAAGTGCGCATATACCCTTAGTAATACATTGAATGAAAAAACTTCTCTTCACCGCGCTTCGCTTCGGTCGCTCAATTAAGCGACGGCCTTAAAAATGGAAGTATCCCTCGTCCCCATTGATAGCCGTGGAATTATCTATCACAAATACGCACAAACAGTGACAATACAATACTATCAAGAAGTTCTCCGCCGTCTCCGTCATGCAGTTCGACGCAAAAGACCTCTAGACGGAAAATAACTGGCAGTTACATCATGACAATGCTACAGCTTATTCATTGCAAATGATCCAGACTTTCTTGCCGAAAACTAGAATTTCAGTCCTTCGCCAAGTTTCTTACTTTCCAGAAATTGCTTTTTGCGATTTCTGGTTGTTTTGAGAGTATAGAAGAGTTAAACACTGAAAATGGTTACGGTTTAACCGTAATGTTACCGATATCGGACAAGAAAAACGGACCAGCTAACAGCTAACCTTATTTTGACAAATTTAAAATAGTTAAAAGTTCATTTGTCATGCATCCAGATGTAACCGCACCACAACCGCCGATCTAGCAGGGTTAGCGTGGTTACAGAAAAGTTACCAGCTTTCAGTAACCGCGTTCCGAAAACAGCCCGTTACTGAAAAAGTAACCGCGGTTAGCTTGGTTCAATTTCGGAATACACTATAAATGTGTAGAGGCTCAAGGGGTCTACTTTGAAGGGAATTAGAGTCCGAATTCCGTTAGGTACCTACGCAATGTTTTTTCACCAGCTAAAGGTCGAATTCGTTTTAGCCTGGCCTTGTATTTTCAATTAAATAGCAAAAGTTAAATTAGTTAGAACTCAGTTACTCAATTGGGTTGTTATAAAAGAAAATATGAAATTAACCAATGAACATTTTTGATTCACGACAGTTTTGAAGTTAGCCTGATATTAATTTAACGGTTTTTTGACTTCCCCAGAAATTATTTTAAAACCAAAAGAAGATTGTTGGGGAGCGTTTAAGAAATAAAAGAAAATAATGGTGAAGTTTATTATTATTGAAAGAAACTGCTTTGAACAATTTAAAAATCTAAATTCTCCCTCCTAATAATGTAGAAACGCTCTATAGTATAGTATTCTACTAATTTTACTGCTCTTCCGCAAAAAATGCCTTGCTACAATGCTGCGGTAACCACCAGTGTATTTATATCGTTATAGAACAATTTCCTTCAATTGGAGCAATAAATAACATATGAAATATTTGTGGGCATTGGTGTTTTTTTATTTTAGTTTTTCTCTGTGGTATCTCTTTGGGTAATTGTAATAACACCGCATTGGAGCGATATATTATTTCGCGGCGCTGACAATCGAACCGAGGTGCAAAAAACCCCTCGCGATGTGGATCGCTGGATGCCACTGTATAATCAATGGAGCATGTAATCATCAGCTTATAACTGCAGCAGCAGCGCAGAACACAAGCTGCCGAATTTAGAAGTGTGAGCAAGGTGGAGATCAATCAGACAAAGCGTGAATGCCTCAACGCCCCGGGATATAAAATACTAAAGGGATATCTACATGGATGGTTAATCATTCTTTTAATAATAGGGTGCTATTCACAGCTCGATACTAAAGTTGTATACTAGGCTGTTTTAGTTAAAACATGTATTAGCGCTAAAACAAAATTTAATACACTGCCTATTAAGAGCTCTAGACTAACATGTTTTAGTAAGTTCAAGTGACTATGCTCTGTTCCATTTAAGCCATTCAGTAGATGGCACTGGCAACAGCGCAAATATGAAATAGCCGAAATTACATTGGGTAAACTTGTCTCTTGTCTCTAATTTCAGCCAATCAGAGAGGTCAAAACTATTCCCTATGCTCCGCAGTACTAAATGGCTTAAGTGGAACAAGGTATAGTGAAAAACATAGTTGACAACATCGCAAATATCTAGTAGTCATAGTTACATTTACATTACGTCAAACACCAAATGACATACTCTGACATTTCAATAAATTTTTAAAAGAAGTTTAATTGTAAAAGTTATACGAATAAATTGTAAAATAATTAATATAAATTTGATTCAGATGCTGCAATGGCAAACACGGCAAATATTATTTAATTAATTTATGTTTGTGTACTTTAAATTTTAATCTAATTATTTTGCTATGTACAGGGAGAATTAATTTTGGAAGTTGAGAACGAATTTGAAATAAAGAGAGAAGAATAAGAAGCTGTGCTTGTTTTAAAACCTCTCACTGGGTAAATATTGAATCTATCGCAAATATTATTCACTATTAATATTATTGTAAAATATGTAAAAAAAATATTTGTATGCAGTTTATTTGAACCTGAGTGTGATCATTTATCCACCCACACCGACAAGACCCTAATTCTGAAACTATTACTGAATCGCATTCAACTGTGTCATATATGGAAAAAAATAAAAACAAGATATTCAATGACGGAATATGAAGAGGAAATATTTAATTTAAGAGAAGACCGACAAATTTTAATGTTCGGCACCAACATAAGATATAATTAAAATATCATCTTTATTCATATAAAGCTACAATAATTGTTTTATTAGGCACCTGTACCTACTTATTAGTAGATTAGTATCTAAGTATGAAATGTAGGGATTAATATAAGTTTTTGTATATCAACTTAAAAACCAATAAAAATTGTTAACTAACTGTATTTAAATTAATTAAAATGGCGTTGATTGAAGTGCGATCGAAACACAGCCTTTGCAAAAGATTTTATTTCTTGTACATTACCTTCCGGCAGTTGTACGTATTTTATTCAAATTTCATACAGAAAATTTCTAGCAAAAGATCCTATATTTCCAGTAAAATTATAAAGCAAACACACTATGTCAATTGCATTTGACATTGACGTCTTTCAATTTGAATTTAATTTCTTTATAATTTTTTAACTCTATATCCATTTAATATTAGGTATAAAATGCAGTCAAATCGTATAGAGGATAAAATATTCTTTATTTTTTATAACATTAAATGTGAAAAAATGATATTTTACATAGTTTTTTCAAGAAAAACTGTTAAAATCTTTAAATGAGGGTACTTCCGGTTGACCAATTGAAATCAAAATCTAATCAGCTCTTCATATGAACACACACACACACACACACACACATACAGACATCATTGTAAAAATAGCAAAATCGTATTCTAGGGACCCAAAAACGTGCTTATTGACTTATTGACCAAAGACAATACCTCTTCCTTACGTAGAGGTGACGGAAGGTAAAAAAGCAAAATAGTGTTGTAACAAAAATTATTCAAGACAAGAAGTTAAAGGATAGCTGATGATTAACACTGTCAGAAAATAACTTGACGATTTGAAATTTGCATCGAAAAGAACAGTTAAACATTTTGTGTATTGAATTGAAAAGAAAATAAATAAATTTGAATGTTATTGATTTTTTTAAATTTATAAACTGTAAAAAGTCTGTGCATTCTAATAATAAAGACATATCTGAAGTTAATATGTGCGATATTATTCGCAAATTGCCAAATCCCAACTGTGTTAAAGGAACTACAAGATTTGAATCTTTTTTTATATTTCATTAAATTGTGAAAGATATGTTATGGGTTAATCTTCTTATCTTCTATTGTAACAAACGTTACTATTTTTTCCTTTACTTTACTGTTAAAAGAATTGATTTCTTTTAAAAATGTTAAAATATGCTATAGTAAAATTTTATTAAATTCCACTAATTTTGTTTTAAAGTTTCGTTGCAATCTTTGGTAGTTTATAACTTAAAATTCGTACCTTGTCCAATCGAGTACATATACTATTAAAACGATGTATAAATCTTCTGAAAATGTTAAAACTCCAATAAGAAAATTCTGTTGGAATCCTCCCGTGTAAACCATCCTGATCGGTGTGTTGCAGCGACAAAGAGAATCCGCTGTGTAGCTCGCGCTAAATCGTTTTTAATTTATTTTTGGATCGAGCGGTTGTGGTCAGCACACGTTCATTTTTTCTCCGCGTTTGGACGGTGTTTTATTTATCTTAGCAGCCAGAATTAATGTAATTCAACGAGTGCCCAACGCCACTGGCTTCTCGCCAGAGGCCAATTGCAATTTAATAGCAACTGACGAGAATACAAAAATGTATAATTTCATTTGGAAGGGCGAATATGGTAATGCGTGGATGATTATTATGAGTAATTATTATGCTTTGGTCTTATTTAGTCGTACGATGGTATGTACCTAGATACGATTATATGGGGTCGGTCATCTACATACTAATATTGGGTCACATTAGAATAGGGCTGTTGCAAGAATTTTTATGTCTCCTAAGTATTATATTTAATAAAATATTATTCTTTAAATAGCCACAAATTTGAAAATATCTCGAAATATGCATTAGTTATTTTACAATTTCTTCTTCTTTAGCTTTTCCCTTACTTTTCTTTTCCACTCATTCCTGTCCAATGCATCTTCTCTCAAGTTTTCTGCGTCACAGACCTTGCACCTTCTTTTTAGTCTTCCTCATGCTCCTGACATTGACAGCCGTATTCATAGTAATTCTGACGTGGTTTAAACCAGGTCTATCTTAGGTCTAAGGTTTTTCCTTATTCATAGTAACGGTTGACTTAGACTTAGTTTAAACCTAGTCTAAAATTTAGATTGAGCGTACCCCTAGTTTAAACTAGGTCTAAATACTGTTACTCTAAAATAGTGTTCTTTAAGAAAAATGCATTCGTAAGATATTTTTTTTTATTAATTGTCAAATTGATGATTTTGATATTAAATGAATTGAGGATATTCAAGATATTTGTGCAACATTTGATGTAGACGATTAAGAAAAAATCAGATGTCAATGTTGAAGGTACTTTTATCATATCTGCAAATTTGATATAATTGAAATTTGTATTTAATTTTAGAAAATATAATGAGAGACAGAGATTCAGATGAAGATAATACTGAATTAAATAATGATATAAGTAATGAAGCATATTTAGACAAAATCAAAATAGGCCCGGAAACGAAAACACTTCAACCCTCATATGTAGTTGTCAAATATTTTTATATAAAAATTAATGTGTTAGACAAATTTGGAGTATAAATAAATGATTTTTAGTTAAATTCACACGTTTCAAGTAAATTGCAATCAGTTTCATACCCAAATAAAAGTTCTGATGTATCGTCAAAACCAGCACCGCCGTTAGCCTCGAGCAATTTTATTTATTAAATATTCATATTTTAATTTATAACTTTTTTTATTCCCATTTTTCCTCATGTATACTCGTACATATGAATACACGCTTCTGTAAACCTATTGTTGTACTACATATTATTCTTAATTTAGATAATATTAAATATTAATTTTTACACTGACAACTAAATGACATTTGAAAATATTCGAATATTTATGTCTGAAGCTTACTTCATATTCAACGCAGACCATGTCCAAATGGATACCAGGGCTAAACTCGGTGTACATAGACTAGGTTTAAACAGGGTCTAAAATTAACTATGAATAAGTCCAGGATGGTTTAAGTTAGACCTAGTTTAAACCTAGTCTACTTTGACCTAGTTTAAACCGGGTCAACCTCAGTTACTATGAATACGGCTGTAAGAGTTTTAATTCTGAGGACTAGCTTCTCTAACCCCAATCGTCCATGATGGGGTAGCCCTAACCGACTTGGCACAGGGGTCAGGAGAGGCTGCAACTGCATCTCACTTGCGAGGAACACCCTAGCCCTTATACCGCTTTCCGATTCTACACTTTCATCTTTGGTATTGGCGAAGATTTTATAGTATGACTAGCGAATGAAAGTAACGTTTAGATTATTTAATAAATGTGGTTTCTTTCGAAAACATTTCCCTATATTTGATTTGAAAGGAAACTGATCCTTATGTATTCCGTTACAGAAGATTAAAATTGTACTCAATACCAGGAGGCATTTTAAATGACCTTAGCAATAGGATTCAGAGTTATATTTAACAAATTTAATACAACAAATTCTAGTTCGTTTGTCTCAGGTGTAAACAACACTCTAGTCGGAATTACTGTTAGAGGAACTAAATAGTTTAAAGATCAAAATATTTTGTCATAATCAACATAAACGAAAAATGTTTAAAATATTTTAAACGCAGTCCTGTTTTGATATTCAGTTACCCTAGTCGGCCATCTATTTTCAGCCAGACATAGTAATGTATTTCTGTGCTTTCCTAGTGCAGTATTTAAATGGTGTCATACAAGAATTTCATACCTGAATATTTCGTACAATTCTATTGTTCTGTAGGGTTTCAAAAGAAACCACATCTATAAAATAATTTAAACGTCAACTTTCATTCGCTAGTCATACCATACGGTCGAATGCCCTTCCTGCCACCAAACCTCATCATTTACCCGGGCTTAGGTTGACTTGGCTTGCTCCCTCAGCGGCTGGTTATTGTATAATTAATATAATTAAAAAATGTCACTCAAAAATATATGTACATTACCTTGCATGTGTTTCAAAATTTGTCAAAACCCAATCTTATTTAAATGGGAAAAATCAAATTCATTTAGGGACAGTCAAATACAAATATTAAGCTGCATAATTTTTATTTATTTATTTATTTGGAACCACTTTAGGACGCGGCCCGCATAAAATTCGAATTGGCCCCTTAGTATGTAGGCATCCCCATGGGTGTCAATCAGCTTTCTAACTGGGGTGGCAAGACGTACCGGGGGGTCTGGGGGATACCCCTCAGGCCCCTGGTGAAAGGGGGGCCCGGAGATCGTCCCACGGAATTTTTTTAAAAACTGGCTTTAAATTTGTTAGTTTCTGAAGCATTTTCAGACTATTTTTACAACAATTTAATTGCTAACAATTTACCCTAAAACAATAATTTTAATGACTTAAGTTATTAATTAAACCACATGTAAAGTAATTATCGTTCATACACAACTCAAAAGTGTACCTAATTTTAATTTATGCATGCTCAGCCCATTTCTTTATGATAAAAGGAAAAAATTAAGTAAACATGATACAAAAAAAACTCTTATTTTTACTCAATGTCATCATGTTGTAGACTTGTATTTTTCAATTCAGTATTCGTAAATTATTGAGACTTTTACTTAAAAATTCTGGGGTGGCAAAATACTGGGCTCGACAATTCTGGGGTGGCAACTGCCACCCTTTGCCACCCCCGAATTACGCCTATGGGCATCCCTTACATAGACTAAGTTTTAATAATAAATTCATATCCGGAAAAGCACCATTTTTGAGCTACAGGCTTTTAATTTTAGTAGGCTGTGACCCTATCACTTGAGTTAATAATTTTTCGTACCTTCGTCCAATTTGACTAGTATTACAGAACTCAAAATTGTCCAAAAATGCGCTGTTGCTGGCCTAGGCCTGCAAAAGGAGTTGGCATTACTGTTCTGGTGATATGTCAATTAGGATTATTTTCAACACAATAATCAGCAAAATGTTTACAAATTTTAGGGCTAAATCTTTAATTATTATAACTTAAATAACTAAACTTGCAATGCAAAACCGTTAAAAATATATGTTAATTTTAGGTTATGTAAAATAGAATAAAGTGTTGAGAAATATACGAAGAATTTATAGAGATGTCGGCACAATAGCTATTTGTGTATTAAGAGCGCAAAATGGGACATTGTCGATTGAGAGGTTTTTGCCGCGCGACGCAGGAGCGAGGCATTCTCTCGAAATCGACAATGTCCATTTGCGCTCGAAACACAGTCAAGATTTTTTCTACAGTCGCCACAATGGGGTCCTCCACCATAACAAAAATTTATTTTTTATGTAGTTTTACTTATCGGTATTTTCCATTCTTCTTGAGCTATTGCTTCAATCTAATCTAAGCATTTTATACTTTCGTTTTTGTAAATGAATGCCCTATTTTATTTTCACAGCAGTGCGGCATTTTGTTTGGTTATGTAAGTGGGTAATGTGTAACTACAGTGTTATTAATTCCTGACTAAACGTTTCCATTAAGAATGTAACCAAGTAACATTTCTCAACATTGTATAGTTAGAAATTTGAGGAGCGAGCGTTTTTTCTACTTTGTCGCTCTAGAGCGGCAAAGTGACATTTTGCGTTGACAAAAGAGAGCGCAAATGGCTACTTTGTATATAGACTGTAGAAAAAAAATCTTGTGTATCACACGCCCAGAAACTGTTTTGCGAGATCTCGTCAAAATAAACTCGTTCCCGCAAATATTCAGTTTCTGGACTAGTGATACAAATAACTATTGTTTACCTTTGTTGCCGCGCATTAAGTTGAGACACTTGAGCTTGACCTTGTATGCGCAGAACTTAAAATCAAACTAGTAATTATAATATGCTATTGTTATAACGTGGAAAAGACTGGTATAAAAGGAAAGTGAATTCATTTATAAGCCAATGTATACGAAGATCGAGTCTCAATTTAAGGGGCGCCAGCTATAACTTCAGCTATTAAAAAATTTACGTGACTTTTAAATGGCCTTTTTTGTAAGTCAGAGAATGATATACTTCACACATTTATAGAAAAAGAAGATCAAATCATCATAATCATTATAATTCTGGAAAAATATACCCTATTAGAGTTTTATGTTTTATCGTTTCGTGATCGAATTAAAATGTTTGAAATAAATGCATGCATTTTAACAAGTTAATTATAATGAGCAACAAAAATTTCTAATGCATATTAATTTTAATGGCGCACCATTTGTTTAGCTATAAACACTTGTTTTATAGAGTTGTTCGTTTGATAGAAATGCAGTTTTGGACACATTGGACTTGCCCAATTTTTCATCTCACGGCCAGCTATATATCATTATCTAATTAAAAATAAAAGCAGTCAAGTTGTTTCTCGTACGCCATCGCCACGTTTAATAAAGTAATATGCAGTGGCGTACCTAGGGCGGGGCAAACAGGGCAGGTGCCCTGGGCGCCAGAACCAAGGGGGCGCCGCTTCGAGCCCTTGGTATCCGTATGTAACTTGGGTGCCAGAATTTGAAGTGTTAAAACTGAACTGTTGAAGTTCTCTATCTATTTTTTCATCGTCTACTCAACGCTGGGAAATACTCAAAAACGCTGTGCCCATATAGTTATTAAATCTGAGTCTAAAACAATATGGAGTGCAAATGTGGAACTGTGAAGCCCATAAACAACTACCTTGACGGCATACTCCAAGTTCTCGAGACTATAATGGATGATGCAAATGAAATGAGTGAAACAAGAAGTGATGCTACGCAATTGTACAACCATATGTTGACACTCGATTTTCTGACTCTACTTGGATTTTGGACGAGAGTACTCATTCCTATTGATAGAGTTCACAAAAGACTGCAAGATACAAATATGAACTTTCATGATGCCGCCTTAGATTTGAAAGGTTTAAGAGATTATTTTCGCAATGAAAGAGAAACTTTGGTGACTGAAACTCTAGAAATTGGACTCAGTCTCTGTTAAAACTGGGATGTTGAAACCGAAAAACGCCAACGGCAAAAATCTTCGAATAGCCATGCAAATAATGTTGACTATTGCAGTTTCCATCGCTAGCTGTGAAAGATCTTTTAAGAAATTAACACTGATCTTAAATTATTTGAGAGTCTTCATGGGTTAAGATCGATGAAGTGATCTAGCTTTGATGAGCGTTGAAAGAGAAGAAACTGAAAAGACCGATTTCGAGCACGTTACTAATGCCATTTTTTTGATCGTAATGACCCCCGGAATATATGGTATAAGTTGTCGGTCGAGTCGCGGAACACCGGTATATTGATAGTTATTTTGTTATTGTGCTAATTCATTCATGGTTGAGATATTCTTAAGTAATTTCAATAACAATACAAATGCCACATATCTCCCTACACTAAAGCTTGAAAGAAGTAATCTTGATTTTACATTGTTGACAGGGGGCGCAATTACGACCCTTGCCCTAGGCACCAATGCACTTAGGTACGCCACTGGTAATATGTAGGCTGTTTTGGCCGAGATGGAATTAATATTCCAGTTAATGAACGCTAGAAAACTAACACTGTTTCCACCTACATGATTTAGTGGACAAAAATTCAATCAAGAAAAAATAGAAACGAGATAGTGATCGAGACAGCAATATGAGCTCTATCTATAATTACATCAAGCTCTGCTGAATCATTTGGGGTACAATTAAAAACACGAGCTATCATTAGCATATCATGTAGAGATATCGGTTACTAATTGAAACCATTTTTATTTTTATTAATGCCTCGACCGTGTATATTTCCATGTATGCTTTATTCATGTACAAATATTGCTGCTATTATGTACGTATGTATGTATGCACAACAGTGGTGGTCAAAAGTTTCCCACGAGAGGCACTTAAAGAAGCATTTAAATTTCTAGGATATAAATGCCCAAAAATGTGTTACGATAGAATTATTAGGAATAAAATATTATTAAAATTTTATTTGAAATTTGTTCAATTCCTCCTAACCAATTTTCTTTTGGAATGCTTTCGAAATAATCATGGATTACACTATTGTAGCATCAATTTATTCTTTAGACGAAAACCTTCTACACCGTAAATGTCGCACATTATCAAATCAGGTAAGTATGGCGGATGTTCTATTACTTTTATATTTTTCTTTTGTCGAAATTGATTGTTGATCCTGCCTTATTAGATAACACATAATCGTGATATAATATATTTCTGTATCTGCAGTGGCGTAACTAGCTTTCTGCCGCCCGTGCCAAATTATTTTTTTGCGCTCCCTCCTGATATATTTTATACAGGAATTAGGCTCCTATGTAAAAACAAACTTTATTGGCTAAACAAATGCCCCAAAAGCTCGGTGTCTAAAATATATAAAATAAGGTTAGTTCAGTTGTTACGGATCTCTTCAGCTGCGGACCATTAAATTAAGTTCACCAAATAAAATTTCCATATTTATTTTATTTCAAATTTAATTTTCTTACTACATCAGCAAATGTACTACTAATTTGGCTCAATGAATTACTCATATAATTTTTTAATAAATTTAGCTTCGAAAATGACCGTTCAGCGCTTGCTACAAATACGGAAATAGTTAATAATGTTTACCTTCCGTCACCTTTAGGTAAGGAAGGTATTGTCTTTGGTCAAAAAATTGGGTGGTGAGTTTTTAATGAATAAGCACGTCTTAGGGTCCCTAAAATACGATTTTAGTATTTTTGCGATCTCTCTCTCTCTCTCTCTCTCTCTCTCTCTCTCTCTCTCTCTCTCTCTCTCTGTGTGTGTGTGTGTGTGTGTGTGTGTGTGTGTGTGTGTGTGTGTGTGTGTGTGTGTGTGTGTGTGTGTGTGTGTTTGTGTGTGTGTGTGTGTGTGTGTGTGTGAGCGTGCGTGCGTGTGTATGTGTGTATATGTGTATGTGTGTATGTGTGTATGTGTGTATATGCGTGTATGTGTGTGTATGTGTGTACGTGTGTATGTGTGTATGTATGTATGTATGTGTGTATGTATGTATGTGTGTATGTGTGTATGTGTGTATGTGTGTATGTGTACATGTGTGTATGTGTATGTGTGTGTGTCTGTAACAAAATTTTCGTCTACGATAACTTACAATTCCAAAAATTATAATTCTTTCGTATTCCTCTTCGTGACAACCATATGAAGAGCTGATTAGATTTTGGTTATAATTGGTCAACCGGAAGTACCCTCATTTGAAGATTTTAAGTTTTTCTTGAAAAAACAATGTTGAATATCATTTTTTGTCATTATAAATATTAAAGAAGATTGTATTCTCTATACGATTTGACTGCATTTTATACTTCATATTAAATGAATATAGAGTTATAAAATTATAAAGAAATTAAATTTCATAAATTAGCAAGCTATGCTAGAAACAGCTACTATATTAAGAAAATTCTGATTGAAAGATGTCAGTGTCAAGTGCAATTGACATATTCGTAGTATATTTGTGTTACAATTTTAATTGAAATTTAGGATATTTTTGCTCGAAACTTTCTATATGGAATTTGTATAAAATACATAAAACTGTCGAAAAGTCATGTACATACAAGAAATTTAGAATCTTTTGCAAGGAACTTTCTGTATGGATTTTATAGAAAAAACATAAGCATTTACGAAAATTCTACCAGTAGATACCGCATTTACCGACTGTGTTCGAAAACACGAATATCTACCATCCATCTGCCGGATTCATGTAGCATCTAATCTCAAAAAAAGTAGTGAAGCAAAGCGAAGCGCGCGCGTTAAAAGTGGAAATGTGTTGAAAGTAGAAGTCTGCTCAGTTTGTTAACTACGTCAAATTTCTAACCTGTTTTAAATTTTCAATTTTTTTCATAGGTTATGGATCAACCCTGTTTACCACTTGCGTTCTTAAAATATCGATTCCGGTAGCTATAACCTGATAAAAAGCTGTTTACCGGTAACAGTTCACCGGTAGAATTTTCGTAAATACCTCATATAACTGACGGAAGGTAAGGTGCTGGCCACATCAGATTTTTTTGAATTCTGGTGATTTTGTATGATTCTATTAACTGGCTTTATTGTCTTCGATTATTTTCTTAGCAGAAGCAGAAATGTCCTTTTCAGTACCTAATAGTTTTAGAAGGGCAACCCTGCTGAACAGAATCTATGTAAAGTTTCTTTACACTCATAAGCACTTTTTTGAAATCATAATAAATCATGATTTGAAAATGCTATCTGCATAATTCAATATTTAACTTACAAAAATATGTTAAAAAATCTGATGTGGCCAGCACATTACCTTCCGTCAGTTCTATGTATTTTGTGCAAATCTCATACAGAAAGTACCTTGCTAAATTAAATATTCTATTTCTTGTACATTACCTTCCGGCAGTTGCATGTATTTTATGCAAATTTCTTACAGAAAATTATTATTTTGTGACGTTCTCTATATACAGTGTAATGTATCTGCAGAAATAAAAGATTTATTATTATTATTTCTTGTACATTACCTTAAAGCAGTTGTATGTATTTTATACAAATTCCATACAGAAAGCAAAAGATCCTATATTTCCAGTAAAATTATAAGATAAACACACTATGTCAATTTCACTTGACACTGACATCTTTCAATCAGAATTTTCTTAATACAGTAGTTGTTTCCATAGCTATGGCTACTTTATGAAATTTAATTTCTTTATAATTTTTTTACTCTATATCCATTTAATATTAAGTATAAAATGCAGTCAAATCGTATAGAGAATAAAATATTCTTTAATATTTATAATAACATCAAATGTGAAAAAATTATATTTAACATAGTTTTTTCAAGAAAAACTGTTAAAATCTTCAAATGATGGTACTTCCGGTTGACCAATTGTAACCAAAATCTAATCAGCTCTTCATATGGATGTAACGAAGAAGTATACGAAAAAATTATAATTTTTGTAACTGTAGTAATAGAGTTATCGCAGACGAAAATTTTGTTACACACACACACACATCCACACACACACACATCCACACACACACACACACACACATACAGACATCATCGTAAAAATAGTAAATTCGTATTCTAAGGACCCTAAAACGTGCTTATTGATTAAAAACTCATCATCGAATTTTTTGACCAAAGACAATACCTTCCTTACCTAAAGGTGACGGAAGGTAAAAATTGATTAACTAAGTAACTTTTACAATAATTTCAAATGACAAATAAATATCTGTTTAAAAATATGGTGCAAATTTTGTTTTCCACGGCTTACCTTTTGTTTTTTTCAATAATTATTCTAACTCGGCACTAATGTATAATTTTGTCTGTCATGCATAAACTATAAAAGCGAGTATGATTTACTATTAATGTTTTTGTATTGTGAAAGAAAGTGTTGACCAATAAATAAAAATAATTCGAAAATAACGACATTGTTTCCGACGAAACAATTCGTATAAATATTCTCTACACCATGTTTTAAATACCATTGAAATATTTTTATTGTGTATACATTCACGCTAGTTTATTGACTTGGCTTCAAAATAAAATATTTTGGTAAAATTCCATCATAATCTAAGCGCATCTTTCCGTAATTTAAAGCAAGCGGCTTCGACTAGGCGAGCTGCTGGGTTCTTACAAAAGTATTTTATCCTGATAACGATAAGAGGAGTTAGTAGCTGACGCTGTCTACGTGCCACTCTGCCTGATTTATGCTGATCGATAGGATTTATTTTAAACGATTCAATTCCAAAATAAACGAAGACGATACTGGATTTATAGACACGGAGAGCTATTTACTGGTGTTAGGCATAAACGCAGATTGTGCTCAGATATCGATTTGAATATGCTTAAAATAAACACAAACAGAATTTAGAAAAAGAAAATTATAGATGCCATTATACGAACTTCAAGAATAGTTATTTATATTTCAAGCTGCGTAAGTTAACTTTTTGGGCGTGGAGATAGTTTATCTAGCCGAGGCCGGTAAAATCTCTGAGTTAAATGAAATGCCAAAGCAACAATTAACAATACATGCATATTTGAATAAATAAATGTATCTGTCAATTTTCACCAGAAGCCTGTTTTATAAAAAAATACTGTACTAGTTACTGCATAACTAATAGTAAAATTTTATAGTAATTACTTTTGTTTGTTTCTTAATACTACAATTGTAAATAATTGTCTACCACAGTAAGAGTTATTTTATTGTCAATTTTTACTAAGGTTGCTAATAAAGCATTTCATAAAAATTATGCAAACAAAATTACTACAATATAAGCGACTATTATTTTATTAAGGTGAAGAAGAAGAAGATGAAATGGTTGAATACAGAACACACAGAATATTAACAATTTAGAATGCGTTTGACACAATATTGGAAAATATTGAACAACACCCCACGGAACGTAGTAAAGCACAATCTCCAAAACAACAATTGCAAATAGCTTTGCACTGGTTAGGCACTGGTGCCCTGTACCAAGCAATTGGAGACATGTATAGGGTATCAAACGAAAGTTCTGTTTGTCGTGTGGTAAAAAATGTTGTTTATACTGTAAATCGGATTTTGTTTCGACAGTTTATTAAATGGCCTGAAAATATTGATGAGGTGGTACATAAATTTTATGAAATGGCAGGAATGCCTTTAGTCTGTGGGATATTAGATAGTACTTTGCTTAAAATTGACGCACCTAGCAATCATTTGTTGAAAACATGGAAATGATTCGATAAATGTAATGTTAGTTTGTGGGCCTGATTATTATTTTTATTATTGTTGTGTTTATTGGCCAGGAAGTGCAGATGACGCTAGGATATTGAGAAATAGTAGTTTGTATAACAGAATGGAAGATTGCTGAAGACCATATGTGGATGGAGTTTTATTATTAGGTTCCATATATCCATTGAAGACATGACTTATTCCAATAATAGTGCGGAATCCAAAAATTAGAATTGTAACTTAATACCAGCAGGCATTTAAAATGACCTTAGCAACAGGATTCAACGATGTATTTAAAAAATTTAATACCGCAAATTCTAGTTCGTTCGTCTCAGGTGTAAGGAACCCTCGACTCGGAATTACTGTTAGGAGAAATTAAAAATAATTTTATTTCATAAAATTGCTAAACTAAATAGTTTAAGATCAAAATATTTTGTTATAATCAACATAATGTTATGTTTTACGTTACTTACGTTATATTGTCATATATTTGTAAAATTTTGTCACCCCTCAGTAATTGGGATCTTCGATCCTGTTGAGTGGGTTAACAATAAATAAAAAATAAATAAATAAAAATAAACGAAAAATGTTTAAAATATTTTAAACGCACCCCTGTTTTGTTATTCATTTACCCTAGTCGGCCATCTATTTCCAGCCAGACATAGTAATGTATTTCTGTGCTTTCCTAGTCCAGTATTTAAATGGGTGCATGCAAGAATTTCATACCTGAATATTTCGTACAATTCAATTCTTCTCTAGGGTTTCAAATGAAACCACATCTATAAAATAATTTAAACATCAACTTTCATTCGCTACTTATACCATACCTTCAAATAACATTTTTTACTGAAAGATGACTCCCACAATAATATGGTTTTATTTTGGCGCATTGTTGCTGAATCATCCTGTATAATATTTGTATAATGAGAAACTGTATATTATCTCTCTAAGGACCATCTTGTAATACCCAATTAATATTTAATTTTCAGATAAACAAACTAAATCGGATAATGGACAACAATCATTAATTTGTTATTTCATAGTTTATTTCGTTTCAGTTTTGTTTATTTAGCAGTTAAAATTTTAATAGGTTATTGTAAAATTGACCCTATATAATCTTTTGGTTAATATTTTAAAGATTCTATAGGTATTTTGTTCTCCTTCGCTGCTACGGGTGAGAGCTGTGCTGCTCGGTCTTTGCGTTGGCGCTGTTAGGTGTTGACAATTTGTCAGGCTGATTATCCATGGATCGATCATCTGACTAGCATAGGTGACTCTGATCATCAGGCGAGAGGTAATTAATCCTCCATCAGCCTTGACATTCACATCAGCTCGTCCACGCTTTATTACCCAAGACAGAGACTTACTATACTGACCTACAACGTCATGTGGATGTAATGTGGGCTCATAGAAGGTTATGTACATTAGCTTTGTCTTCCAAGCTCCACCAAAGAAAGGAAGAGTAATATAGAAATAGAATATTAGTAGAACAGCATTAGCAGTGGAATGATAGCCCTTGTTGGGTATCCAATCTTTTGGATTTTCTAGGCCGTATATTTCAACAAAAAATTGTTAAGAGCCTATATAGAATTTAATAATTATTTATTACTACAATGTAATCCATATTAGCAATGAACATAGTAAACCAATGTTTACATTATAAAAAAAAAATATTGCGAATATAACATTTTCGATGCCAACACAAAGCCTGATATACATATAGTTTGAAAGATGTCTTGTCTGAAATTTTTGTGTTACTTTTATTTTTGTTTCAATCATACAGGTAAAAACTTGCTGGCAATAATATGTACTAAAAAAAAATCCATGAACAATAAAGATATTATTTTTTTAAGTTGCACATCTGATTGTAACTCTATACCTACATCCCATCTGTAAGTTGGTGTCTACTAATAATGGAGTAACAAATATAATGAAAAACCAGGGTTGGCATGATTTAAATCATTTGATTTAAATCGGGTTTTAAATCATGATTTAAATCAAATTTTATAAAATAATACATTTTTGTCAACAAATTATTTTAGATACCTACATAGTAGAGGTGGGCGCGTGAGTAACTTTTTGTTCACGATCACGCACGCTCACGGAACTAAAAATGTAATCACGACCAATCACGCACGACTTTTTATGTTTGATTCACGATCACTCACGCTCATGATTTTATTTTGGCACTCACGCCCGATCACGCCCGGCGGGTCACGTTCGTGTCACGTAATTGTTTCTATCTACATTTAAGCCTGCTTAACACTGTCGTAAGTTGTTATCAAATTTGTTAACAAATGGTTAATAAGTTAGATAACAGATTGGTTCCATTGGAAACGAATGTTTATGTACAAATAGGTTGTTCTATTCCTTCAAAATATCATTATAAATTTGGTAACAAATTTGTTAACAAAATTATGATCGTGTCAAACGTGTTTAAAGATTTGTATATATTTAATGAAATCGGAGCAACTGTGTATACAATTTTGGGTACAACAATAACACTATTTTTGTGAAAAAAAAACTGTTGATGACATATTTGTACATAATAATGATAAAAAGAATGTAAAGTAGAAGATGGAAATTGACAATTTCTTAAATAAAAAATAGAAGAAAATTTGTACTCACGCCCGATTAAATTTCAATCACGCCTGATCACGCAGGATAATTTTTTAGTGCCTCACGCTCACGTCCAATCACGACGAAAAAATTAAATTATACTCACGATCACGCGGGTCACGTCGTGACCCGACAAAATCACGGCCCGCGCCCACCTCTACTACAGAGTTAACAAAAAGTAAATTCTATGGTAATATAATATAAATATATATACATATATACCGGGTGTCTACTTTTTTATGGACCATAGGAAATACAATGGTAAAATTCTTATATATTTGTAAATTCAGCCTTATTAATTTCAGAACTAAAGTGTAAATACAAAAAATGTTCAGAATTAAATACTGCATCAAATGAGCCTAAATTTATTGATATAATAGCTCCTTGTAATGAGATAAACGTAAAATATAATATACGTTTTAAGATTTTTACAGAGTGCCATGCAAGACATATTTTGATTTGTTTTATTTAGGTAGGCATGGTTTAAGTTTAAAGATTAAACAAGCAAAAATTCAAATGCATTCTTAGGGTTTATTGCAGATTTCGTTTTCGTTTATGAAATAAAATATTTATAGTGCTTTTAAAACAATTAAAAAGTGAAATAACATCAACATGTATTTAAAAACAAAAAAAATCTGATGTGGCCAACACCAAACCTCCCGCTACGTTACTATTATTAACTTGAAATGATTAGTTCTTTGACAGTGACATTTATCTGTCAGTTACATGCATTTGAAATATGAACTGTGTAACCAAGGAGTTTTGCTTGTCATAGATATTTTATAAATTTATTCATAGAATATGTAGAAAAAGTATTTATACAAATCTTTAATTTTTATAAAAATACATATCTTCAAAAAGTAACATTTGAAGGTATTTTTCACAGAAAATCTATTTTGAGCTTCAAACAAGGTGCCATTTCCGGTTATCTGATATACACAAAAATCTATTGGTCTCTTCCCATATTAGAATAAGGTAGAAATACAAGGTTTCAAAATTTTCGGAATAATAGTATTTGAGTTAGAGTAAAGGGTCCACACACACATACACACACACACACACACACACACACACACACACACACACACACACACACACACACACACACACACACATACACACACACACAGAAATCATCGTGAAAATGTCAAAATCGGATTCTAGGGACCATAGAACGTGGTCATTTATCAAAATTTTGATGTGATTTTTAGCACGATCCCTATACCTCCCTTACCAAGGGTAGCGGGAGGTAAAAAATCAAAAAAATCATGTTTTATTTGTTTAAAAAAAATCAATGAATGAAAAATGTTCTTCGAGGAAGTAAATTTTTAGATAACATGACATGAAAGATTAAGGTTTGGGCCATTATTTTTTAAGGGTTTCTGATATATGAAAATTGTGTTTGTCTAACAGAAAATTATACGTTTTTTTGTGACCTCCAAAACAAGAAGCCAATAATTTTGGACCTCATATAAAAATGTGTAAGAAATGTTTAATTCCTACAAATAGCGTAACTTTAACAGTAGACCATTCAAATGATTATATTTCGACTATCTTTAAGGCCAATAAATAGTCAAGCAAATAACACAATAGCTTTTACATAATCATATAACTAATTGCATTGATTTTAAAAATTCTGTTTCTTGTCTCGTAAAAATCTCTGTAAAGATTAAAACGTGTACCATGCCCACTGTGATCTTGTAATAAATACATCACGCAACAGTTGAAATGCTCCGAATTTTTCTCATATTTGGCAAGGATTAATATTTGTTTTGGGCAGTGGGAAGAAGCCAACAGTGTAAATTAACAAATTTCTTAAATTAATTAAGAGAAACTGTAAAAATTTCTCCGATTAAAATTCCGAAAATATAAATCCGCAATTTGTTAACGCGACAAGTCAAGGATTTCCATATTTTTCTAATTAAACATTGTCCATCAAATAAACCAGCTAACTCTGATCCAAATCCGTCAAAATGGAAGAAAAATTTATGCAGCGTGCGGGTTTTAACAAGTGTTTTTCTAATTAAAAAATTCCGCGGAAATTGTTTTAAAATGATGTAGTAATTAAAATAGCACGTTTAATTTAACGTTACAAATTATCTCGTATCAGATGAGGGCTGCAGTTTGCAAATTACTGTCAACGGCTCGAAATATTTAGCCTGTAATTATGCTAAGCGAATTCAGCGGCCTTTAAAAGAGCCGAATTTTGTGCATCTCCCAAAACGACGCTTCACAATTATTATTAAAATTTCGCAAATAGTCTGACAATACGACGAGGGTCAGGCTAGAATTATTCATTGTTTATATTATAATAAATACACTGAAGATGTAATATAATTCAAATTTGAAACTCTACTAAGCGCCTCAGGTAAATATTTTTCATTGAATCATTTACTTATAACGGTCTTCTGCCCATCTAACTTAATTTGCATATATATATATATATATATATATATATATATATATATATATATATATATATATATATATATATATATATATGTATATATATCAGTCTTTGAAGCGTTGATTCAAAAATGCTCTCAGGTAATTCCTTGTTTTTATTCGCATTTAAAAAAAATCTGATGTAGCCAGCACATTACCTTCCGTCATTTCTATGTATTTTGTACAAATTTCCTACATAAAGTTCTTTGCAAAAGATACTATTTCTTTTACATTACCTTAAGGCAGTTGCATGTATTTTATACAAATTCCATACAGAAAATTTCTAGCAAAAGATCCTATATTTCCAGTAAAATTATAAGACAAACACACTATATCAATTTCATTTGACATTGACATCTTTCAAACAGAATTTTTTTAATATACTAGCTGTTTTCATAGCTATGGCTATTTTATGAAATTTAATTTCTTTATAATTTTTTAATTCTATATCCATTTAATATTAAGTATAAAATAATGTTTAAATATATTTTTTCAAGAAAATCTGTTTATAGCTTTCTGTAAAGTACTACTTCCGGTTTATCAATCTTAGAAAAAAATCTTATATGTCGTTCTCATTAATATAAAAGTCTTAAATACCAAAATTGAAAAGTTTTGCATTGTATCAATATATTTTTCACGAAAATGTGTTCAGAGCTTCAATAAAGTATCACTTTCGGTTTATCAATTTTAGCCAAAATCTAATACGTTGTTCCCCTTCATATAAAAGTCTTAAATACCAAATTTGGCATGTTTTGGAATATATCAATATATTTCTCACAAAAATCTGTTCAGCGCTTCAAGTAAAGTATCACTTCCGATTTATTAACTTTAGAAAAAATCTAACATGTCATTTTTATTAATATAAAAGTCTTAAATACCTAATTTGAAAAGTTTTCGATTGTATCAATATATTTTTCACGAAAATCTGTTGAGAACTTCAAGTAAAGTATCATTTCCGGATTATCAATTTTAGCCAAAATTTAATATGTTGTTCTTCTTTATATAAAAGTCTTAAATACTTAATTTGACAAGTTTTGGAGTATATCATAATATATAGTTTTCTCGAAAATCTGTTCAGAGCTTCAAGTAAAGTGTCACTTCTGGTTTCTTAATTTTAGCCAAAATCTAATATGTGGTTCCCCTTGATATAGAAGTTTTAAATACTAAAATTGAAAAGTTTTGGATTATATTTTAATATAGTTTTTCATTAAAAACTGTTATGGGTTTCAAATAAACAGTCTCTTCTGGTTATCCAATTTTACCCAAAAACTAATCAACTCGTTATATGAATGCAGGAAGCTTAAATACGGATAATAGATATATTTGGATGAGTCTTATAAGAGTTATCGTGGACGAAAAAATCGTCACACACACACACAGACATCATCGTAAAAATAGTAAAAACGTGTTGTGGTGACCCTACTTCGTGCTTATCTACAGAAAACATCGAATTTTTGGCACGATTGCATTACCTCCCTTCCCTACGGTATGACGGGAGGTAAAAAGAAATTAACTAAGTAGGTAACTATTTAAAATCTCAATAAATTTCGCGATATATTAAATATCTTTGAACAGAAATAACTATTTTTAAATATACATTTTTATAAATTCACGTATGCATCAGACTGCGTATCATAAAATTTTTAAATATAATATCCTTTTAACAATAACGTCAAGTTCATTAAAATACGTTTCTTTTATAAATATTTGCGGTTAGTTCAAATCAGATATTAGTAATTTATACAATCCTATCCCCTTGAAGATACTATCATCTCACTAAGATTTTTTTCCTTTGATGATATTTTTTTAATAGTGAATTAAATGCGTTCATAATCTACCGCGAGATAAGTGCTGTTGTGTCGAATGTTCCTCCATCAGCGTAGTGGCATCTAATTTACGTTGTTGTGAAGGTCGCAGTCCTACGGACCGGGTATGGCTGTGGCATACCTCGTGGAGTTTACGATGGCCACTTAACACGGCTACTGCATCTCCCTGCCTCGTAAACTTCAAATTCTCTGTCACCTGCCTAGATACGTAACGAGCTTTGAATATTTTCCCCCTGTTTTTCTGTCAAATTGCTGGCATTACACATAAACAAGATAGGATTTTCGACAATGAGAATTTCAAAGATTATTACTAATTTCAAGAAAAAACTAATAAAAATTAATGTAAAATAGCCAGAGCGTTGTTCATGGTTAAAGATGGTTGCGTTAGAATAATTGAGAATAACAAAATCAGGTAGGTAGTGGAAAACAAAATTTATATTGTTTGAGTACGATTATTGACTGGAAATTGATGAAGGAAAGAGAAATTAGTCGAAACGCAGTCTTAGGTTTGATTTACATTAACGGTACGATACTTCTTGGTCCAATGTATTTTAATGGACCCATTTACATCTACGTTCTCAGTATGATGACGGTACGATGACGACCCAGTTATATTTATTGATTTACATTAGCGATACGACCAGGGTACAGTATATTTTTGTTTCTATTGAAAAAAATATTGTATATCATAGTAACAGCGTAGTATTTCCATGCAAGGGGAAGTGGAAGGTTTTGCGTTTGAAGAATACTTGCACTTCAATTTGACGTTCTTGCCAAAATCAGCCAAGTGAAAGTAAACATTTGCTAGTAGGTGATTGACATTTGATATTTTTTTGACTTTTTCATATTTGTCTTTTTGTTAAACCAAAATGTAGTCAAAATGAGCTAGAAATGAGAAATGATTATACATATACATTTATTGAACAAAAGTTCTCTGCTTATAACAAAAACGTGAAATATACACTACAGATTATTACAGAAAGTACATAAAAATAGTACCGTTGTGTAAAATTTTCTGTATTTTCTTCATTTTCTTCTTCTTTTTTGACAAGAGTAAGGACAGTTATAGCCAAGTCGGTATTTGAGGAATTATTAAACATTGCACGACATTTTTATTTGAAACATGACATATGCACCACAAACTGTCATAATACATAAAAGACAAAACTATATTGTCATGGTATTTTATTATGTTCGTACCGTCATGGTACCGTCTAATGTAAATGCCTCGTGTAATTGACATACCCTCACTGTACCGTTATTGTACCGTCATCGTACCGTCATTGTACCGCTAATGTAAATCAAGCCTTAAGGTGTTTATTGATTAACGTTTCGATCATACAATGATCCTCTTCAGGGTTTATATTATTATTTTAAACAATTTATTTAGGTATCTGTTATTTAAAGGAAGTTGTGAAAATTAAACTTAGGTAATCAGTATTTAAAAAAAAAAATGGAAATAACCAGAGAGCTTTTGAATCAGGATTTATTATGATTTCAAAAAAGGTTTAAGTCCTTATGAATGCAAAGAAAGTTTAGATTCAGTTTTTTTGAAAAAGCGCCCTATTTGGCTACTATTTACCGCTCGTATAAATAATTTGAACGAACAAGGAATTTTGTTCCGCACCAAAAAGAAGCAGGGTGTCCTTCTGTAGCAGTGCTCAAAAGTAATATTGTTACTATTAAGAAAATAATCGAAAAAGGCAATAAAGCCACTTGTCTGGTAATAAAGCATCAATTGAGGATTGGATCATCAGCTATCGTCTGCATTTAAAAAAAGTTGTCAGTCGTTTTGTTCCACATCAGCTTTATGATTTTCAAAAAGCGGAACGTATAAGAATTTGCCAAGAAACTTTAACACTATCTAATAGTGGAAGACATTATTTTTAAATTGTGATAAGTAACCATACTTTGTAATCCTTTTTTCTCCGTATTTACACTCAAAAAGAGATGTGTATGGATTCATAATGATGGGGACACACCAATAATAACCGAAAAGCAGGGTGTCCTGAAAAAAGTAATAGGTTAGTTCGCGGTAGCGATCCCGGACTAGTTTGAGCATCATTCGGACTGGTCTGATTAGTACGTCACGACGTCACGAATCATGTGTCAGTCGGAGTCGTACCGCGTATGATGCTCAAACTAGTCCGGGATCGCTACCGCGAACAAAGCTAATGTATGCACTACTCTTTTTGAAGTACGACACTGGTAAATGTAATTATTTTGGATGGACAGAAAACAGTTATATTTAAATGATACACTGAAAAATGAAATGTTGAATAGATATGGGAATTAAGTTACAACATAATAATGCCGTAGGGCAGCTTCAACATTTTAGATTTTGACGAAGAAAAAATCTGATGTGGCCAACACTATACCTCCTGCAATATATTATTATTAATTATACTTACATTTATGCTGGAAACTGTATTAAATCATTTCCATATAACTATTGTTCTATTTACTATTTTCTTTTTAAAACGTTACTATTATTTAATTAAAATGATTAGTTCTTTGACAGTGACATTTATCTGTCAGTGACATACATTTGGATAACTGCGAAACCAAGCAGTTTTATTTGTTTAAAGCGTAGGGTCCGGGATTTAAATTATAGATAATTACATAAATTTATCCATAACATATTAGAAAAAGTATTAATGCCAACCTGTAGAAAATTTAATAATCTTTAATTTAATAACATAAATCTCTAAAAATAGCATTTTAAGGTAAGTGCCATTTCTGGTTATATGATTTACATCAAAATCTAATGGATTCTTCCCATATTAGAATAAGGTAAAAATACAAGGTTTCACGCACGCATGCACGCACGTACGCACGCACACACACACACACGCGCACACGCAGACATCATCGTGAAAATGTTAAAATTGGATTCTAAGGGCCTTAAAACGTGGTCATTTACTAAAATCTCGATATGTGATTTTTAGCACAATCCCTATACATCCCTTACCAAGGGTAGCGGGAGGTAAAAAGTAATAGAATACCCGTCATACCCACTTGAGTTAGGCTGTGTCCGATGTTGCATTTTTATCACCTTAATATCTAAATCCTAAATTTATATGCCCTAAATAACGTCATTATGTAGGATTTTAGGAATTAGATTGTAGGTTTTGTAGATTATCCCTTGAAGTTGACGCGCGGATTAAATAACTCATGTTCGTTGCTATAATTTGTGCAAAATGCCAAATTTACTGTCGAAGAATAGCTTCTATTTTATGAAATATATTATTAACATTTAATCTGAAGCATCAAATTAAACCGAATTGTATAATTCACTTTTGTTGTTGTCAATGTTCCCATACAAACCAATGGATATCATTAGTATACCGTTCGGAGTTGTATTAATATGAAAAAGATCTAAATCCTAAATACTAAATGCCAAAATGCGACCTCGGACACAGCCTTAGAATGTGTGACGACTAGCTATTATTTGGCCTTTATAATTGATGATATTTTTTAACTGGTTGGTATGTTAGGGAAAAATATTGGAGGAGCAGTCTTTAAAATTTATGGCGTAGAAAGATTTCGTCTAAAGAAGAGATTAAAGTTGCAATTCATGACTATTTTGGAAGCATTCCAAAAGAAGATTGGTTAGGAACTTTTAGAAGTGTAAGGAAAGAATGGTGAAGCATATTAATGTTGAAGGGAACTAAAATATAAAAAAAGAACAACTATGAATTATATAGTAAGTTTAAGTTGAAAAGTATCATAATTCTCATACATATGTGTAGCTGTATGTACATAAGAATAACTATTCTTTTTTTACAAAATAAACGTATGAAGCATATGATAATTGTATCAATAACTTATTCGATTTGTATAGAATATTTGCATCACGTTTCACAATATTTTCCAAACTGCCGCATCTTATTACCATTCCTGACATTTGAATCGCCAGGAAAATAAAGAAATAAAACTCAATTATAATGTAAATAACCTCAAATGCACAAACTCCCATCTCCAAGTAATTTAAGAGACACTTAGAATATTCTAAAGCATTTACAAACGAAATTAGACATAAAAATACAGAAGCCTCTCTTCTTTCGAAACTTATGGGACGGGTAGAGAGAACAATTTTATTTACGAAAGCATGGCAATGTTATTTATTTCGTATGACGCCACGGTGAGTCAGAAATGACCCACAAAGAAGAAAAGATAAATCAGTTAAGTTAGGGTATTCAGTTACTCAAATATTAAATTTCGGGTGAAATATTGGAATACGTGTGTGATTTCGAGAAATATACGGGATTTGTAATTAATTTGTATACGGGATTGTAAATTCAATGTGGACAGATGAGGAATTTTTAAAATATTGCAAAATTACTTACCGAAAGAAGAAGATGTACTATAGTAGATGTACACCTGCAACAAACAGAATTATATAATTGATGTTAATTAATAAATATATACGGAATACGTTAGAATTATTGAAAATAAGTTACATGGTTAATATTTTTTAGAATTTTATTTTAAATATGTTTAAATTAGTTTCCTTTAACAATATTGCTGTAACGTGAGAGGGTAGGTACCAACGACACTTGATCCGCGAGCCCCCAGCCAGCGCGTATGAGCCGACGCCTATGATAGATTTTCTAGATTTTAATAGTGAGGGAATAGGCGGGCGGTTTTGTGAACAAGGAGTAATTCGAAAAATACCTTTAAATATAATTTTTTCGAGATTAATGTTATTATTATTAAATTTTCTACAGATTTGCATTAATATTTTTTTATTTTATTTAAAATTTAATCATTTTATTATCAAAAAACGTAGTTACTTGGATTAGATTAGACTATATTTTAAGGAATAAACTGCCAAAATTAGAGTAAAATTCGCTGATCCAAAAATAAGGACTAGCTTAAATCTTTTTCGTGACTCGGACGGTAAATGGCGGGAGGTTTTGTGTTGGCCACACCAGATTTTTTTTAATGATAAGACTTAATTTACGAAATATGTATCTATAAACCGTGAGTATTTTTTAACGTGAAACATAGGATTTGCAATTTCCATAGTAACTAAATGACAGCAATTTATAAGAGCGTTCTATTTAAAATAGAACATAGGCTGTCATTGTCATGTGAATATTATCTGTCAATTAGGGTTGTATTGTTACTCCTAAGTTAAAAATAGTGTATACAGTTCAAGAAAAAGTGCAAATAATTCAATGGTATAATGCAGAGGTTAATCTCAGACAGGTTTCTGATTTATTTCGTCAATCATTTCTTGATCGTGCAACATCAAGTGCTTCAACTATATCACGAATTGTTAACAATTTTAAGAGAGATGGTTGCGTTAAACGTGAACATGTAAAGAAAACAAGACGTAATAATGTTTTAACGCAGGTGAAAATGGCCGAAATTATTACGCTGGTACGAAATAATAATAGATTATCTACGATAACGATAGGGCAAGCTGCGGGTGTAAGCAAAACTAATGTACATCGTTTAGTAAGGAAAGAACATTTTAAATCGCACCCATCAAGAATTGGTTGTGGATGACAGTGAACATTTATTAAATGTTTATATTTCTTGCAATCTTTTTCATTTCTAAAGTGATTAAATCAAAATACATATTTTATTTGCTATGTTCTATTTTAAATGGAACGCTCTTATATATTGCTGTCACTTGGTTACTATGGATATGACAATTTCCATGTTTTAAGTTAAATAAAGGCGATTTCGGGCGACAACCGTTCACTTGCGGTATGTTGCGTTCATGTTTGTTCACACATTCGGGCACTAGGAACAACTTACCCGGTATGCTTGGTTCAGTGCTCACAACTGAACGGGTTTGCAAGTCGGGTTAGCTCTCTCTGTTCACTATTTCTATCTCTTTTTATCATCTTTTTTTGAAATGTCAAAAGTCAAAACAGTCGTTGTCGTGGTCTTTATGTCAAACAAATATGGATAAACTATAGCCGCTCTCTTTTTATCAAGAAGATTAACTCCGAGTATCACACATCTACCCTAAATCGTTCTTTTTAAAAGGGGATAAATGACCTTGTATTACCCAGTTTCTTCGTCCCCGCCCCCGCGAAGCACCACCTTTGAAACAGGATCATATAGATCCTGAAATGATCCCGAATGTCAATGTCACGTCAGTATGACTGACTGCTATGTATTTTGTCTGTTTTGTAAGTATTTGATATTAAAATGACATGAATAGAAGAAATTAATTAGTTTGAAACGTTATATCATGTTTCATTACCATAAGAAATACATCCATATTTAAATACACAAATGTAAAAAAAATTAATATCAAAATCATATCAACAGACTATAACTTCTTGTTTTAAAAAATATGCTGTTCTTTTTACGAGTAGTTCAGTTCAGTTCAGTACGAGGTAAGATCAGTTCATTTTCCCCCTAAAAAGAAAGCGCCTTATCTTTCTCCGTTAATGCATTTTAATTGTCAGACAATGTTATTGACAGTTTTAAATGTCGCAGAAAATACATAACCACCAAGCACGGTGTCAACAAGTGAACCAATGATTTTTGGCGCCACCATTGACCATATCATACCGTAACTAATCCTTACAAGTGAACGGGTATGTCGCCCGAAATCGGCTTAAAACGCACGTATTAAGTATGGTTAAGAATTATAAATAACCATTTTTGTTTTAATTATAAAATGAACCGTAGACTCCTTTTCATAACTTAATTAGAATCAAATGAAAATCTTCTATAATAACCTTCTAAAGTGTTAAGGGAACCATTATAAATTTTTTGTTAAACATGAAATAAATTGCGATCAAGATTGCTTCTGTTTGCGTGCCCCTATAGTTACACAGTTAATAAGTTTTAAGCACCATCTTTAATGTGTAATAGCATCCACCGTAAAGCAATTACACTTCTCATTACTGTGGTCGGAAGATGCGTCTTGTATTAATTTCTTCATATGCCATGCTCCGGAGCTCGTAAATTTTAAATGTAATTGATTTTTTGGCAAGCAATTTGTTTATTCTGCTTATATCGATTCGATATTGAAGTGGTAAATTTTATCGTTTAACTTTCATTATTTCCCAATATGAAATTGCATTTCTCTACTGAAAGGTGATACTACATTATTTTTGCTGTCAATTTTTAAAATATCCACTATAAATATTTGCGAACCTTTATCATTACGCGAATGTCATTGCGAAGACTCGTAAAATGAAATATATTATGTTTTGTTTATCTCTACAAGATATTTATAGCCAATTTTTAATTAGTAAATGGCTATTATATTACAGAAATATTTATAAACAAGAAGTTTATATTGGTGTAATAAAACAAGATATTTTTCTTCTTCAATAATAGGTGCATATGTGTTCGAGTATTCATACCGCTTTCCATAAAGGTAGTTACCATGAATCATGAAAATATGTTTAAAGCAGATTGGCACACCCAGCTTGAATAGACGCGAAGCCGTGATGATATGTTTATTTATTTTTTTTATTGTTAGTTATAGAATATTAAATTTAATAAAAAAATCTGATGTAGCCAGCACATTACCTTCCGTCAGTTCTATGTATTTTATACAAATTCCATACAGACAGTTTCTTGCGAAAGATTCTATATTTCTAGTACATTATCTTCCCTTAGTTCTATGTATTCTGTACAAATTCCATACAGAAAGTTTCTTAGAATTGATTCTATATTTGCAGTAAAATTATAACAAGAACATACTATGTCAATCGCACTTGACATTGACATATGTCTATCAGAATTTTTACCTCCCGCTATCCTTGGTAAGAGAGGTATAGGGGTCGTGCTAAAAATCGCATATCAAGATTTTGGTAAATGAGCACGTTTTAAGGTCCCTAGAATCCAATTTTAACATTTTCACGATGATATCTGTGTGTATGTGTGTGTATGTATGTGTTTAAGCTAATCCTCTTTTATCCCGGTATTAAAATCTTCATTTTATTATCAAAAAGGTAGTTACTTAGATTAGATTAGACTATATTTTAAGAAAAAAACTGCCAAAATTAGATTAAAATTCGCTAATCCAAAAATAAAGATTAGCTTAATCTTTTTTGTGACTCGAGCTGTAAATGGCGGGAGGTATTGTGTTGGACACACCAAATTTTTTAAATTATATTAACTGTTTCCAGTGTTATTG
Organism: Harpalus rubripes; assembly: GCA_963082715.1. NCBI lineage: Eukaryota > Metazoa > Arthropoda > Insecta > Coleoptera > Carabidae > Harpalus > Harpalus rubripes. Next base: position 73,878,304 of record OY720450.1, read on the forward strand.
CATAGCTGGCTGTTTTATGAAATTTAATTTCTTTATAATTTTTTAACTCAATATCCATTGAATATGAAGTATAAAATCTAAGCAAATCGTATAGAGAATAAAATATTCTTTAATATTTATAATAACATTAAATGTGAAAAAATTATATTTAACACTGTTTTTTCAAGGAAAACTGTTAAAATCTTCAAATTCGGGTACTTCCAGTTCACCAAATATAACCAACATCTAATCAGCTCTTCATATGGATGTAAGAAAGAGGACTACGAAAGAATTATAATTTTTAGAATTGTAGTGTTGGAGAAAAAATCATCACACATACACACACTCACACACACACAAACACACACACATACACACACACATACACACACACACACATACACACACACATACATACATACATACATACACCATCGCAAAAAAGTAAAATCGTATTCTAGAGACTCTAAAACGTGCTTATTCATTAAAAACTCACCATCGAATTTTTTGACCAAAACAATACCTTTCTTACCTAAAGGTATGACAGAAGGTAATATATAGCATCCATTTATGAGTGAATCAATCTGTTTCTATTCGTGGATTTTGGTAATAACGATATCTACTGCGAGTTTTAGCTAAGATGCAATACCTTTAATATATTATTATGGATACCAGTTACACATACAGAATCGTTCCAGATAAAATGCAACATAGGTTGTCAACGTTGTCAATGTCAAATTAGTTTGTCATCACGCTTTTAAAGATGTTTACTAAAGGAGAAAAAATTCGAATGGTTACTTGGTACAATACTGATTGTAGTTTGAGAAATGTTTGTCATATATTTGCTAATTTATCTCGTGAATGTACTACACATCACTATAAATAATGCATATAAATAACACAAATGGCTTTAAGCTATTTAGAATTATAACAAAATATAATACGAGTATGTATCTAGGCATCACGTAATGACGGATTATTATTATTATACAGTTAGGTAATATTTAATCATTTACCGCAGTTTCTTTTTTTAACTACTGTCAAATATAATTACAAGGGACAAGATGTGCTAACTATCATATTTATGATAAATATTTGTTAGTAGCAATAATTTCTATAGTTCAATTACCCAGCAATTACTATATTCTCCTATTTTCTATGTAGTCCATAAATAAAATATCCAATAAATATTTGAAAGCGAGTGAACAAGCAGTTAATTATTATTTATTGTCCGCAGTATTTGCTCTCCCATTAAAATATCAATAATTACGTTTGGTATTTAATGCCCGTAATCAATTTAATCGGTAGCAAAGTTCCGCAACGTGTAAATGCTTTTATCGTAATAGCGCGTCGATTGTCTTCATTAGAACGCACTAATTGCCGGTGTTGCGCTACCTATGATATATTCACAACCATTAATAACCAGGGAAGTAATTACAAAAGCTCGAAAAATAGAGAATATAAATAGCTCTCTTCAGCCAAAGCTATGTACACACTGTAATCACAAACAAAAAGTTATGGAACAAATTAAATTACCGCATTATCACGTAGACGACTATAATACGTAGTTTATTTTTTCAAAAACACGGTATGTAATTTATAATACCTTCGTCACTGATCAAATGCCAAAAGCAGATACGTCATATTTTCAAAATCGAGAGTAATTCGAAAAGTTCTTGGCTTGACACAAAGATTGTATCAAGAATATTAAGTGGCAACAAATTTTGTCAAGTTGATCTGTCAAAGGACGTACGGTAAATTTTCAAAAAGATCCGTTTAAAAGTTTGATTATTATAGTCGAGTAAAGCAAACAAAGTTTAGTATTAGAAAAATAAATAAAATCGAACGTCGATCAGAGATACTGATAACATATTTTGTTTTGAAAACTTAATGCCAAATGAAATACAATACGAGCTGAATTCTATTTTACACATCGCTTTCAACAATGAAGAAATGGGCTGCTGATTTCAAACTGTTCCATCAGCAGGAAAGATGAAGAATAGGGTATTCTCTCATATTTTTTAAATTTATTTTTCTTAAAGAACAGTTATATCTAAGAGCACCTGTGTAAACCCGAGTTAAAAATTCCTTTTAATAAGCGAGATATTTATTTTTAAAATTTGATTTTGTTGTGTCACTTGATAGTGACGTACTAGTTGTACAGTACCAGCGGTGTACTATCAGTGGTTCATACGGCGTCTTATCACATTCGAACATGGAGTAGGGATTTCAACTGGTCTCCCATTGGAAGCAAAATTTAAATGTTTTATATCTTTTGTAACAATTAATTTATAATATAATTTTTTGTTTTTTCCCTGTTGTTTACCTATCAACACTAATATTTTTAATAAATTTTTAATATTGGTAGTCCTCAGAGAATACCCTATTGGAGAAGCAGAGTCAAACATAAAGTGTATCGGCTTATAAAAAAAAAATCTGATGTGGCCAGCACATTACCTTTCGTCAGTTATATGAGGTATTTACGAAAATTCTACTGGTGAACTGTTACCGGTAAGCAGCTGTTTATCAGGTTATAACTACCGGAATCGATATTTTAAGAACGCAAGTGATAAACAGGGTAGATCCATAACCTATGAAAAAATTTAAAATAGGTTAGAAATTTAATGTAGTTAACAAACTGAGCAGAGTCCTACTTTAAACAAAATTCCAATTTTAACGCGCGCGCTTCGCTTTGCATCACTACCTTTTTTTGAGATTAGATTCTTCATGAATCCGGTAGATGAATCTGGTAGATATTGTACAATTTTCGAACACGGCAACTTTTTACCACTCGTATTTTCGAACACAGTCAGTAGATGCGGTATCTATAGGTAGAATTTTCGTAAATGCCTATGTATTTTCTACAAAATCCATACAGAAAATTCCTTGCAAAAGATTTTAAATTTTTTACGTGTACATTCCCTTTCGACAGTTGTATGTATTTTATAAAAATTCCATACAGAAAGTTTCGAGCAAAAAGATCGTATATTTCGAGTAAAATTATAACACAAATATCCTACGAATATGTCGATTGACACTAGAGATTCACGGGCTTGGCTTGAAGCTTGAAAGCTTGGCTTGGCTTGGTTTGAAAAAGCTTGAAAAATCAAGCCAAGCCTGTCGTTCAAAAAAGCTTGACTTTTCAAGCCAAGCCAAGCTTCCGTTCCACCAAGCCCAAGCCAAACCAAGCCTAACATTTAAAAAAGCTTGAATTTTCAAGCCAAACCAAGCCTTCGACTGTCAAGTAGCTTGGTTGAAAACAAGCTTTTTCAAGCTTTTCTTAAGAAATGTTTTCGAGGCTGACAAAACCGAAATTTTATGGTGGTAACGTACTTTCTAATTGCTTCGGCACATTTTTGCGAACTTCTAAGAATTGGAGTTCCCAGTAGGACCAGCCTTCATTACCTGTCAGGCTAGTAAGCTTCAAAAATTTGTAAATAGGAAACTATACCCTTCATCATTCTTATTATGCAAAGACCACTTATTTTCTCCATCTGAACCAAGAAATCACACATTGTAGTTCGCGCACACAATCAAGTATACAAAATAAAATGTTGAAAAAGTTTTAAATACATAATGATAAATGATAATATAATTTTATTGTTTTATCCTTTACCTACATTGATATAAAACGTATGATGAAAAATGATAATACAAAATTTATTGCAAATGTCAATCATTACATATAGAACTATTTAATTTTTTTAAATACTTATTATTGTCAAGTTAAACGTATTTTGTATAAAAATTAATTAATTAAATACTTAAATTTTTAAGTAACTGGAATTAATTATAAGTTATGAGGTCTCGTGGCCACGTGCCTGAGTGTCAGGTCGCGAATCTGGGTAACCAGGTTCGATCCCGACCGACGCCAAATATTTCTAATTTTAAATGGCACAAAATTAACCCCTGCGGTGCACTGTCCACGCCAGCAATGAGTGACCGTGAGGGAACGCCTGGTAAGCGCCCGCACGGTGCAAATATTTCATTATTACCGATAAAGCAGATTGGCATACCCAGCAATGGGTAATAATCCGTGATGATATATTTATTTATTTTATTTAATTATAAGCTCAAAGCTTCAAGAAATTAGATTTGATTATCAAACAAAAAAAAATATTAAATTTATCTGATTATATTTCACATAAACCTACACTCTATCTGTTTTAACTATAGAGTGGTGGGGAGATAGGTGTAGTTTGGTCTTGTTGTTTGATTGGATAATTGCAATAATAATTATTGCATTTTAAAGTTGCATTATATACAATGTTTTGTTATTCTGGTATTTCCGAATCATAGAGACGAGACAATTTCTGTTTTTGGATAAGTATATTTATATTCAAATATTTTCAATGCTATTTTTAGCTCTACCCCTAATGTATCCCTAATAAACCGCTCTTGTCTGTGACAGGTATAATAGACAATATCAATGTACCGACAAAGAGAGCATTCTCTTTTAAATATTACCTTGATAATCACGGCTTATTAGCTAGTTCTGGGGGTTTTTAATTTTCTTTTATCGTTGAGGGTATTTACTTTTGTGCTATTTGAATTTGGACATAATTACTGAAATTATATTTATGTATTTAACTTACATGATTCTGTACTCAAAAATCAGTAGAAATTTCATAAGAAGAGGCGAGTAGGTATTTATGTCACGAACAAACAAAATTTCGGGGAAATTTCCGTCTGTAGGATTTTATGATTTCCAGATGTATTTGAAGTAGGTATAAAAGAATAAAAGATCAGTCTCAGGTCATTTTCATCCCATTGTACATTCCAAAATATTTATGTATTTATTTGAACACTGTTCTTGCGTGTTTGGAGCTTGAGTTGTTTATTTATACAGGATGAATATGAACTATATAGTATGAGAAACTCTAACAGTTTGTTGGAAGGTCATTTCGAGTAAAAATAACATTATGAACTTAAGTCCTATTCATTTTAATTATTAAAATACAATAAAGTCTAACTAATGTATATGCCTACTTGAATGAATGCAGTCAACGAAAATAATAAAAGAAACATAAAAATTGAAGGGTAAATATTTAATAAAAGATAATAAATTTATGTTTATTGTATACTCTCAAAAATAAAATAAATGATTGAAATATACATTTCAATATTTTTATATTTTAATAATTACAAAGAAAAAAACACTAGGTGTAAGTTGCATAAATTTTATTTCATCGTTTTGTTTATCTTTGCGCATAAGAAGATATCTTTCAATTGTACCACAATAAATTTATGTAAAACAAAACGTGATTTATACATCGTTACGATACAATGAAACATCGACATAACATATCAATATATTGATACATCAATATTCCAATACATCGATATATATCGGATTTATCGATATTTCGATATATTTGATTTAATTCACATCGAATATTTATATTAAAATCTTGATACCGAACAGCTACTAAGGGTTTTCAAGACCCATATACCTACTGTGCGTATGAGCATTTATAAAGCTTGAAAGCTTGAAATAGCTTGAAAAAGCTTGAAAAAGCTTGAAAATCAAGCCAAGCCTAAAATATTTAAAGCTTGAAGTTTTCAAGCCAAGTCAAGCTTTGTCTCCATCAAGCCCAAGCCAAGCCAAGCCTAACATTAAAAAAAGCTTGAAGTTTCAAGCCAAGCCAAGCTTTTTTATTTCAAGCCAAGTAGCTTGGCTTGGTGAATCCCTAATTGACACTGACATCTTTCAATCAGAATTTTCTTTATGTAGTAGCTGTTTCTAGTATAACTAGCTAATTTATGAAATTTAATTTCTTTATAATTTTATAACTCTATATCCATTTACTCGTAATATGAAGTATAAAATGCAGTCAAATAATCGAGAAAACCATGTTTTTTAATATTTATAATAACATTAAATGTGAAAAAATTATATTTACCATCATTTTTTCAAGAAAAACTGTTAAAATTTTCAAATGAGGGTACTTTCGGTTGACCAATTATAACCAAAATCTAATCAGCTCTTTATATGGATGCAACGAAGAGGAATACGAAAGAATTATAATTTTTGGAATTGTAGTATTAGAGTTATCGTAGACGAAAATTTTGTTACACACACACACACACACACACACACACACACACACACACACACACACACACACACACACACACACACACACACACATACATACACATACATACACATACACACACACTCACACACTCACATACACACTCACACACACACACACACACATACACACATACATCCATCATCGTGAATATAGTAAAATCGTATTCTAGGGACCTTAAACCGTGCTTATTCAATAAAAACTCATCATCGAATTTTTTAACAAAAGACAATACCGTCCTTACCGAAAGGTGACGGAAGGTAAAAACAAATTTAAAATTTATTTCGATAGTTATCTTTTAGGAAGAAATTCCTAAAATTGGTGACATTCTTCTCCATATTATTATCCAAATTTGGTCCATAATTTTGCTCTCATTGTCTACCATTTGGAATGGCACGGTAAGGTAATCGAAGCGTGACGTATGGCACGTGGCAGTCGTGCAGTCACGCCACTTGACTATACAAGGCTGGTACTCGGGCACCAGCACAGTAGCTGCGGCTGTGCATTGCGTGGGTAGAACCACGGACCACCTACTACCGTGCACAGATTGGATGATGGAAAGATGATGAAGAACATTCAACATAATCACACACTATTGACGTAATCGTCATGCGTTTAGAAATAGAATAATACTCGTACAGATATGGCGATTGAGTGCACTTATATTCTAAAAAGTAAAACAAAAGGATTTAAATTAATAAATTCTTTAACATGACAAAATTTAAGACTCTAAGTTCAGGGTAATTAATAAAATTTACAAAAAGGTACCTGCATAAATAAATCATATCGGCTTATTATCCATTTTTGAGTGTGCCAATCTGCCTTTTTATTTACAGATTTCGGTTATAAAATAGTACATTAAGATACAAGTTTCATAAGACATGATTTTAGCGCACGCGTCATTCTAAGAAACGAGCGGCTTGCCGCGAGTTTTCTAAGGGGACAAGTGCGCTATGAAATGTCTTATGAAACGTGTATTTTATACTATTTTTTCTATTTTGGTCATTTTTTCAATAAATGTACGCTATTTTATGTCCAGGAATTTCAATTTCGGTTGTTTAATATGTACTTTATGAAACTCATTTGGATGTCATAAAGAAGTACTTTATGACATCCAAATGGGTTACATAAAGTACATATTAAAGAACCAAAATAGAAAAACATATTAGTACATATATAGAGTGTCTAAGATAACATTTCCAATATGAAGATCTGGAGAACTATACGAAAAGTTGCCCCATTAGGAGACCATTTTAATGGTGTTTTGTTATTTGAGAAAAAATGCAGAGGTCACTAGATATAGACAAAAATTTAAATTTTGCAGGTTTTTACTTTTGCAAATATCTACTAAATGTGAAATAATACTGGATTTTCATTTGTACATCTTTAAGGCACTTTTTATGCTTTATTATTTATGATGGCAAAGTTTTAATTATTATATGGACGCCATATTGGAAAGTTGCACCACTGAAAAAAGAATTTATTTAGCTTTTCAACCAAGTGTAATTGGTCTATTTTCATTTGTTTCGATCACCTAATATACAACAATTTCTAAATTTATATAGGTTGTTGCAATGAAACAAATGAAATTATCGGTCAGGTATTATCATTTGTTTAATTTTAAGTTTATAATATTTACTCGTATATTCTTTAATATTTCTAACATACATAGCATTGATACATTGCTTTATAATTTCGTTATAAATGTTATTTGAAGTCCAATAAAAATATTAAGACTATAAAATTTTGAGAACTAACTAAAGAAATGATCAATGAAAATAGTCAAATTGTAATTTTCACTTGTGTTTTCCAATTGTTTCATTGCGACAACCATTGTTTTTTTTTACCTATAAATTCAGAAATTATTGTATTTTCAGTGTTTGAAACAAATGAAAATAGACATGGTTGGAAAGCTAAAAAAAATCATTGTTCAATGGTGCAACTTTCCAATATGGCGCCCATACAAAAAATAATATTTTAACATCATAACTCGAAACTAATAGTGATAAAAAATTGAGCATCGCCATTCGAAAGAACATTAAAAAGTGCTTTAAAGATGTGCAAATTAAAATCCAGTATTATTTCACATTTGAAAGATTCTTGCACAAGATTTCATATTTCAAGTACATTACCTTCTGTTAATTCTTTGTATTTTGTACAAATTCCATATATTTCCTGTAAAAAATTCTATATTTCAAGTAAAATTATAACACATACATACTATGTTAATCGCACTTGATATTGACATCTGTTTGTCAGAATTTTTTAAATTATATGCCTTATGAAATTTAATTTCTTTATAATTTTTTAACTCTATGGCCCAGTTGCATAAAGCATTGTTAACTTTAATCACGTTGTTAACTTTGACAAGGCTTCTTTTCCAATGTATTTTTGATACGTATCCATGATTACAATGTATAGTTAAACACATGATCAGCTAACAACGTTTTATGCAACTGACCCTATATCAATTGATTATGAAGTATAAAATGTAATCAAATCGTATAGAGAATAAAATATTCTTTAATTTTTATAAATAAATAAATAAAATAAATATATCATCACGGCATATTACCCATTGCTGGGTGTGCCAATCTGCTTTGTTCGCAGATATCGATAATGATGATGACATATTTGTACCGTGCGGGCGTTTACCAGGCGTCATTTTTATAATAACATTAAATGTGGAAAAATGATATTTAACAGCGTTTTTCAAGAAAAACTGTTAAAATCTTAAAATGAGGGTACTTCCGGTTGACCAATTCTAACCAAAATCTAATCATCTCTTCACATGGATATAAAGAAAAGGAATACGAAAGAATTATAATTTTCTGAATTGTAGTATTGGAGTAAAAATAGTAAAATCTTATTTCAGGGACTCTAAAACGTACTTATTCATCAAAAACTCACCATCGAATTTTTTTTTACTTTTTCGCCAATATCTAGTGACCTATGTATTTTTTCTCAAAGAACAAAACACCAATAAAATGGTCCTCTAATGGAGCAACTTTTATCTCATTTAACTGACTTCGTATCTCTTATAGTTCTCGAGATCCCCATATTGGAAAAGTTATCCTGGACACCCTATATTTCCCGTTGAGGGCATTTACCAGACGTCACCTCTTAATCACAACTTAATGAGCTGCGGACTTATTGGACCCCACTAATAGTTAATTAAAAACACGGGCTGAAGTTAGCTTTCTGTAGTTTTCATTTCATCGTTGTGTAAAAATAATTACCTTAATACAAAGCAAAATCTACTCAAATCAAGCATTTCAACTCCTTCATTTGATTCAAACATTAGAACTGCAAAAATATAATTAATAAATTTATAGAGCAAAAACAATGGTAGTAGCAATGAAATAAAAAAAAAAAATATGAAGGAATTGTAGGACACGAAATTAACATAAATATAAACACAAATGTTCACTGTGTTGTAACAAATTTCTCTCATGTCTTTGTATGACATCACCCTCTTCTCTTCTGGAATTACCAAATCTCTCTTCTCTTCTCTGCTACTTGTGCTTGACAATGACAATGGCAATGGAGTAAACGACAATAATGTATGCATTATGTCCGAATTATGAACAACTAGTCCTGCGTTGGGTGCGGAGAAGATCTCCGACCAGATAAATAGTTTTATTGTGGTGTTATTGTTGGCAGCTCCTGCATTGAGACTGCCATTGTTGTGGCTATGAGGCTGCGGCTGCGTCAGCCCACCAAGAAGACGCCCACGCATAAATAAGAATGGAATTTTTACTTGTAATTGAATTGTAAGAAGATGTGAATTAGAAGGTGTTTGTTTGGTAAATAGATATGTGAATGTTGCCGTCTTGTTACTGTTGCCTTAGAGATGGAGAGATGCACGAAAAATAAAAGAAGAGCCAGGGAAAAAAAGGATGAATTGTCATTTTCTAGCAAAATGAGATGACTGGTCCTACTAATAGATTAAATGTGGGGCTTTCAAATGGTATATTTAAAGAAGGTAAAAACAGTAATAGTCTTAAGATACAGGAACTAAAAAGGACGACGTTCCAAGCATTCTTGATTAGTAGATTTGGTAGTCAGACTAGTAAAATTCTATTAAGTTCCACATAAGTTGAAACTCGACCCATCTGTAGGTATAATAATGTCCAATGTGAATTTTGTACTAAGATTGAATACAGTATTTTACTTCAAAAATAAGGTTTCAAACTTTAAAATTCGCGTATTGAAAAAAACAGATTTTGTGATATTCAATGTCCCCCTGGCTTTATTTAATTTATGTAAATACTTATATTAAAGAACGTTAAATTCTTTATTCGATTAATATAAATTCATTATTATATCTTATATAAATTTAGAGATAAAGAAATGCATATAAAATAATTTGATGTAAAAAATCTCAGATCAAACTACTCCAAGGCAAGAAATTCAAATGTTTGTAATTGAAACATAAATTTCACTGTCAAAAATATTTGTATGCCACTGTCAAAAATATTTGTACATCATTATGAAAATAAAAATTTGCGAAAAAATGAAAAAGAAAAGAAAAGTAGAAAAAGAAAATTTTAGGATCTTGAATATAAAGAAAATGTATGTATTGTACATAATTTCTATTAAAATATCCCATAGATTTTGCAAATATATGTGAGAATTATTTTGTAGTGAGACATGAATATATGTATTTGTATTTAAAAATATATTTTGGATTATGCGTACAATCAAGTGAAATATCTGACGAGAGGTTATGTGCTGGCCACATCAGATTTTTACCTCTCGCTAAGAGAGGTATTGGATTCATGCTAACACTCGCATATCCATATTTTAGTGAATAAGCACGTTTTAAGGTCTCTAGAATCCGTTTATAACATTTTTACGATGATGTTCGTATGTGGGTGCGCGCGCGCGCGCGCGCGCTTGTGTGTGTGTGTGTGTGTGCGTGTGTGGATGTTGGATTCACGATTTCTTAAATACTATAAGACTTAAGACATTTTTAACTACAGATTTCTCAATCTGACAATAATGGGAAGAGTTGATTAAGTATTGCTAACAATTGGACAACCGGAAGTAGAAGTTACAAGGAAAAAATCATCTAAATATTATTTGCGAAAAAATGACGAATATATAGAAAAAGAAAAGGAAAGTAGAAAAAGAAAATTTTAGGATATTGAATATAAAGAAAATGTATTGTACATAATTTATATTAAAATATCCCATAGATTTTGCAAATATATGTGAGAATTATTTTGTAGTGAGATATGAATATATGTATTTGTATTTAAAAATATTTTTGTTTTATGCGTACAACCAGGTAAAATATCTGGCGAGAGGTTATGTGCTGGCCACATCAGATTTTTTTATCTTGTTTTCCATTAATTGAGCTCTCCATAGTCACAGTATTCTTCATTCTATATTATTTATTAAGTAAATAACGTCCCAATTGCAAAAAACTCTCTCATAAACTTCCAAGAATACTATCCCATATCCCATCTAGATATCTGGTATCTTCGGCTTCACAGTGTGAGATTGTGTAATACCTGTTAAATCTGTATAATCCCCTTTTTGTGTTGCAGCAGTGACCTCCCACATGTGGCTATTGTGTCCGAAACCGCCGGGGCCGAGGCCTGAGAACTACATGGGGAGCCGACCAAAAAACTCGGAACGCCCATCAAAAAACCAAGAGGAGTACTATAATATAGGGGTGTTGGAATTTTGCATTTAAAAGGGAGGAGGAATTTTTATTACTTGATGATGGTCGAAGGGAATTCAGACGAATTTTTTTCTAAATTCAATCAAAAAAATTTGTGTGAAAGTTTAACATTATGAAACTTATTTATTTAAATTAATATTAACGTTTATGCTAAAATAGGTTACTACTTATCTTTACACAATGACAGCTGTCACGTACGGCTGATGAAACGAAAACGAGAAACGAGTTAGTGGTTATAGTAAAATGCATATTATATATATACAAGAACACTTTGTCGTAAAACGATTTAGCTATTGCATCTATAAACCAACAATGGAGACCTTTAGTTTGCGGTTACATACCCCTAATACATCATACAAACAGGCAAGGACAGGGTCGGTCCCTTTTCATTAAGAATTATTTGAAAGAAAATATTGCACGATATTTTTATATAAGATTTAAATGTTATTACAAAAAGTACGACAAACGATAAATTTTAAAATTTATGCAGTACGTTGTCACTGTATTATTAGTACCTTTAAAATATGTCACATTTATCTTATATACATATATGCATTTAATAATTTTTTAATTATAATTTACAAAATATACAATACACGAAGATGCAAGTATGACTAAACATCACTATCTGAATCTGAATCAGTAGTATTGTCTAAATTAATTATAAGTTCATTGAAATTTGTTGTATGAAGAAAATTGTACTCAATTTTTTTACATGTTCTACACAATTTTTCCATATTTCATCCGGCATTTCTGTTACTTCTTTCCTAATTAAATCTACTACATTGTGAATTAACGTTGGATTATTATTTTTCTTTCTTACATTTCTTTTTAAGTTGCTCCACACTAACTCAATAGGGTTTAAAACACAGTAATATGGAGGTAGCCTTAAAACAGTATGGCCATGCCTTTTTGCAATTTCATCAATAAAATGATGTTTCTTAAAGTTTTGGTTTTTAATTACTTGAAGTAAAATTTAGGTTTTTCTTTAATCTGTCTAATTTACTTAATCTTCTAATCTTGTTTCGTATTTCCAAATTCTGCACAAAGAAGTAAGCCTATTACAAATATATAATTACTTAATCCCAAGAAAATAAAATAAGTTTTTGGTAATTTATAATACAGTGACCATGTACTACATAAATTTTAAAATTTATCGTTTGTTGTACTTGTTTTTGTAATAACATTTAAATCTTATATAAAAATATCGTGAAATATTTTCTTTCAAATAATTCTTAATGTAAAGGGACCGACCCTGACCTTGCCTGTTTGTATGATGTATTAGGGGTATGTAACCGCAAAACTAAAGGTCCCCATTGTTGGTTTATAGATGCAATTACTAAATTGTTTTACGGCAAAGTGTTCTTGTAGTTGTAATATGCATTTTACTATACTTGCTTCGGAATTAAATTCAAAGATGCTGCTTGTTCGTTTTAAAGGTAGGTTCTCATTTTCACCAAATTTAATGTATATTTCTTTCAAATAATTCAATTTTTTTTTCAATAACAATATTACAAAACATAAAGAAAACTTATTCTTTCGTTCGTGACTAATATGATACATTCCATACTCATGTAATAAATAACTATTACAGGTTTCGGGATATTAATCCATTGTTTACATATACAAAACTAGGCTGGAAACTAGGTAATAACTGCATCTGTAAGGTAATATTATTACTATACTGATATGTCAACAACAGCCTACAAAATGAAAATAAAATAAAATCAAAATATAATGCTTAATACATACAGATAACGTTAGTGTATCGTCCTGAACACGCTTTATTTTATTCTAAAATAATAAACATGAGGAATTAAACATATAATTTGAATAATAGTCATATTGACATATGTCAAAATAATTGTTCTGTTACTCATAGCATTCTGAAAGTAGCATTAATGAGAGAATTTCAAAAAATAATATTTATTAATAATTTTCTGAAACCGATAAACTATTGAACAAACCACGGATGTTATGAATCATAAAAAATCAATCCTACGTATGTTAATAGCTGTTAATAAGGTGATAAAAAATAACGCGCGAAATTAATAGTTATTTATGCTACAAGGGATGTAGGTACCATTTACCAATCGAGAACGATTATGCGCCCGAGCAATAGTGAGGGCTGGCAAATAAGTTTGAGAGTGGTCAAATGCCAAATCTCGTGTTGCATATAAGATTTTTTCCATTCCCGATTTTTTACCTGTTCATTTTCACTGCCAGATATGCCAAATAATACCGTTGAAAACATTAATAAAAATCTTAGTGTTCCATGGAAAATTTAAGAAGAAAAACGCTGTCATCTGTCAAATTTGACACGTCAATGGTAACTTTTAAATAGAAATATTTATGAAATGAGAACAATATTATAGAAATCAAATTCAAAATCATAAATTATAAGAATTAGAAAATATTTCGTACAAGTTTAAAATATCTAACTGTTGGTATTTCAGAAAGAGGGGGGTAAGTTCCGCTGTAGAGAAGTAAGGACAATTCTTACATCCCGTCGCTAACCGATACCTTGACAGTAAAATAAACATACATCGCTCGGGCGCAAAATCGTCCTTGATTAGTAAATGGTACGTACACTATTATTCACGAAAGATGACTATTCAAGGTCATTCTTTCGAAGAAAGAATACACATCACTTTATAGCAGTAGCTTAGCAACATTTTGTATTCGAAAGAGAAAGATTATTTGACCTATGTCTATTTAATTTATGTGGTGTGACAGATATACGTAAACAGTGGCATTACTTTCTAACACACTATAAATAATAATGACATATGTCGTAGAATTACAGATACCTAATTGTCCACTACACTGCCCTCTGTGCCAATATTTACCCAGTGGCGTTGACGTTTAAATCAAATTATTATTCCTTGGTTTACAAGTTTAGTTTATGTTTTTGTATATTGCAAAAACATAAGTGAAGAACATAAATCTTTCAGAAAGGCATTATTTAGAAAGAAATATAATTTTCAGCTGAATTAGTCTTATTTTTTCAGTTAAAATGTGTCCATAAATATTTCATGTTGCACGCCTATGCACACGAAATGTAGTGAAGTTATCTGCAAGTAGTATTATATCAGTCGGTTCTCAAATGACCTTGAATAGTCATCTTTCGTGAATAATAGTTTACATCTCTTGTAGCATAAATAACTATTTTGACCTCGTAAGTTTTCAGTATTGTTATCCTAACCTATATTTTTGGACAGTGCATTACACTATGAGTTCATATGAGGTAATATGAGGTAAACGTCCTCTAAAATAAAAATACCATTATCAAATCTGCATAAAGTAGATTAGCACACCCACAAATGAGTAAAAATTATTTATTTTACATTTTACTTTAATGATAAAGTAAGTATTATATAAAGTTTAAACTATAAAAGCTTCAACATATTAATAAAGAATATTTAGTATTATATCCTATTAATAAATAGTAAATATTACGTTTATAGTTTTACTTGTATTTACTTATATTACAAATTAAGATTCTTTACATTTTGCAGATATGTAGAAATTTGAAATTAACTTTAATATACCAAGAAATTAACCATATTTATGAACCATAAACTCCGTTTATAATGTACACTATGTATAATTGCAAATATATTTATTTTGCATATTACCTTTTAACAACGTATTGACAGCAACTATACACGGAAATAATAAAAACCAACATTTTATTCAACAACTTATTCCATTGATTAACAATTCAAATTTAATTTTCTTCAAACTGAGCTACAAATTGCGCTAATCTCATCATTACCTGTCGCTCATCCCAAATCCTCAACATTCCAACCTACAGCAACGTCAGTAAATCTCTAATTCAGTGATTTTATCTTGAGAGCAATCTTTGTCAGTTTACTGCCATTCGGATAAGTTTATCTATCGGGGAATATTCAATTAATATGGGTTATTTATGTCCCAGGAATGCCAAATATATACATCGATAATTCTAGGTTATTTGACGCGTTATTGATAATAAAATAATAAGATAGACAGGAGACAGGTGACATTCTACTGCTACACCTGTGAAGTAAGAGTCGTAAAATTGGGAAAATATTAGAGAGTATAAATTATATCTATGGATTGATATTCAACATTGTTATAAAGCTTAGATACCAATAGTGGTAGTTCTGTCTAACCAAAGGACATATGTACAGTCATCAAATTTTATTTGTAACAATAACTAATATAGAACAAATATAGATGTGTAGTATGTATTAATTAACCAAAAAGTGGGCAAGTCGAACGTTTGCCTCCAAATCGAATCAGCAGAGTTATTCAAAGTGCTCAATACAAAGTCAGAACATCATCGCGCAAGTTAACTCGACAATTTAGAATTTTAAAATGATTGTTAGCAAAACTTTGTTCAACAATGAATTAAAACTTCGAAAAAGAAATAACTAAATAGAAAACAGAGAGAGAGAGAGAGAGAGAGAGAGAGAGGAGAGAGAAAGAGGAGAGAGAAAGAGGAGAGAGAGAGGAGAGAGAGAGAGAGGAGAGAGAGAGAGGAGAGAGAGAGAGGAGAGAGAGAGAGGGGAGAGAGAGGGGATAGAGTGATAGACAGTATACAATAATGGCAGAGAATACCAAAAGAACAACAGTTACACACAAGAATATTTCTGACGATCCGGGAAGTGGATTCAACAATGTCCAGAGATAAATGAAACAAGGTATTAAAAAACTGCGTCGCATTGAAAATAATGGTCCGCTATCAGTGACTACATTTAACCCGACAATTCAAGCGGCTTCAAGTATATTATGACTTGAAAAATTTTATTGGTTTATCTCAGCGAATTGAAAATAGGATTGAGTTATTTTCAATCTTCTTTAAATTCGTATCGACTAAAAAAAGATAGTTAAATACAAGATTATGCAGACAGATAGACAGAGGTATATGATTTAATTTCATACTCATAATCTAAAAATCTGATGTGGCCATAACCTCTCGCCAGATATTTTACCTGGTTGTACGCATAAAACAAAAAATATTTTTGAATACAAATACATATATTCATGTCTCACTACCAAATAATTCTCACATATATATGCAAAATCTATGGGATATTTTAATATAAATTATGTACAATACATACATTTTCTTAATATTCAATATCCTGAAATTTTCTTTTTCTACTTTCCTTTTCTTTTTCTTTATATTCGTCATTTTTTCGCAAATTCCTTTTATATTCTTTTTTACGTATATTCTTTTGCGTTGTTGACTTTTTTTTATTTTCATAATGATGTACAAATATTTTTGACAGTGATATTTATGTGTCAATTACAAACATTTTAATTTCTTGTCTTGAAGTAGTTTGATCTGAAATTTTTTACATTCAATTATTTTATATGCATTTCTTTATCTCTAAATCTATAGAAGATATAATAATGAATTTATATTTATCGAATAAAGAATTTAACGTTCTTTAATATAAGTATTTACATAAATTTTCGATAAATAATATTTAGATGATTTGTTTCGTGTAACTACTACTTCCTGTTGTCCAATTGTTACCAAAACTTAATCAACTCTTCCCAATATTGTCAGATTGAGAAATCTGTAGTTAAAAATGTCTTAAGTCTTATAGTATTTAAGAAATCGTGAATCCAACATACACACACACACACGCGCAAGCACACACACGCACACATGCATACACGCACACACGCACACACACACACACACACACACACACACACACACATGCACACGCGCGCACACATACGAACATCATCGTAAAAATGTTATAAACGGATTCTAGAGACCTTAAAACGTGCTTATTCACTAAAATATGGATATGCGATTGTTAGCATGAATCCAATACCTCTCTTAGCGAGAGGTAAAAATCTGATGTGGCCAGCACATAACCTCTCGTCAGATATTTTACTTGATTGTACGCATAATCCAAAATATATTTTTAAATACAAATACATATATTCATGTCTCACTACAAAATAATTCTCACATATATTTGCAAAATCTATGGGATATTTTAATAGAAATTATGTACAATACATACATTTTCTTAATATTCAATATCCTGAAATTTTCTTTTTCTACTTTCCTTTTCTTTTTCTTTATATTCGTCATTTTTTCGCATATTCCTTTTATATTCTTTTTTACGTATATTCTTTTGCGTTGTTGACTTTTTTTTATTTTCATAATGATGTACAAATATTTTTGACAGTGATATTTATGTGTCAATTACAAACATTTTAATTTCTTGTCTTGAAGTAGTTTGATCTGAAATTTTTTACATCAAATTATTTTATATGCATTTCTTTATCTCTAAATCTATAGAAGATATAATAATGAATTTCTATTTATCGAATAAAGAATTTAACGTTCTTTAATATAAGAATTTACATAAATTTTCGATAAATAATACTTAGATGATTTTTTTCTTTTAACTAGTACTTCCGGTTTTCCAATTGTTACCAAAACTTAATCAACTCTTCCCATTATTGTTAGATTGAGGAATCCGTAGTTAAAAATGTTGTAAGTCTTATAGTATTTGAGAAATCATGGATCCAACACACACGCACGCACACACACACACACACACACACACACACACGCGCAAACACTCTCACACACACACACACACACACACACACACACACACACACACACACACACACACACACACACACGGACATCATTGTAAAAATGTTATAATCGGATTCTATGGACCTTAAAACGAGCTTATTCACTAAATTGCACGCAGGCGGCAGTACCCCTATAGGAACGGCCCTGTGGGCTGTACAACAATATGATGGAACGATATTTTAAATGCGCATGCGTTTGATGTAAATATAACAATCCGGAATAGCTGTAGGAACAAACACAACATATTTTTTTTTAAAGATCGGTTAATATTTTCCCATAAATTATCAAACTTTGAAGTATGGAATTAACATATTCTATTGAAATAAAAATGTGTTTTATTTAATATTTCGACGACTCTATTGTATTTATCGTTATATACTTGAAACATTCTGGTATTCTAGATACTTTATTCGTATTTATGTTACACATAATCCAAGTAATTATCTCCATCTACCACTTATGGGTGAATCGTCACTGGTCACTGTCTGATCCTTAAGGCAAAATGCACTTCACTCTACTTATAGTAAGTTACACCTGTTCTATTTCCATTTCCAACACGTACGACTGGTCGAGAGTGCGTGTGCGTGTGTATCAAGTGTTTGTCTATATGCGTCGCGGTCTCGCATCTTGTACCTGACGTAGGAGTACACCACACTAGAGGTAAAAGAAATAGTGTGAAATCACTCATAAATACTGACAGGACTGCTAAGCCAACAACCCAAGATGGAGTGAAGAAATATCACGAGTAATAACCTCAGATTGGAGAGTGGACTCTGAGTTAGCATTTAGATATGGTGGTTCCAGTTTTTATTGTATGGTGCAAGGTACATAAATTCCTGAACACCTTAGCATTAGTGTTCAAATAATTATCTTATTGTAAATACGATGCAATCAGTGACGATTTTTTGCTGTGTTGTTGCTGTGTCATTTTTCTGATTATTTACTATGTTTGGTTGAAATTAAAAGTGTGTTGCAGATTCGACTAATAAAGTATGAGTACATCTAGAGGTGGGCGCGGGCCGTGATTTTGTCGGGTAACGATGGGTCACGACGTGACCCGCGTGTTTGTGAATATAATTTAAATTTTGCATCGTGATTGGACGTGAGCGTGAGGCACTAAAAAAATATCGTGCGTGATCAGGCGTGATTGAAATTTAGTCGGGCGTGAGTTCATGAGTACAAGTTTTCTTCTATTTTTTATTTTAAAAAATGTCTTAATTTCCATCTTTTGCTCATATTTTTGTTAGTGTTATTGTTGCACTCAAAATTGTATACACAGTTGCTCCGATTTCAGTAAAGATATACATATCTTTAATCTCGTTTGACACGATCATAATTTTGTTAACAAATTTATTACCATATTTATAATGATATTTGTGATGGAATAGGACATTTTATTTGTCTATAAACATTCGTTTCCAATGAAACAATTTGTTACCTAACTTATTACCAATTTGTTAACAACTTATGACAGACTTAAATGTACATAGACACAATTATGTGACACGAACGTGACCCGCTGGGCGTGATCGGGAGTGAGTGCCAAAATAAAATCGTGATTGGTCGTGATTACGTTTTTAGTTACGTGAGCGTGCGTGATCGTGAACAAAAAGTTACTCGCGCGCCCATCTCTAAGTACAACAAAATGAATAAAGTGACAAAAGACGGCTATAGTTATTTTTATTCCAAGGGATGAAAAGTAGCTCTTTGCAGACCGAGGCTAAAGATTGTCGCCCGAGGTTAGCGAGGTCTGCAAATAAACTTTTAACCAAAGGTATATACAACATTTTTTTACGATCACATAGATTAATCGATTGTTATTTTAAAACTGTATGTTAAAGATTATCAAAGTTTTAAAAAAGTTATTAGTTTTTAAAATAATCGAGTTTTTAATTCCTCGTTGCTATATCTGCCACTCATTTACTCTAATCCAAACTAATACTACTTTCAAGTCTTCTATTAAAAATACGGAATCCATTTTCAAGTATAAGACTGCAGAAAATAACGACACGCCAGACGCCATGCATATATGAAAGTGAAAGATATATTGAATGATATAGGCTACCAGTGCCAATCAACAGTTGAACTATAATATGTATGTAGTTTTTTTATTAATTTATTTAATTAATTAAAATAAATTAATATCCACGCATATTCATTATATTTCAATTATTATTACATATTAATTAGGATTAACAATAAAGATTTTCTAAAACTACAAATTGCAAATCGCTTTCAATTTAGATGAAGTTTCATTATATTATATAACCATGATGTTCGAAAAATCTATTTTTTTTAATCGCATAACACTAAAAAAGACTACAACCCTAAAATAGATCATATTCCATAAAAAAATGTATGTATGTATTAAGCCTGCTTCAGAGTTTACATAACGTAACATAATATATCATAGCATAACATTACATAACATAACGTAACATAAGGAATCAGCGAAGGTTTCATAGTTCCAAGTATTATAAATATCTGTTAACTTCATGTTAAATATTTTGCTCATATATTCAGTTTGATGTTGACATTATTTGTTAGTCTAATACCCGGTTGCAAAAACGTTCATTAACGCATTGTTCGATTAACGGTTCATCAAATCGAACAAATTCGAATCAGTTTCCTTGTTCTTATGACATTTAAATCATTGCTGTCAAAAAATCGCGTTGCATTTGTTCGTTTTGATGAACCGCTAACCGAACAACGCGTTGATTAACGTTTCTGCAACCGGGCATAAAAATCAAGAATACTATTATTGATACGGACGATATTGTTGCTATTAATAATTTAGTGCAATCTTACCGGACTGATTCATAATTTCGGATATTGTAATCCATGCATTATTTTTTTTTCTTAGTATCCTTAAAATCTGGTCGAGATTTTTCATATAAGCATATTTGTCAATCTCAACAAAAGGAATTAGAAATGCTTCATCCATCTTGACAGCAACTTAAATGTCAAACACAAACTGGAATTGACACTTCAATTGACAGCTATTCTGTTGTTTTGAAATGTGGTACACGACGATTCACGTACGCCTCCGAATATAACCGATTAACATAACGTATCCGTAAGGAAATAAAATTTGGCCATATTCTATGTTTTCTTAAGTTACGTTATTAAGTTATGTTTGTTACGAAAACTATGAAATACTATGCCGGTTTACATACATCCATATTTTTCTTTAAGTTATGCTATGATATGTTATGTTACGTTATGTAAACTCTGAAGCAGGCTTAAGCAGTGATGATATACTCTTAGGAAAAATGATCTATATCTACAATATGAATGTCAAGGATTATTATATTAATTTCAATTTGAATTCTGACACATGATAAATTAATTTCTGTGTAAATAACATTGAGAATATAGTTATTAGCATTAATTACACTAGAAAAAATGTGTTATCGTTTTTGCTGTCATAATATTGATATCACAAATAGGTAGGTACTCATTCAATTGACTAGTGCGCAGATATTAATTTATTTTTTATTACTGCGTTAATTGATTTTGCTGATAATTATTGTAATTTACATTTTGCTCTACTCTAATTCGCACATGCACCTTTCAAAAGACAAAAAAGTTTTTTATATATAAACAGTAACATGGTATAAACGGATAAAGTAATATGACAAACAAAAATTGCTATTTTCTTTATCAGGGGCCTGTTTTTCAAAAAATACGGGTCTAGTATTACTAGTCCCTACACTAGTAATACTAGTGAAGTTTACTAGTTTTTGTTTCTGAAATATACAAGTGTAAAATACTAGTTACAAGTTGGGAACTAGTATTTACTAGTGTATTTGACAAAAAATACTAGTATTTTGTTTCTCAAAATAGGTTTGTTCGTTCCGTTTTACCGCAAAACGCGGCGGTAATTGTCGCTGCGGTTTGCGATTCACTGCCAATCGCTGCGGTAATAATTTAAGTTACTAAAAATTATTTTTATATTTGAGTTGTCTGTCAGACTAATAATTTACTAGAGAAAAGCTACAAGTGTCAAAAGTCTTGTAAATTTTGAATATAAATTTTACTAGTATTATTTGACAGTTCGCGTGTTTATTTTCTTTGACGTATATAATTCAATGGTTCTTTGTTAATGTTAATTCAGATTCATGTAGTGTCTGTCGTTGTTTAGTGTTAATAGATTATTTTAAATAATATAATAATATGGTCTAGTGACTCTGAGTCTAGTGATGAAGAAGTAGTGCGACGTCAAAAACTAATTAAAGCAAGAATAAATTTTGTCCATGCAGAAACTTCATATGAGTGAGAGGTTACTCATGGCAAATAAGTTAGAAACATTAATTAATTAATTGGGACATTCTTCAGCTAGATACGAACAGAAACCATGCATTAACCATTAACTGTTTTAAGTTTGACCAAAATGTGACCCTGATATATTATTTCTAGTCTTTGTTTTGTCTACTCAACCCGAAGCGTGACAAGTTTGACAGATTTTTATCCATTCATTGAATTTAACTGCTTTAGACAATTTATTTAGAGAATGCTTCAAACAGAATACCTTTAGCATTTCGAATCATTCCCAAAATAGTTAATTTCGCATCCAGTGTAGACATTTTTATTGAAAAATAATTTAATTTCAAATTAAAACACTTGAAAACGTCAGTCAGAAAAGGTTTAAATACTAGTATTTATTAAAAAAAACTATTAGAATATTGAAAATGTTTCAGAAACACTATTTTACTTGAGAAATAAAATTTCACTTGTAACTATTAACTTGTGAACTAATAACTTGTAAACTTCGAGTAGTAAAATACTTTTCAGAAACACAATTTACTAGTAGGTACTATTAAAAATTTCACTTGTAACTAGTAACTTGTAAATTAGTATTTTTTGAGAAACAGGCCCCAGGTATTAATTTTAAATCTATTTTTTAAATTAATAAATTGTTGATTTCCTAAATAGAGCGATACATATACTTATATATTTTCTGAAATTAACTTAAAATAGTTTTATATTGATGCCCAATATTTGTATTTTTTTTTGTAAAAAAAACTACATATTAATTTTTAAATATTATAAAACTTTAATACATTTACTCTTTAAGGAAATATTTTGGCGCTTCTAATTGTCTCATATCATAAATAACTATTTTCTATTTATTGAATCTTAAACAATTCGAATTTTAAAGCACAAAATTCATGGCAAACTGATAAAGCGTATATTAATATTTTTTTAGTGTTTGGTCGAGTATCGCCAATGACTTTCTTCAAAAAATTGCAGTGTCCAAATCGTCCATCGCTCATTTCTTAATGAGATAACTCGTATCAATATTCATAACTCTTTTTATAAAATCTTGTAGCGATTACACTGTCAGGTCGTCTCTCGTCTGTCTCTTTCTGTCCTGTTGCGTGGTAAGACAAACTGTCTTGGAGTCACTTACATGGCCGACTTATCTTAAGCTTTATTGCTTACAGTTTTAATCGACGCGAGAAACTGCGATCCCACTTTACAACAAATTCCATTATCGCGACAACGAATTCGCTCGCAAATGCTGAATAATGTCATCATATACAAAAATTACATGTGAAGCGCAGAACCGGCCGGAGGACGATTTTTAAATTGCATAAAATTAAAAATGGATACTTAAATTTTCATGGTATTTTGGTTATTGTTGTATATGACACTCTGCTTTACAGAAATATCGGTAATAACGATAAACTTATGCCGTAAAAGAAGTTTATTATATTTCATAAATAATTAAATGATAAAATTAGAACTCAGGTTCAAAATCCGGACAGCTATACTCATTTTTTAATTAGATTTGCGAGTTTTCAAAACAAACTCTGAAAGCCTGTGATATTTAAATTCACGAAACTCAAGAGTCGAGACACTATACTCTGTTTTACTTCCTTGTACAAAGTAAAGGAAGTATTGTATTCGCGAAAAATTTCGGTTTTCAGATTTCAACGGAAATATCCATTTTGACCATCCCTGAATCCATTCTGACTAATTTCGTCGTGACGTCTGTACGTACGTACATATCTCGCATAACTCAAAAACGGTAAGCCGTAGAAAGTTGAAATTTTGTATTTAGGACTACTATAACGTCTAGTTGTGCACCTCCCTTTTTGGTATTACGTAATTTCCAGAAATGGTACTTTATTTGAAGCCTATAATAGATTTTAATGAAAAACTATATTAAAATTAAACTAAACCTTTTCAAATTTGGTATATAAGACTTTTATATCAATTAGAATAACATAGCAGATTTTGGTTAAAACAGGCTAACCGGAAGTGCTATATTACCTAAATTTATAACAGTTTTTCTTGAATAAAATGGTTTCATTTTGATTTTAGAAATAAATGCTTCAAATAAGAGTTTTAGAGAATTATATTCTGCGTCTAGCACATCAAGTATTATTAAATTAGCCCTTTGTATAAGCGAGATATGTAAATTTTAAACTTATATACTTAGTTTTTGTTATGAAGCTTGCTATGGATTAGGACAAAAAATTATTGTCAAATTACGTCAAATACGTGCAATTTTATAATTGAGTCTATACTTCATATTAGTCTTGCGCACAAGGAAGTCGTGTGGTGTCCACATCAGATTTTTATTTTTTTGCTTAAATGACCGTGGATGACAATAGTAATTGAGTTCCATAATGATACAGTTTATCCTTTCTAAATCGGGTGGCTACTAAAAAACGAATTCTATTTGAAACTCCATATCTCCTATCAGTCGCCTAATAGCACGCGAAATTATTTCTTGTCAGATTTATTTAAGAGAAGTATCATTATTAGAATAAATCTCAAGATAATTGGCCATAATTTTGAGCAAATTTATGACAATTTTACAACTAACTCGAAATGTCACTTATATTTGTTTAAATAATACCCCACTTCGTTTTCAGCTTATTATAAAATTATCAACGTGTAATTCAGAACGATAAATTCCAACGACTAGTTATTATCTAATCATGATGCAAAACACTTGAAAATTCAACCAATATGGGAACAGTATTATACTGAGAATATAATTCATGACTCACGTGACATGTTTTCCGCCAATCAACATTCAGAATCTCCCTAGTTACATGTCTTTCACAGCGATGATAAAAAACAAAGAAATTATCACCTTATTTATATTCGTTACTAAGAGATTTGTTTTCTTTATTTGACATTTGCAGTTAATTTTGAATATAAAAATATGCGATAATCGTTGGGTTGATATTAACAACGATGAAAATAATAAGGCAATTGTCAAATTACTCATTTTGTAATACAATATATTAAAAGTTAGGCTAACAGCAACACAATGTGTCACAAAAATTCATTATATTCTCTCATTAAATATAAGCTCGTGATATGATTCATAATCGAAGATATTGCTCGTGAAACCGAAGCAGCACATTTCACTCGAGAATATCACCGATGATAATCATATCACTTGTTATATTACGTATGATAAAACTCCGTTACCCCGATAAATTTCCGCTACCATGTAAATAAACAGTTGTTATTGTTTATAACTGTCAGTGTGACAATTATTATTTAAAGTTTAAAAATAAAATAATTATATTGTTTCATTTTGCGTTATCTTTGGAATTTATCTCACCAAATACCACACGACCTCTCTTATTTTCTCACAAACTTTTATTTTTAAGCACTCATTATTTTTGTTTTTAAGCAAAATCACTCAAGCAAACTGACATTAGGTAAAACCCCTACTCCTTCGGAGTCTGGATTTACCATATGCAGTTTGCTTTCGTGTATGTTGCTAAGATAAAAATTTCGTGCAAAATAAAAATTTATCGATAAAATCAAGAGGTCTTGTGATATTACTTCTGATAAAAAAAAAAAAACAGATTCAATTGGCAATACGATTCTGGGGATCTTTTTATTGCACTGTTTACACACCAGGTAAAACCGGAAATATCTACTATTTGACAATTCATTTTTAGAATAAATACAGACAGGTTATATCAGAGCAGGGGCCTCAGAGCTAATACTTCAGATTATTGCTCTGTGGCTAGTGAAATAAATAAAAGTGTGTGTGTAAAGGAAACAACGACCATTTTAATAAAAAATAGTAAATGTAGTCAAATTTAAAATTTTCAAATGTCGCTGTCAACAGTGTCTACGACGGAAATTAAATTTATAAATCAATCTTACCAATTTCATTTTTTTATTGCCAACTGAATCAGTTATTACTCTGTATTTCAGATAAGAATAGACTTGGTGGCGCTGCAGAGCCAGTCTGTTTTACACACATAAAACTTATGAATTAGTTTTGTTTTGTACATGACTTGGGAACCCGAAACGTCAAAATTTGATTATTTTTAATTGTTTAATAAATAAATAGTTACCTAAAATTTTTTAAATAGATTATAAAGTGAAAATGGAATAAATAATATACCTGCTTACATATCGCTATTGTAAACTTGGTTTGCGTTTACACCAATCAGGAAGCTGGAATCGTAAGCTGGTGCATCTTACTGAAATACAGTATAGTAGATTTCAGAGGCAAATTTGGAAAATCGCTATTCACTATTCACTTGTTTTTCTATATAAATTTTTGAAATTTTGGTAGGAATACTTTTTATTATATAAAATTTTAAAATCAATATCTGAATATACTCCGAAGTTAAAGAGTTTCAAACAGGATTCGTGTTTTAAAATAATTAATAAATAATTTTCCGAATGTCGGAAAAATTCTTTTTGATTGAGAATTAGCACATCGAAATAATTTCTTTAACTATACAGGGCGTATAGCTTGCTTCTCGTAAAGCATTTGTATCTTTAATATAGAATTTAATTTATTTACACATAATATTAGTTTTGATGATGACCTACAACTAATATTGCATTGTAATATTGTTCAAAAGAAATAAAATAAGGAATGAGATAGATGCCCGTATTACGGACACACTATTACAATAATAGCGCTATTATCAAGCCCACTTTTAAATTATACTCTTATGATGTTAAAAGTTGCTTAACAAAAGCGCCCTATTTAAATGTGATAGTAAATGATTACGTTTACCAGGCGCCACATTACCTGTAAATTATTGCACCTTTTTGTAATCTGTTGATCCTCTTGACGGTGAAAGGAGAAATTAATAAATTCATCTCCTCCTCCTTGTCAGTCCCTGCATTTTTAAGATGCAGCGGTAAATCTGAATATCGCACTGATCCTTATCTCTGGTGTCCGCTCTATAATCTGGTGATATAGATTACAAGGCTGCAGTTATTTTACTAAACGAGGTATGCTTATTGTTATTATCTGAT
The DNA here is from genome assembly GCA_963082715.1 of Harpalus rubripes. Lineage (NCBI taxonomy): Eukaryota > Metazoa > Arthropoda > Insecta > Coleoptera > Carabidae > Harpalus > Harpalus rubripes. The sequence goes on from OY720450.1 coordinate 73,905,962, forward strand.
TTGAATAATTTTTGAATGCCACACCGCATATTTAAGCAAATTTGTTATTTGTAATAGCTAAGCCAGCCTGCGCGTTATTATTATCTTGTAAATTCATATCGTAATCATCTCATTTAGCGATATTTTATGGCAGGATTTTCGTTAATAAGAATATATTAACTACCAATGAACGTTTGCAACGTATTAATAAGCGAATTACGCCGAATATTTTCTCTCCCATAAATTTGGCTGTTTTATTTTAACCGCACATTATACAGGAGGAATGCACCTTTTATTAAAATTTAAAATTATAAAATTTCATTAAATCCTTGAAGAAGGCAAATTATTTAATAATTATTTTAAAAATAAAATTGTGTTTAAATGAGAAAAAAAGTTGAAATACTGTAATGATTAAATTTATTAATTAAAAAATATCTCTGCATAAATAGTGACGTTTTTTCGATTATTCTTCATTTTCTTTTTCTCAACTCAGAGTTGTTAGGACCTCTGGCATGGTTGACATGTTGAGTAATCTTGACTACTCTGTTTAACTTTCACTTGTTGTATTACTGAACTTAGTTCTCGAAATACGTATTTAGTTTTTGTTAAAATTAATTTTAAGGTTAAGGGGTAAATCATAATAGTTTTCGTGATCTTGATAATAATAGACTTTTTCAATTTAAAGAGATAGAAGATATGCGAAATGGCAATCTGCGCATAGTAAAATTAACAGAGATCCATGGAGTCTGTTTCTAAAAAAAATAGACGTAAAATGTGAGAATTATCTCAGATAACTTTAAAAATCTTATTGACATAAATTACAAAAGCTTTAATTGAAGTTAAAATATCTAACGATGCAAATTTTCATCGAGAGTACAGGTATTTTAATAACTGCAATATTTTAGACGTTGACAGCCCAACTGGCAGTTGTTCGCGCCATTTTCTTACTATTTGCAGCGATCGGTAAATTGAAAAGGTCTATTAGTGCATTTTTTTGGAAGTTTTGATTAATTAAATTCAATTTGTTCCAAAGAATTTCTAAGCTGTAATAATTTGTTGACATCTTTGTCAAGTTACAATTTGTAACAAAAATTTGTGGGTCAATTTAATGATTTTAAAAATAATTCACAAATAATTCTATTTTTTCAAAATCCTTCGGAGATTTTCATTCAATTTTGTGCATTAATGAAGGAATTTCGGAAGAAAAATTATATCAATTTTTGTTCTTACGCATTTTATGCAAAAGAGCATAAGTAAAATTAAATTTTATTTACATTTACAATGCAATAGGATATGCAATAAGAGTTAATATCCGGCCTATAGTTCACCGTGTCCACATTTACATATATTGTTGTATGTCTTCCTTTTTTGGGTAATTTGATAAACATGAAGATCTCTGTAAAATTTAGTTAGTAAATTACATAAATATGCATACATCTTGGATCAAGAATTTTCTTCAAGAACCCTTCTATACCTAATATATTTATTTATCAATCATATTGTTATCGTTGTTGTTTTTCCACGAAATGACAATTCTAAATTTTGCAATTATGCATTCCTTAAGAAACGAATCTAAATCGAATGTTGTGTCGGTATTCGTGACGAGTGGCTTGGCGGGCGACCAGGCCGTCAGTCTCTATCTTGACGCAAATCAAACAGGGGTCCATTGTGACAGTGCGGACCCTGGCGCCGTATATTTCACCAGGATGTCACGGCTTGACAACTTTCGGCGCTCAATTCGTCCAACAGAAGGAGGCTTCGCGGATAGAAACGATAGAAAATGCCAAGCAAACATCATAGCTTCCATTTGCTTCAATATCAAAGCAATAATAATTCGAAACAAAAACTTTTCGAATATAATTATATTCTCTTGATACATTACTATGAGTGTTTTATTTATTTATTTATTTATTTATTTAAGAAAAATAGGAGAACCAACAGCTCAAACAGAGACCAAATAAAGGTTCTCGCTTTTTAAATACAGTACTATGGGGTCTCGTGGCCGCGTGCCTGAGTGTCAGATCGAGAATCTGGGGAACCGGGTTCGATCCCGACCGACGCCAAATATTTCCAATTTTAAATGGCATAAAATTGACCCCTGTGGTGCACTCTCCACGCCAGCAATGAGTGCCCGTGAGGTGATGTCTGGTAAGCGCCCGCACGGTACAAATATATCATCTTTACCGATATCTGTGTACAAAGCAGATTGGCACACCCAGCAATGGGTAATAAGCCGTGATGATATATTTATTTATTTTTTACTATAAATAATATAGCAAAAAAGTAATAAAGTTAATAAAAATATACAAAATAATTACAATAGTAAAGTTCAACGTAGAGTAGTTTTGACACACTTTTTAAAGCTGTTAATAGATAAACTAAACAAATCAAGATGATTGAATTGATTGTTGTAAACTGCCATTAGGTTTGTTCATTCCGCTATGCTACGTTTTACCGCAAAACGCGGCGATAATTGTCGCTGCGTTTTGCGATTCACTGCCAATCGCTTTGGTAATAATTTAGGTTACTAAAAATTATTTTTCTGTTCGATCCGTTTGCGTTAAATTATTTTTGAAGATACTTCAGACTATTATAATTATAAAGGATTCTCAGTAAAAATATTTTATTCCATTTTCCATTATTTTAATTATTAACTATTGTTATCATTTAAATTTACCTTATTACAAATCATAATTCATATGACACTGACATTTATATACTTTACAAATGTATTTCAATTTCTGTAACTGAAACATTACATTAGCATACTTATAGAAAAATAACAATTTTTTCCTAATATTTATTTGTCAGACATTGTCATTCTGGCACTTCATATGTAGACGCGAACATTACCGTCGATTATTTTTTTACCACCATGTCATGAGTCACTGTAAAAATTATCACCGCCAGCTGCCGCGGCGTTTTACCGCAAGTTACTAGAAAAACGGAACAAACAGAATCTAGTGACTACAGTGAACCGCGAATCGAAAAGAATAGCAAATTTCACCGCCGCGGTTTGCGATAGACGCAGAGTAGCGGAACAAACAAACCTATTATTCTATATATGCAAGAAAATTTATAATTATTAGTGTTACTTGCAGGAAGCTTAAATAAATTATAAGTTCTTGTCCATTTAGCTGGAACATTTATATGGAATAGAGGAAGAATATTGTCAGAATACAGCATATTGTTGAAAATCATAAAGAGGAATAACATATAAAAATAAGTTTGTCGTCTTTCTAAGCTATTCAAATTGAACCTTTCTCATTTATTAATATAATTCGAACAGTATACTCTAAATTTATAGCAAAGAAGATTGATAAACTTTTTTGAACAATTTCAATTACATTTATATTTGATCTGTATTGTGGATTCCACACAACAGATGCAAATTCTAGCTTAGAGCGTACTAGAGAATTGTATAAACAAATAAGTGCATCAGGGTTTTGGAAAAATTTAGATTGCCTAAAAATGAAACCTAATGTACGAAATGAATCTTTACTGATTTTGTCGATATGAGTAGACATTATTAATTTAGGATCGTATACAACACCTAAATCTTTTATAACAGATTTAATTTCAAGTTTCAGATTATTTATGTGGTAATTATAAGTTATTAGGTTGAAATTTCTGGTAAAGTTCATGACGTAGCATTTAGACGGATTGAGACTTGGATAATTTTGTTTACAGTATAAATGTAATCGTAATAGATCACTTTGTAATGCAATACAATCATTAGCATTTGTAATTGTTTTAAATAATTTTAAATCGTCCGCATAGAGTAAGAAATTCGAGTTTTGAAAACATTGCGAAATATCGTTAATGAATAAATTAAATAGTAGTGGACTAAGGTGTAAACCTTGTGGTACTCCTGAGGGTACTAATATCGAATAAGATTTGAAACCATTACAATACACTAATGGGCCCGTCCAACATTTTTTGAATTTTTTATATGTTAGGAAGAATTTAGAAATAGAAATTCCGTATTGTTTGTTTTTTTTGAAATTATGCTTAATATCGCCTAAAATAATTATTAAAGTTTTGGTGCGAAAGTTGTTACGTTAGCGTCACTCTGTCATAAGTAGAGAGAACCGACATACGTTACTATTAATAATGGTATAATATAATATACAATAAATGTTGCAAGAATAAAAATACGAATCCATTACAAACTGTGATCAAAAATCTTTATAGCTAATGGTAATAAATAAACGAGATAGTTATTATATCATTTCAAAATATATATATTTGTTTGATTTACTTACATGAAGCTAGGAGAAGTGTTAAATGATAATTTATGAAAAATTTCCATAATACATAAATAAAAATCAGGTAAGTAAAATTAATAATTTTTGCTCGTTTTCATAATCAGGTTAATAATCAATTAATGTGACTTTTAGACTTTATTTATATAATATTGAATGTTGTTATACTCACCAAGTGCCATTATTATAATTAAAATAGTATTTAAACTATTTTCCATTTATAATTAAATAGAACAATGAAAGTATTGATTACAATAATCAGAGCATGTTTCATAATAATAATTAATCCAGAATTTACATTCCTATTTACTAAATGATTACAACAATGACAAATATTGAGATTATATAAATTATAATATAAATTTATTTAAAAAGTAAATTTTCTTTTGATCTTAATAAAAAATGATTCGGAATATTAAATATGTGTGTGTTACGGTATGTGTAACTGTATAGTGATATTTCCACAGGGAAACTGGACGACTGTAGTGACGCTAACGTCACAACATGGCGATCATTTTCGCTAAAAACTTTGATTACATTATTATAGGTATAAAAATACAAAATATATAGCAATTTTTATTTCGTTTTCATTTATTTATACTGAAAATTTATATGCGACATGTAATTTCTAAAAAGTCGAAGTATTGTGCATGTCAAAAAGAACTTTTGAAACATAAAATTGAATTTAATTTGTTCAATCCTGCAACTAATATTCTATGACATGTTATAATTTGTTTTCCCAGTTAAAAATAATTTCACGTAGGCACCTAATAACCTGTTTACATGTTTAATGCCTGTTTAATTACGAAAAGCCAAAACTTAATGCAAATAAGAAGAGCTACCAGTCATTGTTATTCTTAAAAGTGTTGACAATTTCTCTGAAATATTTAGTGTAACGTGGGTTTCAGAGAAGAAAATTTCCACTGATGAAATAATTCTCTAAGAAAATTGCGCAAGAAAATGTTTTTCACGACTTAAATGTACAAAGAATGTTAGAGTAGGTGGTTGTTTAAGTTTAAGTATAAGATTAATATTCAGCACGTGTAAAATTAGATTTTTCCTTACAGAGAAGTTATTAGTAAGATAAGATAATGATTTTGTTCGTTTGCTTTTAAAAGATGGCACAGTTTTAAAAAATCTGGTGTGGCCAACATAATACCTCCCGCCATTTACAGCCCGAGCCACAAAAAAGATTAAGTTAATCCTTATTTTTGGATTAGCGAATTTTATTCTAATTTTGACAGTTTATTTTTTAAAATATAGCCTAATACAATCCAAGTAACTCCCTTTTCTTTAAACTCGTCAACAGAGTTAAATCCCAATTACAGAGTGGGTTCAAATTCGCACACATCCATGCCTTAGTGGGATTCGAACCCAAAACCCCGAGGGCACTGATGACATGAGGCGTTGCTCTAACCATTGAGCCAGCGGAGCTGTAATAAAATGAAGATTAAATTTTAAATACCGGGATAGAATAGAATTCACTAATCCAAAAATGAGGATTAGCTTAAACATTTTTATCTATATCGTTAATTTTTATTAATCTAAATACATACCTACATACTTACTTATGCTGGAAACTGTATTGAATTCCTTTTCTTTTGTTCTATTTACTTTTTTCTTTTTAAAACGTTACTAATATTATTTTGAAATTATTAGTTTTTTGATAGTGGCATTTATCTGTCAGTTACATACATTTGAATAACTGCGTTTTGTGTGTTTAAAGCATAGGCTCAGAGATTTAAATTATAGATATTTTTATAAATTTATCCATAAAATATATAGACAAAGTATTAATGCAGATCTATAGAAAATTAAATAATTTTTAATTTTTATAATAACATTAGTCTTCAAAAAATAACATTTAAAGGTATTTTTCGAAGAAAATTTATTTTGAGCTTCTAGTACATTACAGAAAAAGTTCGAAATACAAGGTTTCAAATTTTTTTTGAATGATAGTATTTGAGTTAGAGTGGGATCCACACATACATACACCCACACACACACACACACACACACACACACACACACACACACACACACACACACACACACATACACACATACACACACACGCACACACACACACACACACACACATACATACACACATACACACATACACACATACACACATACACTATTATTCACGAAAGATGACTATTCAGGGTCATTTGTTCAAAGAAAGAATACACATCACTTTATAGCAGTAGCTTAGCAACATTTTGTATTAGAAAAAGAAAGATTATTTGACCTATGTCTATTTAATTTATGTGGTGTGACAGATATACATAAATAGTGGCATTTCTAACACACTATAAATAATAATGACATATGTCGTAGAATTACAGATACCTAATTATCTACTGCACTGCCCTCTGTGCTAATATTTACCCAGTGGCGTTGACGTTTAAATCAAATTATTATTCCTTGGTTTATAAGTTAAGTCTATGTTTTTGTATTTTGTAAAAACATAAGTGAAGAACATTAATCTTTCAGAAAGGCATTATTTAGAAAGAAAAATAATTTTCAAATAAATTACTCTTATTTTTTCAGTTAAAATGTTTCCATAAATATTTCATGTTGCACGCCTATGCAAACTAAATGCAATGAAGTTATCTGCAAGCAATATTATATCACACGGCTCACAGATGACCTTGAATAGTCATCTTTCGCGAATAATAGTTTACACACATACACACATGCACACATACACACATGCACACATACACACATACACACATACACACATACACACATACACACATACACACATACACACATTCCCACATACACACATACACACATACACACATACACACATACACACATACACACATACACACATACACACATACACACATACACACATACACACATACACACATACACACATACACACATACATCATCGTGAAAATGTTAAAATTGGTTTCTAGGGACCTTACGTAGTCATTTACCAAAATCTCGATATGCAATTTTTAGCAAGATCCCTATACCTCCCTTACCAAGGGTAGCGGGAGGTAAAAAGATACGACTTTGATGAGTTATATAGTTTCTGGAAAGGTTTGAGTATACTTTAGTTCACGCTCATTTCATTGACTTTTTAATATGTAAATGTAAAAAAATCATGGCGTATTAGATAGGCTCAACAATAAGAGTGCAAGCCTTATTGTATTATGGCACTTATATCATTTGTAAAATATTGAACTTGGCTCATAGAACGTTTTCATATAAAAGTCCTTTTTACCTTCCGTCACCTTTAGGTAAGGAAGGTATTGTCTTTGGTCAAAAAATTCGGTGGTGAGTTTTTAATGAATAAGCACGTTTTAAGGTCCCTAGAATACGATTTTACTATTTTTACGATGATGTCTGTATGTGTGTGTGTGTATGTATGTATGTGTGTCCGTGTGTGTGTGTGTGTGTGTGTGTGTGTGTGTGTGTGTGTGTGTGTGTGTGTGTGTATGTAACAAAATTTTCGTCTGCGATAACTCTAATACTACAATTCCAAAAATTATAATTCTTTCGTATTCCTCTTCGTTGCATCCATTTGAAGAGCTGATTAGATTTTGGTTATAATTGGTCAACCGGAAGTACCCTTATTTGAAGATTTTAACAGTTTTTCTTGAAAAAACGATGTTAAATATCATTTTTTTACATTTAATGTTATTATGAATATTAAAGAACATTGTATTCTCTATACGATTTGACTGCATTTTATACTTAATAATAAATGGATATAGAGTTAAAAAATTATAAAGAAATTAAATTTTATAAAGTAGACATAGCTATGAAAACAGCTACTATATTATGAAAATTCTGATTGAAAGATGTCAGTGTGAATTGACATATTCGTAGTATATTTGTGTTATATTATAATTTTATTCGAAATTTAGGATCTTTTGCTCGAAACTTTCTGTATAGAATTTTTATGAAGTACATACAACTGTCGAAAGGTAATGTACGTATAAGAAATTTAGAATTTTTTACAAGGAACTTTCTGTATGGATTTTATAGAAAATACATAGGCATTTATGAAAATTCTACCGGTAGATACCGCATCTACCGACTGTGTTCGAAAACACGACTGGTAAAAAGTTACCGCGTTCGAAAATTGTACAATATCTACCAGATCCATCTACCGGATTCATGAAGAATCTAATCTCAAAAAAGGTAGTGATGCAAAGCGAAGTGCACTGCTCAGTTTGTTAACTACATCAAATTTCTAACCTGTTTCAAATTTTCAAATTTTTTATAGGTTATGGATCTACCCTGTTTACCACTTGCGTTCTTAAAATATCGATTCCGGTAGCTATAACCTGATAAACAGCTGTTTACTGGTAACAGTTCACAGGTAGAATTTTCGTAAATGCCTCATATAACTGACGGAAGGTAATGTGCTGGCCACATCAGATTTTTTATTTATTTATTCATTTATTAATAAATTTTTCCCATTTTTTATAGTGTAACAAAATGTGACTTTAATTTTATTTACGTCAGTTTTTCTGTTAAATTTTAAAAGTACCATCCTTCTTCTTCTCTTATGAATAGTAATCCTTTCTTTTCTTTATTATGATAATTACAATCTCGTTTCTTCCTTGCATATTTGGCTAGCGGTGTAATATTTTTGAACTCTTTGTTGTGACACCATAACTTTTATTTTCAGTGACAATTACTCGTGGCTTAAACAAACAGAGACAAGCGTAAAGAGTTAAAACAAAACTTGTTTTGAACTTTTCGCAGCAGGAGAAAGTTTGTCACACTCATTTCTTTTTTAGCCAATAAAAAACTCAGTGATTTGAATGCAAACTTGCGCGTAGTGCTTCGGAAAGTCGAGACCAAGACCAAGACTGACTTAGTCTTGGTCTTGGTCTCGCTTTGTCTTGCTTTCGTTAGTCTTGGTCTTGGTCTTGCCTGGGTCTCGAATACTAAGTCTTGGTCTTGCTACTTGCAGTCTTGGTCTTGAATCAAGAGTCTCGACATAATTATGCGAAAATAACGCATGCGCACATCCACACTTCTATGTATCGTGTAATGCGCAGATGTAGAATGCGTATGTAGTTTAGCACGTTGTAGTGTTTATGGTCATCGCTTATTCCGTTCATATTATTTTGAGTGAGGTATTAAATTTTAAAAAATGGAAATTTATTTATTCGTTTCTAAAGAATTTTAAAACAGTTTCGACAACTCTAGGTGGAAATAATTATGCTACACTACCATTGGCCATTGTTGCATTTAATTTTTTATTAGACAAAGTAGAATCATTAATTTTTGAATTAGATAATAAATTAGATAGAAATAATATGGATGAAAATATGCTACTGGTTTTTCAGCGAGGTCGAGATAAATTAATTAAACATTATAAAAAAACAAACTGGATATATTGTGCGGTCATTTTAGACCCACGACATAAAACCGAGACATTTAATTACACAAATTGGGGACGGGAAATGAAGGAGAATTCAGTTAAAGTATTTGAAGATATATTTCGAAACTGTTATTATAAACCAAAATGTAATGCAAAAGAAATTAATACTAAAAATGTAATAAATGCAGAAAATGATGGGGATGATTTTAGTTATTTGTACGAAATTGAGAATTCTAGTACAGATACAGATTCATGGAAAACAGAAATGGAAGAATATTTATCCGTCAAGCGAGCGCCAAAAAATGAAGATATTTTAAATTGGTGGAGAAATCATCAAAACATCTACCCGAACCTAGCCAAAATGGCCAGAGATTTGTTTGGCATAACTGCCACATCAGTTCCTGCGGAGAGATTATTTTCTCGTGCTGCTTTAATAGTTCGAAAGCACAGAAACTCACTTAATGATGACTCAACTAAATTTTTACTATGTTTAAATTCTTGGGTTACAAATAATATATTAGTAAATATTTTTGATTAATGTATAAGATCACATTTACATAGTATATAAAACTGTATATTTTTTCCAACTGAATAAAGTGTTTATTTCATATTTAATTTAACAGAATTTAATTTCTTCAAATGTTATTTATAGAGGGTCTTTTTATTTATATTAGAAACAATGTTAATTATTTTCATATGTACAGGATGTCTCATTTTCGTTATTTTTTTAAGGTATCTCGTGTAATATTAATGATAGAGCGAAACCATTTGCACATTGCAGGGTCAACTTTTCGTAAAAAGTTTAATAGTCACCACAGGAATTTTCGATCTTCTTTTGTTTCTGAGCTACAGGCAAAAACTCGTTTTTCGCTCATTTTGAAAATATATCATATCTCATATCTTATTTATTATGATAGTTAGAGAAAAAATGTTTTTATAAAATTTTTACTGTTTTTCAAATAGAATGAAATGGCGTAATTAGATTTTTTGAAAACTTAATAATTCTTGAGATATAACACGAACTTATGATTTTTAAAATGGGAACCTATGTTGAAAATAGTCTCGTCTTTTTGCTTATTTTATAAGCTTTTCATTGATATATAACAAGTCTTTATTCTTTGTTTTAAACATTAATAAAAGACGAATTATTAATTTATTGAGGTGAAAATATTGAAAATTATTAAGAAACAAATGAAAAATCTATTCCAGATCATCATTTGCATATTTCTAATAGTATTTGTTTCAGTTTTACTCATTTTTTCAATTTATTTACTTCAAAAGCATATTTTAAACCATTTTGTTCGGATCGTGTCAAAGCCAACTATAATGTCGATAAATAGTAATTTATCTAACCCGAAAATAATTGGTTAAGAATAATTTTGAGAACAAAATTAATAGATATTGAATCAAAATAAACAAATGATGTTTTGAAATAATTTTTTTCATTTGTTTCTTAATAATTTCCATTATTTTCACCTCAATAAATTAATAATTCGTCTTTTATTAATGTTTAAAACAAAAGAATGTAGACTTGTTATCTATCATTGAAAAGCTTATAAAATAAGCAAAAAGACGAGACTATTTTCAACATAGGTTCCCATTTAAAAAATCATAAGTTTGTGTTATATCTCGAGAATTATTAAGTTTTCAAAAAATCTAATTATGCCATTCCATTCTATTTGAAAAACGGTAAAAATTTTATACAAACATTTTTTCTCTTACTATCATAATAAATAAGATATGAGATATTTTCAAAATGAGCGAAAAACGAGTTTTTGCCTGTAGCTCAGAAACAAAAGAATATCGAAAATTCCTGTGGTGACTATTAAACTTTTCACGAAAAGTTGACCCTGTAATGTGCAAACGGTTTCGCTCTATCATTAGTATTACCCGAGATACCTTAAAAAAACATCGAAAATGAGACACCCTGTACAGGTGGTATTATTGGTATTCAGTGGTTTGTATTAAGGTATGAATTATTAGTGTAGTTGTAGTTGCTATGGAAAAGTTGTTGATCTCCAAGGTCATCGCCAATATTTCATAATAATAAAATTTCTTATATAAGTGCTTTTGAGTGGGTTGTATTATATAACCCACATAAAAGCACCTAATATATTTTGTGGAATAGAAACATGAAAAAAAATTAAATATAACTGACTCAAGAGTCTTGCAAGACTCTCGTCAAGACTCTTGGTATTGTCGTCCTGGTCTTGAGTCTTGGTCTTGATTTTCCATTGAGGTCTTGTCTCGAGTCTTGGTCTTGATTTTGTCAAGACCAAGACCAATACCAAGACTAGTCTTGGTCTTGACCGAAGCTCTACTTGCGCGTGTTATGTAAAAGGTTTAAATCTGATTCTTTACGAGCCGTGCAGTGTTTTGTAAATGTTTTAATAAACACGACTTACGCTGCGTTTTCATGAGAATTATTGTTTAATCGGAGGGAATTGACAGTTTGTAAGGAGTTATTTATTTAAAACAACCAAACATGAAATTGCCATTGCTCGTTTTGGAAAAGTTCTTGTAAGCATAAAGTGAAAATGATAATTTTACGTTATTTATTGTATTAGTATGCTGGGTGGTCATGCTTTCAAATGACAAGACTCATATTAACCCATATTTTGTTTTCAAAATAAAACGACATAAATATGACATCTTTTTACAAAATTGAATAAAAATCACATAATATATTAACGCAGTTATGTTAAAATTAGCCAAGCCCAATTTTTTATAAATGGTACAAGGGCATAAAAGTACTGACTGTATTACACAAGTTTGTGACACGAACCGCAGGCGAGTGGTAAAACTCAAAAGTACTCAAAATTCGAAAATATGTGTGTGTGTGTGTGTGTGTGTGTGTGTGTGCGTGTGCGTGTACGTGTGCGTGCGCGTGTGTGCGTGCGTGTGCGTGTGCGTGTACGTGTGCGTGTGCGTGGGCGTGTGTGGGTGTGGGTGTGTGTGTATGTGTGTGTGTGTGTGTGTGGATGTGTGGATGTTGGATCCACGATTTCTTAAATACTATAAGACTAAAGATATTTTTTACTACGGATTCCTCAATCTAACAATAATAGGAAGAGTTGATTAAGTTTTGGTAACAATTGGACAACCGGAAGTAGTAGTTACAAGAAAAAAATCATCTAAATATTATTTATCGAAAATTTATGTAAATACTTATATTAAAGAATGTTAAATTCTTTATTCAATAAATATAAATTCATTATTATATCTTCTATAGATTTAGAGATAAAGAAAGGCATATAAAATAATTTGATGTAAAAAAATCTCAGGTCAAACTACTACAAGGCAAGAAATTCAAATGTTTGTAATTGATACATAAATGTCACTGTCAAAAATATTTGTATGCCTCTGTCAAAAATATTTGTACATTATTATGAAGATTATGAAAATAAAAAAAAGTCAACAACGTAAAAGAATATACGTAAAAAAGAATATAAAAGGAATTTGCGAAAAAATGACGAATATAAAGAAAAAGAAAAGGAAAGTAGAAAAAGAAAATTTCAGGATATTGAATATAAAAAAAAATGTATGTATTGTACATAATTTATACTAAAATATCCCATAGATTTTGCAAATATATGTGAGAATTATTTTGTTGTGAAACATGAATATATGTATTTGTATTCAAAAATATTTTTCGTTTTATGCGTGCAACCAGGTAAAATATCTGGCGAGAGGTTATGTGTTGGACACATCAGATTTTTAAAATTGTGAAGAAACTAGAAACATAATTATAATTGTAAAAACAGTTTGTATACAACTTTTAAATCTGTACGATTTGCACTCTATAGTTTTTGCCATAAAATGAACAGGAGTGCAGGCAATTGCAAAAAACTATAATCCAATGTTAAATCCCTATGTTTGCACCTGACCGTCAACATCCTGTATGTTAAATTTGTCACAAGAGCACAGTACATGTTTTTATTTTTTTTCTTGCGTCTAAATCGGGCAGAACACTTCAAGGATAAATAAATCTTAATTCTATTCTTTGAAACAATTTCATTTATCAATATCTATGTCGTTTAGGTCTCATGAGAATTTTATGTTGTAAACCGTTCCAATCAGAACATTAAAAAACTTTAAACAATTATAAGCAACAGGTAGCCGGACAACATCACTTAGCACTTGTTTTAGCGCCGCCGCCTTTGCTTTTTCCAGCCAACTAGATAAGCGTCGTCACATCTTCTCACTAATATATCTTTATTTTTATTATCTTGTTCTGGGTGCTGCTGCTTCACTACCAAATAAATACGCGTCAAGATCATTTCAGTAGCCGGACGACAACGATTGTCACGGTTATCTTTCCTGCTTTAAAAATTACTTCGTACAAAAATTTTAACGATCTGTAACACCGACATTAGGAAAGAAAATTAATATTTTTTATTATCATCTGGATGAGTGGTGATGTAATTAATATTCCAGTTTTAATTTCTGCAACATTCTAGAACTAATTAGCGAAAAGCGTGGGTTTCAAATTAATAAGTTGTATGAAAATGGTAATTTTGTAGTAACATATTTCTGCGGACAAAGTATTAAAAAAAAAACACTTACAAATTTGGTTTAAAAACACACGTTGAATATAACCTAACGTAATGCACAAAACTCGGCTTGAGTTTTATATGTGTAAGTTTTGTGAATTGGGAGGCTATGGGTTCGAATCCCAGCGAGGTCCATGAATTTTTCACCATTCTTTCTTCGTTTAAATAAATTTCTCCTGGATCCTACAGCCCATTTGTACGATTTAAACATTTAGGTTGGATCTCAAATAATTATTCTACGTGTGTGTGACGGCTTAAAGTTCACAATAATATAATATTTACTGCGCAATGTTAGCGTTGAGTATTTATCTCTCAAATTGTGAGAGTGTACTCGTTACAATTTGTAAAAAGGCTTGTGAAAGATTCATAGACTTCCGCGGGAACTTGTGGCTCAATTGGTAGAGCGCCCGACTAATGCTGGATTTATACAGCGTAAGCCGTAACGTACCGTGCCGTAACGTAACGTAAAGAATAAATCAATGCATACTTATGTGATAATTTATACAGACGTAAGCCGTAACGTGACGTACCGTGCAGTAACGTGTCAAAAACCCAAAGATCGCGAACTTTTATCTTTCTACGTTACGGCACGTTACGGTACGTTGCAATATTATGAAAATTATTGCTTACCTGCGCTATAGTCTGTTTTTGTGTGGCTAATTATGTCAAAGTTGGAATTAATAAATTAAATGGATATAAATATAAAAAATACTACATTACGAGTAGTCTGTCTTGTGTGACTTTGACTGACATAAGTGACATGTGTCAAAGTTTGGATTAATATATTAAATGGAAATATATGTGAAATATAGTGCATTGCGAATAAACTAACGAACCTGATAAATACAAATCTGATGTACACTACATTTGTTTCGATAGAGCATTAGTATACTTTTTACAAAAATGTACCGTAAAAGTTCTGTATAAAATAGCCTAGAAAAATCACGCGTTACGATACGTTACAGTACGCCACGGCACGGTACGTTACGTTACGGCTTACGCTGTATAAATCCAGCATAACGATTGGGAGGCTCTGGGTTCGAATCCCGGCGAGGTCTATGAATTTTTCACAATTCTTTCTTCGTTTAAATAAATTTCTCCTGGATCCTATAGCCCATTTCTACGATTTAAACAATTAGTTTAGGTTACGTTATACTCGTAGTATGTTTAGAAAAATTATAAGCAAAAATGTCCAAATATTGTAACACGAGGGTGGAACGGTCGGAGCTAGTCTTACTACTTTTATCAGTTTACGATGACACTTTACACTGACTGGTGGTCGATGATTGGGCGACCACCGCTTTATTGAGGAGGAACACGTATACTTACACTTGGATATTTATGATACACACGGACATAGTTGGATTTTTTATATTATTTTATTTACTAATTTATTGTTAACGATTAAATTAAACTAAACAAAATACTAAAATGTTACATGTTACATTGTAACTCAGAGGGCTGACGTTTAGCATGCACCCAAAACTAAAACTCAGACTACATGTTTTGTTGACTATCTAATACCAACTGACTAAAAATAAAACGTTATCATCTTCGTGAGAGGATATCTTTGGGGATTTAGGATGCAGGGTATCATATGGCATTCATTCGTAAGTTCACTACATTTCCACATAGTGCAGATTTATTAAAAAAATGGATATATTATATATTATGATGATATTTTCAACTATGAATTAATAAATAATGTGAGAAATCGATCGCACACCATCATCAGACAGCGACATAACCACATACGTGAAATAATTTTTGACAGATTCCGATTATGAAAACAATTTAGTATCACATATTGGGGATCGCATTTGATCTCAAACAGTAAATAAATAAATCATTATAAAGATCTTGTCATTTGACGCTGGCAAAATATTTTCGAATTTTGGATACTTTTGTTGAATACATTGACAAACATTTACTTTGAACTGAAAGAAATATACAAAAAGTACAAGGACAATTTTACAATATACATATCTTAAATTGCAGTCTCCCGGGGCTAAAAATGTAGAATATAGATGACATTGACATTAAATATGTCAAATAAAATTTTGACAACTACGGATTCAAAAGTACTTGACACATTTCATCCTTGTCTGCTTAACGTGGCTACGCCAAACCCCATCCTTTTCTACTGAGACAGTTTCACTCTGCAAGGCTACCAATTCACGAACGTTAAAGTTATTCGACAGATAGCTATTTGTTTGTGTAAAATGTGTGAAAAGACGCAATGGAATTATTCGTTGGATAAATATATAGAATAAATTTATTTAACAAATACCGGGCCTAACAAAGTTGAAATATTGTTCCTGAAACTATAATTTAGAAAAGGTTAAAAAGATTATTTGTTTGTTATTATTCTTGCTCTCGCCTTATCACAATATTAATTTTACTATTCGCTTGGATAATTAGAAAGAACCTAGGCGTATTATAAAAGAACTGATTTTACAATTTGTCTATGACATAGATAGGTATATTCCAAATGCCCATATTTGAAGTAGGTACTTTATTTTGTCACTCAATCATTCTAACAACAATACATAACACCATTCAATATTATAATATAGTGACAAAATATATGTAGTTCTTAAAATAAAAAATGTTCATTATAATATCTACATACACAAAAAAAAGTTGTACACTTATGAATCATGTATAACAAATACTTGTCCACCTTCGAAGTCAAACTAGTGCGCTTTCTTACAAATTGTCACACTTAAACGACAAGAACCGCACAATTTAGAAATCCTACCAAAAATAAATCACAAGTGACACCGGTATAACAAAACAAGCTCCACTTGACAAATATTAATATACTTATCACCCAAAGAAGCATGCATGACATATTACGTGTAAAGGTGAAAAATCACAAAAATAAAACGAAAGGTAAGCAAGATAAACGATAAATGGAGAAGAGTGTAAGAATTTAAAATGGTTGTTGTACAAGGAAATATACTCACACCGTGCGAAATAAATGAGGGATTAGATAAAGGAATTCATGTTTAGATTGGTTTTCATTGTTTTGAATTTGATACGTTACTCTAAATCTCTGACACATTTCTAGGAGAAAAAAAAATATTTGATTTTGAATAAAATATCCGTTGAACTCTCCAATTATTCTTTGAGTCCCATTGGGTCATAGTCTACGTTTATCTCGATAATTTAGGCGGCTTCAAGTATATTATGACTTGAAAAATCCTATTGGTTTATCTCAGCGGATTGAAAATAGGACTGAGTTATTTTCAATCTTCTTTAAATTCGTATCGACTAAAGAAAGATAGTTAAATACTCGATTATGCAGATAGACAGGGAGAGGTACATGATCTAATTTCATCCTGGATATATAACCCCAAAATCTAAAAATTGTCATATTGTTATTTGTCTTCTCTTTCAAAAACATTTATTTCTTTATCGCTTCAAATATTTCGCTTTTCGGCAATTTTACTAAGTTTTATGTCGCGACTTGAGGTAAAATGCAAACAACCAACAAATGATATGAATTTAGTAACACTGCAACATATTGCGGATGTGCGCATGCGTAGTTACATTATTTGAAGCTTCACTGTTTATTTCGACAGAAGTCAAGCCGCTTCGTAAGTCCAAGCCTGTTATTTTATAGGCTTGACTTGACATTTTCAATCGGCTTGAAATATTAATCTCGATCGTTTATTTCGAAGATTGAAAAGTAATTTACTAAATTCAAGCGGCTTCAAACGTCGAGATAAACGTAGTCATACACCGGGTGTCTACTTTTTATGGACCATAGACAATACATTGGTAAAATTTTCATATGGCTGTAATTTTTTCCCTATTCATTTTAGAACAAAAGTGTATACAAAAAATGTTCAGAATTAAAAACTGGATATAACAAATTATTGTTTATATGCGTTTCGTTTACGAAAGAGAGGCAAAATAAAACTTATTATTTTTAGCTATTTATAGAGTGCCTTGAGAAGTATAGCACAAAATGTTACAATAGTTGTATTGCTTGAGTTTGGCAGAAAGCAGATGACATCACAGCCTCGCGCTGAATCTCGCCTCGAGGCTTCGCCTCTCGGTACATGAGCCCTCGCCCGAAATGAATCTCACATCGGATGTAATATACTATTACAATACATGCCACTTGTTACCCATTTGTAAACTTCATTTATTGATACAGCCTACTACTTTTGAAAATTAATTTTTAGAAGTTACATACTAACATGTAAAATTGGTTGGTAACTTATTAAAATTTTACTAGTTACCGCGTTAGTAACGTTATTGAAAATTGTGTTTTGTTACTGTCATACGTATTAAAGTAAGTGTCAATTGCAACTGACAGGTTTAGGTTATAATTTTAAATTTGTAGTACAAGTGAGTAACAAATAAAATATTGTACAATACACACCAAGTAACTATTTTATTGCCTCAAGGAGGTGACAGGCTCGCCAGTCATTTTCTCCTTTCAGCATAGGTTGATAAGAATTTTTAGTTATCAAACCTATATGTTTAAACCGTAGAAATAAATACTTTAGGCTCATTTGATGCAGTTTTTAATTCTGAACATTTCATGTCTGTATACTTTTGTTCTAAAATTAGTAGAGTAGAATAGAAATTGCAGCCATATGAAAACTTTACCTCTAAATTTCCTACGGTCTATAAAAAAAGTAGACACCCGATATATCCCAGAAAAGTGTTGAAGACGCCCAAATCAGGTTATAGCCCTCAAAACTCAAATACATATCAGCATTTGACATTACGTCGCTAGAAGGCGAAGGAGTAGTAAACTTTACAGTTACAGTGGTATTCTAATATTTTAAATATAACCTGGTAATTTGAATAATTAGAAATGTTTACAAATGTCAACGTGACAAGTGTTTCTTCGTTTACTTCTTTGTTGGTATTGTATAAAAAAATAAAATACATGTTTGCTATTTTTCTTATTTATTCGTCTACAATTTTTAAAAAAATTGTGGTAGGTATTTAATTTGCATTTATACAAAGTTTTAGACTAATCGCCGTTCTATTTTTTAATAATTTGTTTCAAAGCCTCCTTCGACCTTTTATCTGTTCCAAAAACAAAACAAAACAAGAACACCTAGGTCCGAAAAAAACAAGACGTTTAGTGGTCGTAGCCGCTCTCATCTAAGACGGCTGGGCTTGGAGAACAATACATATTTCTTGTGCGCAGCCGTTGTGCGCATCCAGGGCCTGCTGCGTCGGAGGAGATGTAAATCACTGTTGACGTTTTCATGCTGACAGTAAAATTAATTGATTTGCACGGGCCCAACACGCGCACTATAAAAGAATAAATTAAATAAAAAAGTGTTTGCAATATAAATGAATGCACTTTTTAGACTTCTTTCAAATTAAACTGCAATCATTCTTCAGCCCAGCAATTTGCATACGAAGGTGTAAGGTTATGTGTCAAAATATAATATATTACTTTTTTTGTGAATTGTTGATTATGGCTGAATTATTACGGCTGCTGCCAAGAAGAGGAATTTTTTACTTTTTTGCAAGAAGAATTTAAATAAATAAATACATATTCAATCGCAAAAGCAATTAAGGGGCACTTTTACGATCTTTGCTAGAGAATCTGTTACAATATTCCTTTGTTATATTTTACTTTATAATGTAATAAAACTTGTAAAAAAACACAGAGATATGCAAAGATTGCCGACAATATGATCCACCACTATTTTTTATTTTTTCTAGAAATTCTTAATAATTATAGTTTGTGTTAAATTTCCTTAGTAGTAGTTCCTTTCATAAAGTTTTAACCCTTTGCGATCGGCAGCATGTATTACATGTCATCCAGCTTTGTCGTCATTAGATGACAGGTAATCAGACATGTAGATCGTATGCCATGTCACACATGCAAAGTCAAATTTTCATTTACTTAGATCGAATAGCATTGGTTCATGGGCGCCCGCAGATTTTTTTACAACGTGGGTCGATATTTTTATTGTAAGAATAAAATGCGCCGCAGGCGAATTTTTAATAATTTTCAAGGTCAAACGTGTTTTAATGCAAAGTAAGATAATATAGAGTTCTTTATAATGAAGCAATTTTAACAAATTCTTAAAAAATTAAAATCAATATTTTATGACGAAAATGCGTATGTACGCTCTAAAAGCGTACAATTGCCCCTTCTACTAGGCTTCATGATGCGAGATGCGAGCATAAGCAATAACTACAGAAACAGACAATCTGAAAATACAATGTTGCATTAAATTAAAATATTATATTACTGAGTAACAATATAATTATTCTGTTGAACTGCTCAAAATAAAATGTATAATTAAATGTTAATTAAATCGCGCTCCTCACAAAATACGGCAACCCTAATCATACGTAGGTACTTTTAATATAAATAAATACGCAATGTCTATTCATTATTTACTTTTCTATTTCTTTATTTCTATATAACAGTAAAATCGATAATTGTGAAAGTTTTGAGAAGAACGTGATCATAAAATGATTAGAATAAACTACGGCATATTAAAGAAAATACAACACCGAAGATAATGTAAAATAATGTAAAAATAATTGCAATACACATTTAACAGTACAGAACATAATTTACTAATTCTGAGACTTCAGCTATTTCGTACTTAGTAATAGATAAAATATAAGAAAATATTACCAATAATTATTCAAAAATACAATGATACATTGAAATGAAAAAATAAAATTATAATTTTATTTTTAAAAATGGATACAGCCCATAAATGAAAGGGGGGTCAGTTGACCCTTTTGACCCCCCCCCCCTGTGGGAGCCTATGCATTGGTTAGATGACAATGCCGATGTTGTACTCGGGTTCTGCATGAAGTAGCCTCGTAAAAAATGTTTACAATATTTTGTATAGTTCAGTCGGAGACCTTGTGGCATGAGGTTGATGTCTGCGGTTACGGCCCGCTTTAACACTGCAGATTCATTTGTTTTCATACTTTGGTATTAATTTTTATTATTTTAAAATGTTAAGAAACCGTTATCGGACGAAGAGTTGTTTTCTTTTGGTTAGATATAGCAATAAACAATGAGTTTATACTGTATAAATTGCACAAAAACTTGCCAGAAAGCTATCGCTCAAGAAATTTTTGAAGAAATTTGGTATAGCAATTAGTTGGAAATTTTCAAAATGTTCGGAAACGTCGAAGTGAAGCAATTCTTGAAAATGTAATGCGTCTCAACGACAGATGTCACGCAATATTTTTAAGAAAGAGCAACTCTGATTGCAAAGTATGCAGTGACCGAACAAAACCTAATAGTCGCAAAACAACAGTATATTTATACCTTTATAACCAGGGTATGGCCATGGGCCAAGATCACCGCTATTATCGGTAATTCATTTTCCTATTTATTTGTAATAAATGTGATATTATAAAAGAATATTAAATTATCACACTGTGAATTTATAAAGGTATTAAAATTAATTAATTTAAGACAACACAATTATTATTAAGACATACATTTAGAGGTTATGTAGAATATATGACATGGGTTGTTATTATCACATCTAGTTTAATATCTGTAGTTCTTATTTACATAACAATTGTATATTCTAAAATTACCTTTTAAAAATTCAAATGATTGTGCTTAATATTGATAATTTATAGTTGTTTTCAATATGCCAGTAATCGTGGTGGGTATCTTAACAAACTACACAAGTAAATAAAATAAAATATATTACTTACACTTTAAATACATATTAAAATGATAATTAAATGTGTTTTTCATTAAAATAAAACAAATAGCCATGAAATTACATAACAATTTACGCAATAACAATACATATACCCCTCTGGCCCGGTAATGGCGGACGAAACGTGAGCCACGCTATGGCCATACCCTGGTTATAAAGGTAACCTAGTCCAGGCTAGGGTACCTTTATAACCCGGGTATGGCCATGGACCAATATCACCGCCATTATCGGTAATTCATTTCCCTATTTATTTGTAATAAATGTGATATTAATATTATAAAAGAATATTAAATTATCACACTGTGAATTTATAAAGGTAATAAAAATTAATTAATTTAAGAGATACATAATTATTATTAAGACATACATTTAGAGGTTATGTAGAATATATGACAGGGGTTGTTATTATCACATCTAATTTAATATCTGTAGTTCTTATTTACATTATAATTGGATATTCTAAACTTACCTTTTAAAAATTTAAATGATTGTGCTTAATATTGGTAATTTATAGTTGTTTTCAATATGTCAGTAATAGTGGTAAGTATCTTAACAAATTACACAAGTAAATAAAATAAAATATATTACTTACACTTTAAATACATATTAAAATGATAATTAAATGTGTTTTTCATTAAAATAAAACAAATAGCTACGAAAATACATAATACAACACATATAACAGACGGGCCGGTAATGGCGGACGAAACGTGAGCCACGCCATGGCCATACCTTGGTTATAAAGGTACCCTAGTCCAGGCAACCCTGCCCTGCACCCTGGCGAATGTTTCGAAAAATTTCATACATTGCAAGAATTCAAATAATTTGTAATTTTGTATATTATTTGTAAACATATAAAAGATTCTATAAAACAAAAATTGATGCTTTTTCTCAGTCCTAACCGATTCAAAACAGATTTCAAAAAAGTTTGTTACGAACACTGGGTTCTAAACACGATTTTCTTTAACAATTTTAGAATCAATTTACTATTATTTCAATCGTAAATTTGGTATTATAATATTTCCTATTATATTAATATACGTTATAGTAAAACCATTCAAAATTCAAAACTAAGTCAACGGGTAAGCTTATTAGCAAATGTAAAATGAAATATGTGAAAAATAAGATACATACACAATGTCAGTGTTAGCGACACGGACAAAAAATAACGTTATTCGTACGGTTATAAATCAAGTTAATATATCTGAATTAATAAATAAACTTACGTTACAGCGAAAATATGGCCAACAACGAGCATCGTATTAAAATGGAATGTCCTAATTTAATCGAAAAAATATGAATTTTTGTAAGACAAGCGTGTTATATCCATCCTTATCGCACACGCTTCTTGTGAGAGAGATACGTATATGCCAATTTGTTAACTAGTTCATGATACAGATGACCTTGATTGAACATCTTTCAATAGTTTGACTGTATTATATAACACGTATATCATACACTATTTTTTCTACAAACACAATTTTATCATATTAATAGTGTATTCCGTAACTTAACCGCGGTGACCAAGGTTCTGGTTATGCGTTCCGTAATGTGACTAAAACATAATTTCAGGATCGCGGTTCAATTTCGGAATGTGGTTCCTGAAAGTTTTGGTTACTTTTTCGTGACCACGACGACCACAAATTTTTTGTAATTGTTGTGGTCATATTCTTATTTCTTATAATATAATAAATAATATTGTATAAACATATAATTACTATATACTGATAAGTATAATATTTACGTTAGTATAAGGATAGACAAAAGTTATGTTGTCAGTTATTTCTAATGACGCGGTGGTTTCCTGGTTTACCGACACAAATTAACCAAGATGTTCCGAATCACAACCACTTTTCAGTGACCATAACCTGACCACTTGAACCAGAACCACGGTCATGGTTAAGTTACGGAATATACTAATAATATCATAAGTGGTAAATTTTTGCCGGAAAATTTTTCAGATTGTTGCGAGACCTGGTTGCCTAGCAATTTATTGAGTGACATTGACAAAAAATCACGAGTTGTCAAATGAGTGATTTTTGATCAATGTCACGAGATAAATTGGCAACAGGCTCGAGTAAAGCAATCGGAAAATTTTTCCAGGATAAAATTTAACCACGCATGGTATTCGGATGACTATTTCCAAAATAAAATGAGGTAATCATTTATATATTTTTTTTCTTCTAATTTTTATGGTGTTTTGAGGTATTATATTTAAGTTTGCTTTTTCAACGATTTAAATAGATTCCTGTCCGAATCGACTCGTTTTTAATAAAAACTGATAACAATGAAAATATACACACTTTGACAGGTATGTCAATTTATTGTTCCATTCGTCATTACCAAGGTAATTAATTAGCTTTTAAAACTAGTGTTAAAAGTAACAATGGTCTGTCACTTTTTAACACTCTTGTCACTGTAGATTTGAAGAAAAAAATAATTAAAACGGATAAGAAATAGAACAACGATGAACAAACTACAACACTGACAGCTAGTGTTTGTTGTATTATCTTATTATTATTTATTTATTTTTTGACGAAACTATGTATTTATTTTATAATTTTAAAATGTTATGTTCTGTATTTTTGCGCTAGTTTGCTGTTGAATAACCCTAAAGTTGAAGATGGTTATTGTTGACCGAAACGTAAGTAGAAAAAAAGTGTTTGACTGCAGTTCCGAGAAATTTCTTCAACCATTATCAACTCCAAAAACAATCGATCATCGCTCTCATCAATAATTATCATTGTAGAAATCAAAATTGTAAAATTTTATTTATGTAAAATACTCCAAAAAGTGTCACCACTGTAATAAAAATAGTGTGTAATAAAATTTGAAGAATCTTAAAACCTACTTATTAAAAACTAACTCCCGATTTTTTCCACCAAAGGGTAGGCGACAGGTAATTATCTGCATGTAGACGAGAAGTAAAAAATCTTAGAAAAAATATGTCAAAGACTCGGATCAAATTAAGAAGCTGAGTATCTTGAAGAGTCAGTTTGGTATCAGAGTAATAAAAGCTTATCTGGCTTTGAATAAAAATAGGTTAATTTGAAATAAACGTAATGTGTTGGTATCTATATTATCTGGAGTGAAACCAGTGATAATCGTTAAGTGTGAACTTAGCATAAAATGTCGAGTCCGTTATCTAGAATATGACTTTATACGCTTTGGGCATGAACATTAACACTGCGCTTCTATATAGATATCTCTTCATTTCATATTCCAAAGAAAAGAGTCCTTTATTCTCTATACAGATATGATCCATAAATAGATGAAATGAAACAATCTCATAGTATTATAATTGCGTCCTTAAGATATCGCAACGTGCATAGCTGTTATTAATAATAGCCGAAGGATGTGATGGCTTATCGCGTTTGTTGTGCTGCTAATATTGACAATTACATGTTTAAATCAATTTCTTTTCTTTATACAATATATGGAAGAATGGTTGACAGCTTTAATTGACATAATTATGACTTAAGACAAGCTATATATACTTGTATTGTAACGGAATTGTCTAATTACGGTTTTTAGTAGTTTCCAAATGAAAGAAATGTATTAGAGCTCCTACTTACCATTTTGATATTACTTATTAATATGCCATTTTTGATTTTTTATATACAGGGTGTTTCACGAAATGCAGAATTCGTTGTTTCGTAAGTTCATCTGCCATGACGCCGAATACACCCTGTCGGACTTGTTTATATATTGAATTAATGCGATTTTTGAGTTTGTTCAGTTAAATTCTTCGCCCAGGAACATAGATGATGGGTGACTAATTATAAATTCGAGATTAATTACTACTTAAAAAGGTCTAAAAGTAGTAAAATCAATGAAACTAAGTGGTCATATTTAATTATTGAATTATGAAATCTAAAGCTAAAAATAAAAAAATTGATGTGGCCAGCACATCACCTTCACCTTCCGTCAGTTTTATGTATTTTGTACAAATTTCATACAGAAAGTTCCTTGCAAAAGATTCTATTTCTTGCACATTACCTTCCGGAAGTTGTACGTATTTTATACAAATTCTATAAAGAAAGTTTCTAGTAACAGATCCTATATTTCCAGTAATATTATAAGACAAACATACTATGTCAATTGCATTTGGCACGAAAAAATAGCTGTTTCCATAGCTGACTACTTTATGAAATTAAATTTCTTTATAATTTTTTAACTCTATATCCATTTAATATGAAGTATAAAATGCAGTCAAATCGTATAGAGAGTAAAATATTCTTTAATATTTATAACATTAAATGTGAAAAAATGATATTTAGCATAGTTTTTTCAAGAAAAACTGTTAAAATCTTCAAATGAGGGTACTTCCGGTTGACCAATTGTAACCAATGAAAAATAATACGAAAGAATTATAATTTATGAAATTTTAGTATTAGAGTTATTGTAGACGATAGGTTAAAAAAAACCACTAGTATTAAAATTGAGTGAAAATAAATACTTCAGTAATAAATTACGCGAAACAGTATTAAGAGGGTAAGGAGAAATTAGAATTACTGAAAATGTCAATCGTGCTAAAGCAAACAGCACTTCTGGACGGTTTGTTAAGATTATCAACAACGCCCCAGGACGAGCCTACGGTATGTTTATTTTAAAAACTAGTCACTATTATTTTACGAAATTTGGTAGCTAGGGGTTTTCAGACATGCGCGTTTCAACTAAAATATTTTCAAAGCAGTAGAATTTCCGGTTTATCCGGAAGTAGGCCCCAATTTTCTTATTTTAAATGGAATCCTATATTTATATTTTTTTACTTAGTGTAAGTTCTTTCTGTGTAAGTTACTCGGATCGTTTCATACATACAGAAAACACCTTTATTTCAAATAATTTTAGAATTGGTAGAAGGCAATGTGCTGGCCATCAGTTTAATTTATTGCATAATTTTTTTTACCTCCCGCTACCCTTGGTATTGTGTTGGAAAGAGCCCATTAGATTTTGGTGAAAATCGGATAACCGGAAATGGCACTTTACTAGAAGCTCAAAATAGTTTTTCTTCGAAAATTACCTTTAAATGTTATTTTTTCGAGATTAATGTTATAAAAATTAAAGATTATTAAATTTTTTACAGATTTGCATTAATACTTTTTCTATATATTTTATGGATAAATAATATAAAATTATCCATAATTTAAATCCCAGAGCTACGCTTTAAACAAACAAAACGCAGTTATTCAAACGTATGTAACTGACAGATAAATGTCACTATCAAAGAACTAATCATTTCAAAATAATATTAGTAACGTTTTAAAGAGGAAAAAGTAAATAGAACAATAGAAAAAAATTCAATACAGTTTACAGCGTAAGTAAATATGTAGGTATGTATTTAGATTAATAAAAATTAACGGTTCACAAAAGCTAATCCTCATTTTTGGATTAGTGAATTCTATTCTATTCCGGTATTTAAAATTTAATCTTCATTTTATTATAGCTCCGGTGGGTCAATAGTTAGAGCAACGCCTCATGTCATGAGAGCCTTCGGGGCTTCGAGTTCGAATCCCACTAAGGCATGGATGTGTGTGAATGTGAACCCACTCTGTAATTGGGATTTAATCCTTTTGAGGGGTTAAAAAAAGGTAGTTACTTGGATTAGATTAGACTATATATTGACAAATAAACTGTCAAAATTAGAGTAAAATTCGCTAATCCAAAAAACTTAATCTTTTTTGTAACTCGGGCTGTAAATGGCGAGAGGTATTGTGTCGGCCACACCAGATTTTTTCTAAACTATCGCTGTGAGTGAAAATATGATGATTTCCAATATGACAAGTTTGACAGTATCAAGTCAGCCTGAAATTAATTTGACAGTTTTAAGTCCCTTTGTCATTATTTTGACGGCTCTGACAGTTTTTAAATCACCAAAATTTAATTTCACAGCACAGACAGTTTTTAATATGCCGAGAAATTAGTTAGAAAGCATTGGTTGGGAGCTTTTAAGAAGTGGAAAGAAAGTATAATGGTGACGTATACCATTGTTAAAATAAAATTCTAAAAAATATAAACCATGGGTGTTACCCTCAATAATTCTAGCGTGACCCTACTATTTATTAACAAATCATTAGCAGAAATATGTGCAAGCAAATTAACAGACTCAATAATGTATAAATCTGATATACTTATTTATATACATTGTAGCATTACAGAGCATCTACAAGCCGCCATCTGAGATGCATCCACATATATCCACTCCGCTCCATTCGCATAAATAACATCGATACACCGCCGAGAAAAATATAGAGGTTAAAATTTCATCTGGCTACTGCTACTGGTTTCTCTGCACTGCACTGAACTTTACGATTATTATTCTTTGATAAGCGTTGCATGTCTACAAAACATTATCCGCCTCATCGGTTATCACATCGCATTAAAAGTCAATCGATGATCAGTTATGAAATCGGGAGATACATATCACAAAAATACAAGCGCACCCAATTAATAAGTCTTGATTTATGCGTTTAATTGCACGCGTATTCGATGTTTGTTTAAAAACGCGGTGACGTAATTAAAGCAACGAAAGTAGATCACTTGACTGGAATATCAACTGAAGTGTATGTATGTACGTTGAATATTGTCAATAAAATATAAGAGATATTGCACTTTTATCTAGAAAAAGAAAAAGTTATGAATTATTGCTTATTATATTACACGTTGAAAATAAAAGTGGTTTCATTTCTTCACAGCTAACAAGTTTTTCAAAAGGTTACTTTTTTGATGGTTTGTATTTGTAATAAAAAAACAAATTAATATAAAATAAATAAGATTAAGATTTTACACCAAATAATTGAGGAGTTTTCCTCAAGAAATGAACAACTATATTTATTAAAGTTTCTCAAATTTTGGCGTTAAATCGTTCGATTCAATCGCGTGACAATGTAATCAACAAGTTTCAACATAAACAAAAAAAAATCTGATGTGGCCAGCACATTACCTACCGTCAATTCTATGTATTTTGTACAAATTTCATACAGATAGTACTTTGCAAAAGATTATATTTCTTGTACATTACCTTCCGGTAGTTGTATGTATTTTATACAAATTCCATACAGAAAATTTCTAGCAAAAGATTCTATATTTCCAGTAAAATTATAAGACAAACAATTTCACTTGACACTGACATCTTTCAATCTGAATTTTCTTAATATAGTAGCTGTTCCCATAGCTATGGCTACTTTATGAAATTTAATTTCTTTGTAATTTTTTAACTCTATATCCGTTTAATATTAAGTATAAAATGCAGTCAAATCGTATAGAGAATAAAATATTCTTTAATATTTATAATAACATTAAATGTGAAAAAATAATATTTAACATAGTTTTTTCAGGAAAAACTGTTAAAATCTTCAAATGAAAGTACTTCCGGTTGACCAATTGAAACCAAAATCTAATCAGCTCTTCATATGGATGTAACGAAGAAGAATACGAAAGAATTATAATTTTTGAAATTGTAGTATTAGAGTTACACACACACACACATACACACACACACACACACACACACACACACACACACACACACAAACGCACACGCACGCGCACACACACATACACATACACACAGACATCATCGTAAAAATGTTAAATTTGGATTCTACGGACCTTAAAGCGTGGTGATTTACCAAAATCTCGATATGCGATTTTTAGCACGATCCCTATACCTCCCTTACCTAGGGTAGCGGGAGGTAAAAATGCAAAGTCGATAATAATATTGCTTTATTCTTTTATTACAATGACATCGCTTTTAATATTGCAAACAGCAAAAGTTTTAAGAACATGATCAATTCTTTACGACCTGGGTATAATCCTCCTAATCGCCATAAATTAGGAGGTAAATTACTAGACGAAGCAGCAAATACGGTGGATCAAGATCATTTAAAAAATGAAAATTGTTTCTTAACTTTATTATTAAACGGGTGGTCAAGTATCAGAAATGATCCAATAATTGCCACCAGTATCCATCTTTATGAACTTATACAATTCTTTAATTAATTCTTTAACATGCCTATATTTTTATAATAACTGGATTTTTTAAAGAAAAGCCCACTGGGTCTCTTGCTTAGAGCTCAGATTACCAGTTATAGTATCTAAAATTTTGAACCTATATACAGGATGTTAATTAAAAAGCGGGCCATAGGCGTTTAACATGGGAAATCAGTTTTTCCTTGCGCAAAAGTTCCCAATTAATTTTAGAGAAAAGTGTTTCAAATAAAAGTTGTAGATAACTAAATTATACACCAGAATCACTAAACAGATTTTATTTTGCATGTTTAGTAACCTGTAAAATCCAAATTGAAATTCAATAAATATTGCTCATTTGTAGTGTTAGCCATGGAATTTAAACAAAATTACAAAGAAATGCATATCGTTTGAACTGTCAGAAATTCGATTCTCAAATAAAAATTACTGATAATTATATTCTTATATATATCCTTAAAAATATTTTGTTTTTATAATCTACGTCTAAATTGTTGCTTATATTATATTTATTTTTATTTTGTAACCTGAAAAATCGAAATTCTGACAATTCAACCGATATGCATTTCTTTGTAATTTTGTTTAAATTTCATGGCTATCACTACAAATGAGTAATATTTATAAAATTTCAAATTGGATTTTACAGGTTACTAAATATGCAAAATAAAATCTGTTTAGTGATGCTGGTGTAGAATTTAATTCTCTACAACATTTATTTGAAACATTTTTGCTTAAAATTAAATGAGAAGTTTTGCGCAAGGAAAAACTGATTTCCCATGTTAAACGCCTATGGCCCGCTTTTTAATTAACACTCTGTATAATCTCGTGTACAATGTTTAATTATTGCAAATTGTGGATCTTCTATAAAAATCTTGAATGACGTTATTATCAAAGTGAAATAAAGATTGTTAATAAACAGGTAAAGTTATAGAATCCATTTTTATTATTATGTATTACACTCTACTTACCTGATATTTACTAAAAACTGTTTATTTGTACGGAACATGGTTAAGGTAGGTAAATTTTTGAATAAAATGTATATGTCATGTCTAATACAATTGCTTGTATCTTTATTTAAATAAATATAACACTTAAGTAACTATTGCATTTATATTTACTTACATTAAAATATGAAAAGTCTATAGGCAAAATAATGTAAACATTTACTTTACTATGTACACAATATTTAACGCTTACTCTTCAACATACAGGAATGTTATATCAAATAATGTACGTATTCTTGAGAAATTTTAATTAGAGAATGGTGAATAAAAATGTTGAAATTTTATTGTACCTTTTTCTACAGCTTGAAGATTATTTGATATTCCATTCTAGAATGTTAAAGAGTTTATTGATATTTAACAATTATTATTAACTAAAACAGTCTCTGTGTTGAGGTCTTTTATGTCACGTGAGGAAGAAATCATGTTCGGGGAAGAGATCAGAATCGTCGAGTTGATCCGGCGACGCCAACAAGGAATGATCTGAAAGAGGCAACGATTCCCCATCAGACTCCAACAGCAGGTCCAGGTCGTCGCAGTCAGTCAACCAGGAGGTGGTGAGCGTCTCCTGATGTGTACTCGAAAGCGCGTTACTTAATGTTGAGATATACTGCATGGCAAGCCTCAACGTGGTGATTTTGGTGAGCTTTTCGCTGTGTTGAGGTACAGCATTTGCAGTGCTTGGAACACAGCGTCGCAACGCTTCAAATGCTGCGTTGATCTCGCGCATACGGCTCCTTTCACGAGCGTTTGCTGTTTTGCGTCGGTATTTAGACAGGGGTGCTGGTTTTTGTTTTTCTTTGCCTTTACATTTTCGAAGGGTTCTGCTATCCTCTACATCTTCTTCGTCGTGTCGTTTGCTTCGAGTTGAACGCGGTCTCAGGGAATATTTTTCTCCTTTTTGACCACCGGTGTTGTTATTTTTATCCGGAAAACTAAACAGCCTTCCGGCTACGGATACGTCCTCCAGGTAACTGGCTTCCATCTCCGGAAACGTCATCGACACCTTTAAGAGCGCACGTTCATTTTACACTTTTTTGTTATTTAACACTTCACTATCTTGCGAGATTTGTGGTCTCTGTCTTGTCTTCCCGCGAAGTGCTGGGTTGAAGATCGTGCCGGACACTGAAGCAGCTAAAGCCGGACCACGAAGTAAAGTGCTTCCCCCACTTCAGATATATGGTACACACACACCCGCACTATCTCCACACTTGTATCAAAGTCACACGCACCGGATTTCATAACGAACTGTCACGCACTTAAACAACGCCGAAATTTACCGAGAAGACAGAAGAGATTCTTGCTGTGTGGATGCTTCACACGTTCTAACGTAAACAACTTGTTGTTATAGTTAGATTAGAAGAGATTTATGAGAATTGATTATCTTGCATAGTTTCCTAAAATGAATCAATAATACAATGAATGGCATTTTATAATCGTATGTGTTGTGCTTAAACAATTGATATGCTAATACTGTTAATAATTATTTATGATTGAGCCTTAAACACTGGAATAATAAAGGATTCAATATTATACGGATATTATCTGTACCTGTCTTTATTTTACAAAAAGTTGCGGATCTTATAAGTTCCGAAGTATATTCTGTATCGGGATTTTTTTTTATCAGTGAATATGGGCGTATGTCATTGTTCATTACCATAGTTATGCCCGTTATGTTAAATCAATGATTAACTAATTGCCTTGTTAACTCAAATCACTGATTAAAATACTTGTGCATTTCATGAAATTAATTCATTTGTTAACTTGGATTAATTTAATAATCGACCCGTTAAATTAAATTCTGGGGATTTCTTTTACCTCATGTGTGTGTGTGTGTATGTGTGTGTGTGTGACAAAATTTTCTAATGCGATAACTCTAATACTACAATTCCAAAAATTATAATTCTTT
This sequence comes from Harpalus rubripes, assembly GCA_963082715.1. Taxonomy (NCBI): domain Eukaryota; kingdom Metazoa; phylum Arthropoda; class Insecta; order Coleoptera; family Carabidae; genus Harpalus; species Harpalus rubripes. The sequence goes on from OY720450.1 coordinate 73,938,719, forward strand.
CGTATTCCTCTTCGCTACATCCATGTGAAGAGCTGATTAGATTTTGGTTATAATTGGTCCGCAAGTACCCTCATTTGAAGATTTTAACAGTTTTTCTTGAAAAAAACGATGTTAAATATCTTTTTTTCACATTTTATGTTATAAATATTGATGAATATTTTATTCTCTATACGATTTGAATGCATTTAATACTTCATATTAAATGAATATAGGGCGCGAGCAGATACATGACTCGAGCGTCCTTGACGTGCTTGGAATCAGCTGATTTGTGTGCGTTTGTCATTTTGACAAGAACAATGTCACTTTGACAAGACCAATATTGTGACTTATTTTAATTTTGAACTGTTATTATTTTTAATTTCATAAGTTTTACTGCCTGAAAATTGTACAATAATAACAATTTTAGCAGTTCGAAATCAAAATAAGACAAACCATTGGTCTTGTCGAAGTGACATTGTTCTTGTCAAAATGACTTGCGCACACAAATCACCTGATGCCAAGCATGTCAAGGACGCTTGAGTCACGTGTCTGCTCGCGCCCTATTGGGATTTTCAAGTATCAAGAGATGGCGCTGATCGCATTAAACAATGGTACACTTTTTGTAGACGTGTGTCAACGTAGCATTTCTGTCAATTGTATTTCTTTAGTCTTCGTATTATTTTCTCATTTATTAGTATTTTTCATTTATAATCCAAGTATGTATAATAGAGTTTTTGTAGTCATATAGTTGTAGTTTCATGTAAATGTCAAATGTGTACCACTGTTTGTAGTTCTAATAGTCGCCGCTAGTTAGAGTTTTCTTATTTGAAAATCCCAATAGAGTTAAAAAATTATAAAGAAATTAAATATCATATATTAGCCAGCTATGTTATAACAGCTGCTATATTAAGAAAATTCTGATTGAAAGGTGTCAGTGTCAAGTGCAGTTGACAGTATGCTTGTGTTATTTTACTGGAAATATAGGATCTTTTGTAATTATGAAACTTTCTGTATGAAATTTGTATAAAATACATACAATTGCCTTAAGGTAATGTACAAGAAATATAACCTTTCGCAAGGGACTTTCTGTATGACATTTATACAAAATACATATAGAACTGACGGAAGGTAATGTGCTGGCCACCAGATTTTTTTGATATTTTATCATGTGTCAAAATGATAACTTCCTAATTTTAAAATTTATATTCGTTTTGATCAGGATTTTAATACCAGAGTTTTATAAAATTAAAATAAATACCCCACAATTTTCAAAAAGGCGAGTGACAGTTGGGTCGTTGTCACCTATCACGTTTCAGTTCTATCGGAAAATGTAAGGAAACATGTCTCACTTTGGAGATTCGTTTCAAGGAGAATGGCACAACCAGTATATCTTAAGTCGTTGTAGAATCTAAGAGTAATCAACAATTGATTCATTACAGTAATTTGCGAAGTCTGTTGGGCAGAGGACTCCAAATATGCACCAATTTTTGCTAGAAGAAACAGAACCGTATCTTTATCGAACCTAAATCGAATTTTGAATTCATCGTTATCGTAGATATCGAAAGGATGCTTATATTAGTGTTCTGTGCTCTCTAAAAACTCTTCATACTTATATTTAAACTCATTTTAACTACTTCTGTTTAGTTCCAAAATCTAAAACAATATGCCGGGGTCGCGTATAAGTTAGAAATCCCGCCATTTAACAACACTAACTTTTTAGTTCAAAAAGTAAATGTAGTGGTCGCTCAAATTTTTTTTTGAACATACTGTACATCGTTGCATTTCCTAATTCGATTTGCTAATCAATTTTCATCTCCCTCTAAGATTCTGTTGTATATACTGTGTAATGAATCCTTTTGCGTGGGCGTGACAGTGGCACACGCATAGCCACGCTCCACGGGTCACGTACGCTGCTTATAGATGATACGTGCAAATATGGACACGCGTACATGGTAATTGGTTAATTGTATAAAGGAATGGTTATGGTATGGTTATGCTTCGATGATGATTAACTGCTACCAAATAATCCAAAAAGGAAAGGAAAATTGGTTTCTGAGTTGCAAGCCGATGAAGTAATGATAAATAGAAATGAGTAAAATCTAATAAATCATTATGACTTTTATACATTTCATGGAATGACATTCTGTTTGTCACAATTCTCTGTAATCGATGATATTATTGAAGAAAGCGTTTAGTAGACGTCGCCACCTACCTGCGAGGTTTGACCTTAATGCACCTACACTCTATCTGTTTTAACTATAGAGTGGTGGGAAGATAGGTGCAGTTTGATCTTGGTGTTTGATTGGATAATCACCCTTTTCTGTAACTCAATCGATAACTTTTATCGGTCGATAATAAATTGTAGCCAATAATTATAGTAGACACTGAATAAAAAATGATGCCGACAGATGTTACATTTGTTTCTATTTGTCAAAAATTGTTATCGATCGATAACTATTATCGATTGAGTTACAGAATAGGGGCGATTATTGGGGAATTATCCAATCAAAATACAAGATCAAACTGCAACTATCTTCCGACCACTCTATAGTTAAAACGGATAAAGTATAATGAGAATTTTTTAATTTCGCGTTTTATTCATTGTGGATTGAGCTCATATTTTTATCACATTGGTACTACGGTCTGTGAGGTGTATGTTTTGAGTAATTCATATTGAATATGTGGTTACATATTGATGAAGCAATTTTACACGTTCGGCGATTTTTTAAATTTAAAAATTGTATAAAGTTCTACTTATACGAAAACATTGTAAAGAATGATGTCAAATGCGTACAGAATGTAAACTTTGTACTTGCATATGCACATGCACAATGGAGGTATAACGAAATAAAGAAAATTTCATAGTTATTTTGACAGTCAGAGTCATTGATAAAAATAAAAAAAGAAATATGAAAAGTAGAAAAGAAAAGAATTTTAAGAAAATTAATACATACTCCGAAGTTCACTACAAATAGTCATATCTATGTCGTCTTTTAAGCAAAAAATGAAATATATATACAGGATGGTGATTTGGGCGACGCAGCATAGGCGTTTCAATGGTAAAATCTTAATGTGCAGTTATTTGATCCCTTAATTATTTTAGAGCAAAATTGTATTTAGGGATTTGCTACAGAAAAAAACCTGATGTGGCCAGCACATAACCTCTCGCCAGATATTTTACCTGGTTATACGCATAAAACGAAAAATATTTTTAAATACAAAAACATATATTCATGTCTCACTACAAAATAATTCTCACATATTTTTGCAAAATCTATGGGATATTTTAATATAAATTATATATAATACATACATTTTCTTTATATTCAATATCCTAAAATTTTCTTTTTCTACTTTCCTTTTCTTTTTCTTTATATTCGTCAATTTTTCGCAAATTCCTCTTACATTCTTTTTTACGTATATTCTTTTACGTTTGTTGACTTTTTTTATTTTCATAATCTTCATAATAATGTACAAATATTTTTGACAGCGGCATACAAATATTTTTCACAGTGACATTTATGTGTCAATTACAAACATTTGAATTTCTTGCCTTGAAGTAGTTGATTTGAGAATTTTTACATCAAATTATTTTATATACATTTCTTTATCTCTAAATCTGTAGAAGATATGGAATAAAGAATTTAACATTCTTTAATATAAGTACCTATTTACATAAATTTTCGATAAATCATATTTAGATGATTTTTTTTTGTAACTACTACTTCCGGTTGTCCAATTGTTACCAAAACTTAATCAACTCTTCCCATTATTGTTAGATTGAGGAATCCGTAGTTAAAATGTCTTAAGTCTTATAGTATTTGAGATATCGTGAATCCAACACACACACACGCGCACACGCACACGCACACGCACACACACATACACACACACACACACACACACACACACACACACACACGGACATCATCGTAAAAATGTTATAATCGGATTCTAGGGACCTTAAAACGTGCTTATTCACTAAAATCTGGATATACGATTTTTAGCATGAATACAATACCTCTCTTAGCGAGAGGTAAAAATACTGTATCCGAATATGCTATTGTTTATAATTTTCAATTTCCGAAAGTCGAAAACAATATCATTTTAATAAAAATTTAAATAAGCGCGCAAATATCAGTCATTTAATTTAAATAAGTTAAGGGCCGTATTCAAAGTTACTACTTAAAGAAATCTTAAATTTTGTTTTTGTCAAACTACATTGTTGTAATCAACTATTACATTGTCATCAACTACAATAAAGGTTTTAAATTCCGAAAGCACGGGTGTTATTTTTGAGACACCTGTATATAAAAGAAAAAAATTCTTCCACCCTACCTTCCAAGAATACTGCCTGAAACGGTCTGTAAATATTATACATTTATTTTCATAAAAAGGCGTTATCTATCCATTATTGAATATAGGTAACATTATCTTATAATTATATTATCTCTCCATCTATTTAACTCTTCTGATTACAGCCTATTGTGTTCTTCCCCGAAGCTAATATTTTTAGGCGCCTGGCCTCTTATAATTAAATACATTTGGACATGCAGGGTGTAATCACAGAACGTGATTGAATCTAGGCATTCTTGATCACATACATGCGAACGTTTAGAGCGTTAGTAATTTCAGGCAACCGCCCTGCTTTTAACTCACGATCACTACAATTAGTAAATTGAAGGTTAGAGATTGTGTTTTATTGATTTTACCAACGTAGATCTTGACCAGAGTAATAGATACTGACATAAATGTGTTATTAAATAGAAAAAATCGCCCCAAGATAAAATGGTTTATGTGGGTGGGTTGCTTGATCGAGAATTGAAATCTCCAAGGAAATTTACGATTTCTTCATAGAAAACTGACAAATTTTGGAGAAAATTAATATAATTACAGTATTTTTATAAATTTTAAGTGGGGCGCATGGTGACCGATTGTGATTTTAACAGCCCGGGTTCGATTCGACCTACGTCAAATTATCAAATAAGAAACTTGAAGATTATTTCCAATTTTCAAATAGCACGAAAGTGCTCGTGAGGGGATGCTTAGTAAGGCTCTCAACGGTACGGATATAACCTCTACCAAAATCGGTATATACTTAAACATAAATTAGCAACCCAGAAATGAGTAATACGCCATGAAGGTAGGTCTATTTTATTTCCCGAACATAGCATATTTATTGTTAAAATTTTGATTTGGCGATATCTCTTTACTTATTAATTTTAGAAAGAAAGTTAATCCTTATTTTTGGATTAGCGAATTTTACTCTAATTTTGACAGTTTATTCCTTAAAACATAGTCTAATCTAATCCAAGTAACTACCTTTTTTACACCCCTCAACAGGATTAAATCCCAATTACAGAGTGGGTTCACATTCACACACATCCATGCCTTAGTGGAATTCGAACCCAGAGCCCTGAGGGCACTCATGACATGAGGCGTTGCTCTAACCATTGAGCCACTGGAGCTATAATAAAATGAAGATTAAATTTGAAATACCGGGATAGAATAGAATTCACTAATCCAAAAATTAGGATTAGCTTAAACATTTTTGTGAATTGTTATTTTTATTAATCTAAATACATACCTACATATTTACTTATGCTGGAAACTGTATTGAATTCCTTTTCTATTGTTCTATTTACTTTTTTCTTTTTAAAACGTTACTAATATTATTTTGAAATGATTAGTTCTTTGATAGTGACATTTATCTGTCAGTTACATACATTTGAATAACTGCGTTTTGTTTGTTTAAAGCGTAGCCTCTGAGATTTAAATTATAGATAATTTTATAAATTTGTCCATAAAATATTTAGAAAATTTAATAATCTTTAATTTATATAATAACATTAATCTCGAAAAAATAATATTTAAAGGTATTTTTCAAAGAAAAACTATTTTGAGCTTCTAGTAAAGTGCCATTTCCGGTTATCCGATTTTCACCAAAATCTAATGGGATTTTTCCATTACAGAAAAAGGTCGAAGTACAAGGTTTCAAAATTTTCTGAATGATAGTATTTGAATTAGAGTGGAGGATCCACACATACATACACACACGCGCACCTACACAGACGTCATCGTAAAAACGTTAAAATTGGATTCTAGGGACCTTAAAACGTGGTCATTTATCAAAATCTTTAGCACGATCCCTATACCTCCCTTACCAAGGGTAGCGGGAGGTAAAAATGGAATAAAATGTCAAATCTGTCAGATATGCCAGAAACATCAAACATAAATTATTGTTTTATTTTTCGTGGCACTCTCATAGTGCCTTATATCGAGTATTTTCTTTGGCTTCTAACTCGTACATAAGAAACAATTGAACAACAAACTTGGTACTTATTGATGCACGTTTCCATTCTTAACATTTTTCTTCAATACACTTTTTTTTCTAAAATGAATAGGTAAAGAGATATCGCCAAATCAAAAATTTAACATTGAATTTTTATAAAATATAAAAAAGTGTAGGTATATTTTCAGTGCGCCACTGCCGACATTTCAGCATTATTCTTTCTTATTAGTATCAATATCATTTTATTTTTACAATTTTTTTACTATCCTGATCTTTTGCGTGTCACATTATCCTGAGTCGTCAGGTTGGTCAGGTGTGCAAATCTTAAGCTTATGGATACCCTTGTTACCGCGTCTTCTACAGGATTACTTCACGGTCTTTGTGTCGTGCTGCACTCCGACACGCTGGATTATATACTGCTACAGCTGCACGTCTCCAGTCTTCTTACTGCCAAATTAAGATGCCGAGAAGGGCACTAGCAGATTCATTTCAGGATGAGATAATGAGAAGGATTGAAAGATGGACACGGAGTGAAGAAGGGATTATGAAAAGAAAAAAAAATATAAAATATTTCTTATTAATTTTTTTTAGCAATATCTTATGGATTTAAATTTGGTATTTTCTATACCTTTTTAAGAAAAATTCTTTGGTTTTTATTCTATAAGTAATGAATTGCTTTAACGATTATAGACGAAGTGCACATTATGAGCGTCAGCGCATTTAACGGTTACTTGGGTACCGAATTAATTATGACATTTCGAGAAAGTGAGACGGGAGACCGGTGTCAATTTTAACAGGTGTTAAATGTAACAAGGGTAGATAACAGGGCCATCTTTTCGAAGTAGATTAAAACGCGCTTGCAGAGTGAAGCAGAAATAGTCATAGCTCTATGGTATTTAGTGTAAGTACATACGCGCAAATACGACGAATGTCTATAAATCGACAAAAAAGTAAATACAGGTAGTGACACACATTGTTTCTAAAACACTATAAGTGCTCTGCTCGGAAATATTTCAAGTTAAGGATCAGTTTGTGAGTTATATCTGCTTTTATTTTTCATTAAAAAACATTTCGATTTATTACCTAATAAATACAAAAAAGCAAATAATATCTTTATAAGTGAAGCGGTGTCAGTTGTAACATACGCCACGGTGTCGATTGTAACGTGTTTAATAATTAAATATAGTATTCATCATGATAAAAATTACAAGAATATCCACTGCTATCGAAAACATAAAAGAAGAAGAGCAAAAACAGTTCCGAAAGTAACAGTCGCAGATTACTCTTCAGATGGGTCCGATGAGGAAACTCTCTGATATGTATTGGCCCATATTTTTTGAGCACAGGAGATTCGTTGCAGTGGCGAAAATGTAAAATCTGGACACCGGGAAAGTTAAATTGTACGAAGAAAGACCTATTTTATGTTTACCTAAACTGCAATTTCGTTAGCGAGTAAAGGCATTGGTCAAAATGATCCATATCACCAACAGAATATATATTTTGTTCGCTTTCAGTTGTCATCTGAATTTTGTATTTTCTGAGGTAAATAAAGGTTTATTTTTTTCAATAGTTTCTTCTTTTATCTGTTATTTTATCTTATTACATCACTGTTAAAGTTTGTTACAATTGACACTGGCCCTGTTACTATTGACACCAGTTAGGTGTCAATTGTAACATTTGCAATGCCTGACTAAAAATCCTTATACTTTTATATTTGTCACATTTTCAAAAGTTTAAAATTCAAAATATTATTCACTAAGGTAATTTCAAAATTTTGAAATGTAACGTTAACTCGTGAAAAATAACTATTTGAATTTTGTAACAATTGACACCAGTCTCTCCTACAATGTACAATTTTATTTTGAGTTTTGGTATTATATATGAATAAAAAAATTATTTAAAATGGTATTTGTGATGTGATTAATTCAAAAAGTCGAAATACCGGCGAAGGTATTGTTGCAAAATATATAATTGTTCTCATAATGTGTGATTTGATGTAATAGTACATTAAAATACAAGTTTCATAAGACATGATTTTAGCGCACACGTCATTCTTATACTATACTATTTTTTCTATTTTGGTCATTTTTATTTCATGTCAAGAAATTTCAATTTCAGTTGTTTAATATGTACTTTATGCAACTCATTTGGATGTCATAAAGACGTACTTTATGACATCCAAATGGGTTTCATAATGTACATATTAAAGAACCAAAATAAAAAAACTATTTTATAACAGTTTTATGTAAGAAAACTGACCCTTATATATTCCGTTAGAAAATATTAGAATTGTACTCAATACTACTGAAATAAAAGGAGGCATTTAAAATGACATTAGCAACAGGATTCAGGGATGTTATTAAAAATTTATTTGTCTCAGGTGTAAGCAACCCTCGAGTCTTATTTCTGTTAGAAGAAATTAAAAATAACCCTATGTCATAGAATTGCTAAACTAAATAGTTTAAAGATCAAAATATTTTGTTATAATCAAAATAAACGAAGAATATTTTCAATGCAGCCCTGTTTTGTTATTCAGGTACCGTAGTCGCCCATCTATTTTAAGTGACATAGTAATGTATTCCTGTGTTTTTCTAGTCCAGTATTTAAATGGATTCATGAATATTTCGTAAATTCTATTCTTCTCTAGGTTTTGAAAAGAAACCACTTGCAATAAATAATTTATACGTCAACATTCATTCGTTAGTCATATTATTTCATACAATGCAAGTATTTTACAATTTTAAGACAATTTTTTGTTTCTTGGATTATATCTTGTTCAAATATTAACTTAAGAAACACATTTTTATACAATTCATTGCTTTAATCAAACGACCATTGTTTTAAATTTATTCATTCGATAAGTATCTTTTACAATGAGAAAATAAGAATTTTTCATGTTTGTAGAAGATATCTGTATTACACCCCCCATTGCATCACATTATATTTGACGTCCTATCATTCGAATTAATTACAAATATTTTATAAAATAGAAAATGCAAAATTATTCTGAATAAAACATAACCTTGTTACGTTACCAAAACGAACCAAAGTTGTTGTTTTTTACCGCTGTCGGCCCAAACTATTTTTGTGCTCACCGCTTATATTACCTGCATCATTCTTTAATTTAGAATTGTAATTACACAAGTACTCTTAATGTGAGTAATTGCTTTTATGCGAATCTAGTATCCCCTCTTCGTTTGTAGTTGCTTTCTCCTCCGTTTGCTAACATTGGTTGCCGGGTCGGGCTGTCATTGGAGGACCTACTTACAAGCGACGCAGATTCATTGCATACCGCGACTTGGGCCGGTCTTAAACCACACACTTACTAATTATTCTACTAGCGTAGGATTCTCACCAAATAGGAAGATAGTATTTATTTTCTGCATCCTGATAGTTAGTCTTTGTAGAAAGTTAAAAAACCTTTGTCTTTTGGTTAGCATTCATTTTATTCTCGAATCGTATAGTAATTGTATACGTATATAAATTCGTTGTATGCGTTAAGTGACTGGCCGTAATCGTACGGCCCAGATTCGATCTTGATCGAAGTCAAACTTTTTAATTATTTTCAATAGGTAGCCGAATCCAAAAGTTATTCCTGCGGTGATCCCTTTTTCTTTCTCTTTTTTTTAGCAAAACAGTTAAATACTTTTTTGTAGAGAAATAATTATGCATCTAATGATAATTTTCTATTAACCGAACAAGAAAATGTCGAAAAAAATCTGCTGTAGTTAACACAATACCTCTCGCGATTTACAGCCCGAGTCACAAAAAAAAATTAAGTTAATCCTTATTTTTGGATTGGCGAATTTTACTATAATTTAGACAGATTATTTCTTAAAATATAGTCTAATCTAATCCAAGTAACTATCTTTATTTTAAACCGCTCAACAGGATAAAATCCCAATTACAGAGTGGGTTCACATTCACACACATCCATGCCTTAGTGGGATTCGAACCCAGAGCCTCGAGGGCACTCATGACATGAAGCGTTGCTCTAACCATTGAACCACCAAATCTATAATAAAATGAAGATTAAATTTTAAATACGGGATAGAATAGAATTCACTAATCAAAAAATGAGGATTAGCTTAAACATTTTTGTGAGTCGTTAATTTTTATTAATCTAAATACATACCTACATATTTAGTTATGCTGGAAACTGTATTGATTTCCTTTCTTATTGTTCTATATTTACTTTTTTCTTTTTAAAACGTTACTAATATTATTTTGAAATGATTAGTTTTTTGATAGTGACATTTATTTGTCAGTTACATATATTTGAATAACTGCGTTTTGTTTGTTTAAAGCATAGGCTCTGGGATTTAAAATATAGATAATTTTATAAATTTATCCATAAAATATATAAAAAGTATTAATGTAAATCTATAGAAAATTTAATAATCTTCAATTTAAATGGTATTTTTTGAAGAAAAACTATTTTGAGCTTCTAGTAAAGTTTCCGATTATCCGATTTTCACCAAAATCTAATGGGCTCTTTCCATTACAGAAAAAGTTCGGAATACAAGGTTTTAAAATTTTCAGAATGATAGTATTTGAGTTAGAGTGGAGGTTCCACACATACATACACACACATACACACATAAAACGTGGTCATTTACAAAAATCTCGATATGCGATTTTTAGTACGATCCCTACACCTCCCTTACCAAGGGAAGCGGGAGGTAAAAAACTATTAAAATTCATTAAATCAATGGTGCCATGGAATAATAAACAGCACCCATAGTAAAGCACAAAAGAAAAAATATTTTAATTATTAATAAAACAATTTTTAATTATAATTACTAAGGTTACACAAAAAATGTGGAACCATGGGTATCTCCCCCAATTTGCTAACAATGGGCGGCATTTTTGTTTTTGGCCATTTTCTTGAAAGAAATTGCGCGTATCAAAAATGTTAGTAGTTAATGAAAAAAATTAAAATTTGTAGAAAAGCGTTGACAAAAATTATTTAAAAATCATCGATAATTTACTTCTGTCTTTATTGCAATTTCTTTTTGGTTGTAGCGCTTTTCTATCGCTGCCAGATGTTGATAATCATATCTGTGGTATATTGCAAATAGATAATAATTGAATATATGTACCTCAATGAAGAAGAAAACAATCAAATCGTATTTATTTGAATTTACCAAAAGTAAAATAATCCACTGTTTATTTAGGGGACGTTTAAGCTCAGTTTAGGGTTTTATCCAAAGATCCCAAATAAATTCGGTCTTAAACGTTCAGCATAATATTGAGGTTTTGGTAAACTATAAAATGTTTTCTGCCGGTAAATATAACCTAACCAAACCGAACCTAATCTAATCTAACCACATATTGAGCCAGGTATTTTTTCACTGCCGATAAAAACATAGTTCTTGCTAAGCCAATATTTAAATGGCAAATTATTTAATTATTTCTCGTTTTACAATACAGTTGCTCAGTTCGTTAAAAAAAATCACGTGACAACAGACGTTTATAGATATAATAATTCATGTTTCTTTTGATCTGTTCATTTATCCTCAATTCTAATTACCACTAGTATTTACACTGAACTCCATCGTTCGTGTCTTCCTGATTGGAGAACAATCCTGTTTCTGTTGTTGTAAAAAGCTTTTGAATAGGCGAATGTAAATGCAGAGCATCTGCTGATTAGAGTGAATAGAAAGGATTCCGTCCATGGATTGGATTCCTGTCGATACTCATCAATATTCTGTGGAGGCACCGAACAATCCGACCCGACAGATCCGACTACCAAGTGTTACGCGTCGGGCCTCTTCTCTTCTCTTCTTCTCCGACTAATTGCATTCAGGGTGAAAATGTACGTTAATGAGAGCATGATGAGACATTTCTACATTAAATGAGATATTAATGCATTGTTTATTCCAGTTTTTATAACCCAACAAAACAAAACCCACCGTTGGTTTTTTTCTATCAATTAAATTTTGAAAGTCATTTTGACTTGATAGAGAATACTAATTAAGAATAAAAGAGCAATGTAAAAGGAAGAAATCGAGAGGAAATTGTATTCTTTTAATCGGTACGATTATTTAAAACACAAAAAAGGGCTACACGATAAAAATTACTTTTATTTCGCTCTTAATTACTTACCAGTACGTCTCATTTCAGTCATTTCTCAGAAGGTTCTGACACAGGCACAAGCACTTCTTTTACACGGCCTTCATTCATCAACATACACACAATGCCTACAAAGATTACATAATGAAACCAATACTTCATTGTGTCTTCCACTCTAACAGTATAAATATAAGGCGTTTAACAATTTCAATAGACACTTACACAATTGCAGTATGCACGAACGCATCTACCGGTCAAACACAGAACTAATGGTTGCTAGGGTTACGACTTCCAAACAAAGAACTGTCACCTCTACACTCCAGCCATCGTTTTAGTTGTATTATCGAATGATCTTCAATATCATTAAACAAAAAAGTTGCCCGAGGCACCTCTTCTCGCCTTAAACTCATTTTTAAGAAACACAACGAACAAAAACATGAGAATGGAGAATTAGGTTATAACGCGAATGACGGATGCTAGCAGAAAGACAGGTACAGTACTATTGAAAAGGACGTAAGACAACAAGGAGGAGGTTGTTAACGTTTAAATTATTTAATAGATGTGGTTTCTTTTGAAAATATTTCCCTATATTTGATTTGAAAGGAAATTGACCATTATGTATTCCGTTACAGAAGATTAGAATTGTACTCAATACCAGGAGGCATTTAAAATGACCTTAGCAACAAGATTCAACGATGTATTTAAAAAAAAAAATTAATACCGCAAATTCTAGTTCGTTCGTCTCAGGTGTAAGCAACCTTCGAGTCGCAATAATCAAATTAAATAGTTTAAAGATCAAAATATTTTGTTATAATCAACATAAACGAAAAATATTTAAAATATTTTAAACGCATCCCTGTTTTGATATTCAGTTACCCTAGTCGGCCATCTATTTTCAGCCAGACATAGTAATGTATTTCTATGCTTTCCTAGTCCAGTATTTAAAATGGGTTCATGCAAAAATTTCATACCTGAGTTTTTCGTACAATTTTATTCTTCTCTAGGGTTTCAAAAGAAACTACATCTATAAAATAATTTAAACGTCAACTTTTATTCGCTAGTCATACTATACAGTATACCTACATTTCAGGTCAAAATTTTCGAATATCGCAAATTTATTTTATATGAAATGATTTGTTCAACTTTAAATGAGTTTGAGACTACTCGGCGATTTGGACCATATACAAACCGTTTGTCCTCCATTAATTTATTTTTTAATTGAAACATCTAAACTGAAAGCGTTCTGTATATCTAGATAATCATAACATAGCAAATTTAAACTTAGTAAACTTGTTACAATTTACATTACGTTTGTTGGTTATGTGTTACCGACTTCCCGAGTGCTCTGTCTTGCCGACTCCCGCCAAGCAGAAATTGTTGCCAATATTGTGAACCAAATGCACTAACATCATTATTTTAAAATTAAATTTCATTGAATATTCCACCATTTTTTAAATTATTATTATTATAAATATATTTCTTGAAGAAATGCTTTAGAAATAGGGCAGTGTTTTTCCCAAAATTTCCCGGTCGCTTATCTGGTGGAGACCTGGGAAATTGACGTTTCGGACGTTGCTTAGGCGACGCGAAACCACACATTTCAATGCATGAGTACGAAAAGTTTCTTACATATGTCTAGTGATGTACGCGAGACGAGACGAGACGAGAAATATAAAATATCGATCTCGTCTCGTTTTCGGATCTGTAATCTCGATCTCGCTCTCGTTCTCGCACATTTTTTTGGGTCTAGTCTCGTTCTCGCACGAGAGTCTCGCTATGGAAATAAGCGCTTGCGCACTACGTATTTACGTAACAGTTTAACTACAATCTCACCGTCTTCCGTGCAGTCGTATAAGTATTAATATAATAAAGAGACGAAACACTAAATTCTGGTCACCAAATTATTTCAATAGGAACATATTCATTAACGGTCACCAGAATATGTGATAGGTAAGTTGGTAAATAATTTAATTAATTTAACCTGTAAAATATCCAGTTTATCACCAAATCGTGATCTCTAAACTATTTCAATACAAACATCTGTTAATACATTCTGTCATCGGTAAAACGAATTAAAACATTAAATAATTATTTTTTGTAAATCGCCGGCAACCAATCACACCGCTTCTCTCCGTTTTCGCTCTCATCGACGCTTAATATAACATCTTTTACTTTTAGGGGCGGCAAGAAAATGTTAACCGTGGTTTTAATTGGGGTGAATTAGGGACTGAAATATTGGAGCACTAGTTTTATTGAATGCAAAACAGATTTTGTTTTTATTTTGCATATCCTCGCTCTGGGACCGATACCAATCGACTCTAAAGTGACTCAAGAATATAGTGAATTCATATAATTTTCACAGTCTCGTATTCTATGCATGAATTAGCATTGACTCCACTCCTTGTACGGTGCATTTTTCATTCAATATGAATCAAAACTATAAAGTTACAAATACTTTTTATTGCGAGACTCTCGCTAGAATCTCGCGAGATTTCTCGCTTCTCGCAGTTGTTATAGCGATCTCGCCTCGAATTTTAAACTGCAATCTCACTCTCGTTCTTGTCTCGCATAATGCTACGAGACGAGACGAGACGAGATGCTAGAGTACTCTCGCCTCGTCGTGCATCACTACATATGTCTGAATGAGTACATGAACAAGACATGCGCAGAAAAGAGTTCATGAATGCGTACATGAACGCATCCAAAAAGTCGTGTAGGAACAGACCTATAGTATTTGAAAACTTTTTGTCTGAAGTCAATTTAGAATGTTCCACCAATATATTGTGAAAGTAAAGTTGTAAGAAGTATACTTACTGCTTCGTAAGCAAGTAGCCAGAAGTTGATACGATGCAAAATATTTGAACATATTATAAAAATACTTGTAGATAATGTCCAGTACTCGTAGTACATTTTCCCATCATTAAGTACATGAATATTTATACCCTTTAATTATATAAAAAGTGAAACTTGTGGCATTCTAGTTAGCTTGAGTACAGCGTAAAAATATGTATGCATGTATGTATGAGATAATTTTTTATCTTGAATCGTCTTTGTAAAAACGTTGAGGAATTAAGTGTCGAGGAGTTTCCTGGAAGCTCGTACTTACTGAGACTGAGCGCATCGGGCATTCCATTGATTGGTCCATAACTAAACGTGTCGCAACGTGTTTGCAACCACTAAAAATATTTCAGTGGACATTACAGCCCGAGCGCCATTCACCGGCGGGTAGGAATGAAGCAAAGTGGGTTTTATTACCGCAAAAAACACTAAATCGATTTCAAATCGATGTATCCAATGGAAAAGTATTTCATTCCCGGTTATTTTGTTCATATTGTGAGAGAGGATCGTTTACGTTTACGCAACGGTGATGTTACGTCTGGAATTGCGTTCAATGGGCATTTTTCCCAACAAGAAAACACTCAGCAGCTATTTTTGCAATTATAATTTTAAATTACAGATTACAGACGTTTATACAGATTGTTAAGATAGTTGGAGAACTAGATAAAACAGTCTTTATCTGCTACCGACTAGGACTAGAACATAGACTTTTTCCGGATAATTTTTTAATGAGTAAATATTGGAATATGTCTTGATAGCAGAGCTGGGCAATACTTGGAAGAATAGTATATTACTAACCGAGGTGAAAAGTGTTTCATTGTCTCGGGCTCTAGTTAACCTCGGCGCTTCGCGCCTTGGTTAACTATCTTCGCCCTCGACAATGAAACTTTTCACCGAGGTTTGTATACTATTTTATTCACAATCTGAAATAAAAAATTAATATTTGATATTTAAATAATAATAACCTAACATAAATAAACGAATGGTCTGAGATTGTTCATTTGTCACATGAACTGTCACTTTGATTTCTAACCTTAAATATTGATTTCATTCATTACTTGTATTATTTACAAGTTTATTCCATATTTTTATCATATAAATTGTAAAGATGCTTTGTTTATATGTAAATATCCATCATTGATACGCATTGATCTCTCAAAGCGGGGGGCAGCTATTTCCCGCCTCGAGGTTGGAAAGTATAGCGTGAGTATAGCTGAGGTTGGAAAGTGTCAACTTTCCAACCCCAGCTATCTTCACGTTATACTTTCCAACCTCTTGGAATATGAGGTTAACAATAACTAACTTCCCAACTTTTTAAAAGTCAGAAATCGTCATATTACTAACCGATTGTGAATAAAAGTACTTTATTAGGCTTGCAAATACTTTCTGTACTTCAAGTACTGTACTTGAAGTACTTTCTATTTATAGTACTTTGTTCTGGACAAAGTATATTTACAAGTACTTGGTACTTAATACTTGGGAAAATACTTCAAGTACAATAAAAAGTACTTGAAGTATTTTTAAATACTTGAAGTACTTTAAGGCCCGGGTGCTAGAAACACAGTGGTATCTATGTGTTACTTAACTACCTGGTACCTCCTAACATGTCGGTACCTTTTTACGGCGTGCTAGAAACGAATGTTGGCTGTTGCTTCGTAACAGATCGGTTTCAGTTAGTACTGGCACAAACCAATGAAATGTGATGTTCTTCCACAATTCACTAGATGGCAACACTATCTAAATGTCAAATATGTCACAAAATATACATTTTTGAGGTTAGATTCAAGCAAAAAAATTATATTTTTCGCTGTTCTCTGCTAATAAATATTAAATCATACTTGTTATTTTAAAGTATGAGAGAAAACTAAAGAAAGGAATATCACATCTTTCGAGAAAAATCATTTACTTAATAAATATAATTTTAAGATACAAAGATAAATTGGCTATTTCTGGTAAAATTATTTTAATTATTCGATTCACCGTTCTTCGAATAATCTGAAACCGTTATTTGAAAAATCCTTAAATAAAATGCACGGAACAAAAATTGAAGAAAGCACAAACATAATAATTGACCTGTGTCCAAGAATCGTAAACAACATAAGCAATATTTTTTTGTAATTCTGTTAAAATTGATTTACTTTTCATAGTTGCTGGTTTTAAGCTATCCTCTTATTCTTTAACTAAATTTCTGGCAAAATTTTTCGAAATCTTGTAACCTTTCTTAAAATACACTTCATATATCAAGGTTATTTCGTTTTCTGAAATTGTTTGATAATTTTAAGAATACATTTTGAACATTAAAATTACATACGAGCAAAATATTGCCAATATGACAGGTTGACAGTACGTAGCAGTCAGGTAACTGGTCGCGAAGTCGCTATTATATGTAACACAGCTTTCACGATGCATTTTAGGGTAACATACTTTCTAGCACGTCAAATCGTCAGGTATCTGTCTGTTACATGTAACTGTGTGATACCTGACGTTCTAGCACTTGGGCCTAAATGTACTTGAAGTATTTTAAATGCGCTTGAAGTATTTTAAATGTACTTGAATTTCTTTAAATGTACTTGAAGTGCGATGAATAATTTAAATGTTAACAATGTTATGAGCTTGTTTGTCTGTCAGTGTTTCTTTTGTAGTAGTGTAGTTTTATTCCTGTAGAACATAATTATGTGAATTTCGTTAATAAATATTTTTAGTGATAATATGAAAGTAAAGATATATTTGCAAATTTTTTTTTTTTTTTTGGCGTAAATAAATTAATTCTAATCTGCATATATAATGTTTATATTACCTAACTACAGTGCTGAGACTTTGCCGTATCGCCTAGCGATCGCATGACGTAAAAATGACGTCACGCTAACATCTCGAAACTGCTTCTCATATCGCTTGGCGATCACATGACGTCAATTTTACGTCATGCAATCGCTAGGTGATATGGCAGAGTTCCAGCGAGGAAATCTTGTTTAAATAGTATCGCCTCGCTTGTTTGCAAACTCAAGCTCTGCTATAATATGCAATTTTTTGTCCTAGGTACATAAATAACTATTTCAACACAATTATCCAAAATAAACATTTGTTTTTACTTTCCGTCACCTTTAGGTAAGGAAGGCATTGTCTTTGGTTAAAATATTCGGTGGTGAGTTTTTGATGAATAAGCACGTTTTAGAGTCCCTGGAATAAGATTTTATTATTTTTACGATAATGTCTGTATGTATGTGTATATGTGTGTGTAAGTAACGATTTTTTCGGATCCGATAACTGAAATACTACAATTCAGAAAATTATAATTTTTTCGTATTCCTTTTCTTTACATCCATGTGAAGAGATGATTACATTTTGATTATAATTGCTCAACCGGAAGTGCCTTAATTTTAAGATTTTAACTGTTTTTCTTGAAAAAACACTGTTAAATATCATTTTTCCATATTTACTGTTATTATAAATATTAAAGAATATTTTATTGTTTATAGGATTTGATTACATTTTATACTTCATATTCGATGTATATAGAGTTAAAAAAATTATAAAGAAATTAAATTTCATAAAGCAACTTGCTGTGCTTTAACCATGGAAACCGCTACTATATTAAGAAAATGCTGATTGACAGATGTCAGTGTCGAGTGCAAATGTGTGTGTTATATTATATTTTTCTGGAAATATAGAAGCTTTTAGATACATGAAACTTTCTGTATGGAATTTGTACAATATACATAGAATTGACAGGAGGTAATGTGTTTGAAATATGGAATTTAGTGCAAGAAACATTCTGTATGGAATTTGTACAAAATATGTGGAATTGACGAAACGTAATGTCTTGGCCACATCATTTAAAATTTGATGACCATAATTTGATTCTAAAATATTGAAAGAAGACTATGATCAATTGTTTAAAGAATTTTTTATTTTAAATCCCGTTTTATAATACATTTTACAAATACTAGTAACGTGTAGGTACGAATAATTTAGTCACGCCCTATATGCATATAGAATTGATGAAAAGTAACGAGTTGTCCACATCAGATTTTTTTAATATACCAATAGCTTATTATGTACTTTATAATATTCGTTTCTTAAATAAACTCCTGTGGTACATTCTCCACGCCAGCAATAAGTGACGCCTGGTAAACGCCCGCACGGTATAAATATGTCTTCATCATTACCGATATTTGTATACAAAGCAGATTGGCACACCCAGCAATAATGTAATGATGCTATATTTATTTTTATTTTAAGTTCAGAAAGTTTGAAGCTGTCGGCAATGTTCTGGCTACGCTACGGCCAGTTGTTTAATTGTAACATTGTGTAACATGAATATAAAACTTAAATAATATTTATTGGTACTTTATATTTTATTTACTTGAAGTGAAAAGTAAGCAAGAAGTGTCAATTTTTAAGAATAATTACAGTAAATTCAAATTGATTTACATCCTTGTTAAAACATTCTTTCAACATGTTTGCAATAAACAACAACTTTATTGCAAATTTATCCTATTTACTTTATTTAATTATTTATATTTATACGGTTTCTTTTCACTGGTTATCTCTATAAAATTCTACATGAAATGGCTGCTTGAAATGCACTTAACACAAGTTTCCTTGCAGCCTTATCATAAGAAGTGTGAAAGGAATTTTCTGAATCAATTTTATTTCGCTTTAATTGCTAATATGCGATATACTATCAGCGGTATAAAAACATGGGCAAATACAACACAAATATAAGAAATATATTATATATGACACTTATGAAAAAAGCTGTAGCAAGATATATTTGTAATGCAGAAAATTTACAGCAGAGGTAAAAAAATCAACGCCTACTTATAAAACGATGTTTTATTTACTTAAATCTCACCATGTTTGAGGTGGGGGGCAATTCTTGAAAAATGAGATGTCAGTGAGATTTGACAGAAGTGATAAAAAACGTCACGTGACTTATATGTCACGCAGTAAGATTTTTTCTTTAATTCTTGAAATAATTTTGTCATCTCACTACTTCACATTTCATCTCACCACGTGAAAATTATCTCCCCACCTTTCTGGTGGTGAGAATCAATGTCACTCGCTTGTTATATAGAAATTTGACTTAATAATAAATTATATTATTTAATATTATAAATAAAATTATTACAAATATGGTTGACGAAAGAGAAGTAGCTGCTGCTTTAAAGCATTTGGAAAATACAGAAATTACTTTTCGTGCCAAATTTTTGAAATATTATTTCGGCTGAATAAAAATTTAGCGGATCGCTTGAGTGACAATTTAAACCAACCAAGTTATAGATCAGTATTAGGAATATCAACAAAAAAATTAACTACTTTACGTTTTTTGATTTGTGGATATTCAGCTTGGTGAGGAAAATTACATACATTTAGCTATTATAACTACAGCCCGATTTAAATATTTTACATATACTTATACAATACAAATACGTTTATACGTTGTAAGACACATTTTATTTGTAGTCGTTCGATTACGGAGGCCTATGGATGGACTCAAAATTCAATAAATTTAGAAAAACTAGTTGCGTATGGCAACATTATCAATGCCAGCTAAAATTAAAATAAGAATATCACGGTAAATATGTAAAGGTAATCAAAGAAGAGTGCAATGTAGTACTGTCAATGTCAAAAATCGCACTTTATGTCAAATTTTTCACTTGCTAAATCGTGGCCATTTAGATAGGTGAAATATATTTCACATTGTTTCGGGAATTAGTGAGAAAATATGAAATGAGATGAGAGTGAGATGAAATTTTATGTCACCTTGTGAGAAAATTCTCATATTTCAAGAATCGGTATCCTGTTAGAAAAGTATCCGACCTTATTTTTTTTTACGAAAACTTGACGGATTTGAATCAAGCGCGCTTCCCTGAGCCGACCTTGAATCTTCGTGCGCATGCGTGAATTTTGCCCGCCTGGGGCCCGATTCTTGAAATCATGCAAAATTTTCCGCACGCGACAAAATTCGTGTGGTTAGTTTCGTGCACGAACAGTACTGTACGTATGAGTGGTATTCTTGAATACCAAACGAAACTCGGTCGAATCCTACGCATACGATTCTCGAATGCAAGCGAACGTAGTTTGTAGCAGCCAATCTAAACGAAACATTTGTACCACGTGAATGCTTCATCATATAATTGTTTTTTAACTGTCACTGTCAACCTGTCAACCAAAGCTGTCAGCCGTAGCTGTCAACGACGCTGTCATAAGCCATAAGTGTTGTAATTTTAATATTCAAAATTTATTATATATACATGATATATTTGATATAGTAGGTATCATTTTTATTAGTCTACAGTATGTACGTACATAATATGGCAATATTAATATGCAAGTGTTATGTTATGTAATATAATAATACTCTAATTTTGCTAACCATTTCAGATTTGGAATGCAAAGCTCGTTTAGAGGCACCTAAAATTCCTATCTAACAATCCATTGCATCGTTCTATGAATGCACGAGCACACATTTGTAGATTATAACGATACTCAAGTGTATGGAGATTCTAGATTTATAATTGGCGTCATTATAAGATCATAAAACGTACCCGGAATTATATAAAAACATAATTTGATTTATATCATCTAAGTACTAATACACCAAACACAAGTAACAGTGACAGACACAGTTTCGTGTGCGAATGATACTTTCAAGTTATTCATACTCATGCGATGTAATTGCGCACGGAATATTCGCCTACGACCACACGATTTCGTTTCAAGAATACCAATATGCAGTTCGCATACGCATCTATCCCACGCACGTAGGCGAAAAATTTCAAGAACCGGACCCCTGTCGATAGCGTCTGTTGCTGGAAAGCAG
The DNA here is from genome assembly GCA_963082715.1 of Harpalus rubripes. NCBI lineage: Eukaryota > Metazoa > Arthropoda > Insecta > Coleoptera > Carabidae > Harpalus > Harpalus rubripes. The sequence goes on from OY720450.1 coordinate 73,960,729, forward strand.
CATTTGATTGAGGTAGTGTGTAGTGCCCTCGTCGGTTTTTCATTGCAAGGAAAATGACGGAACGACTGGAGCAGCGCTATTGCACCAAATTTTGCCTGAAACTGAGCGACAGCCAGGTGGACACCATTCGGAAGATTCGGTCGGCTTTCGGTAACGATTCTATGGGCACAGATTAAGGAGTGGTGCAACTGGTTTAAAGACGGTCGCACATCGGTGGAGAGCGAGCTACGCTCCGGTCGGCCATCAACATGCCGAAAGGACAAGATCATTGCCAAAGTGAACGCTGTGGTGATGCGGAACCGACGTGTGAGTATCCGAGAAATCGAAGAAGAGGTGGGCATCAGCACTTTTTTGGCATTTTTCATTATGACCGAAGATTTAGCCCTGAAAAGTGTGGCGGAAAGCAACTTTGTGTTGAAGTCTCACAGGACATTGAAAGGAACCCGATTTCAGACATGAGAGGACATTATGGCTGCAATGAGAGCCGAACTGAATTTCATTCCGAAAGAAGCTATGTCGAAATGCTTACAACAATAGCGGCACCGCTGGGAGAAGTGTGTGTAGTCCCAAGGAGACTACTTTGAAGGTGATTAGGTTTTCAACGCTCCAGGTATGCCAGTTTTTTTCCCCCGGCCAAAGGCCGGATACTTTTCTAATAGACCCCGTATGTATGAATTATAAGTAAATAAGAATAATATGTTTAAAAAAGTACAATTTTTGTAAAAATTGTTTTTTTACATGAATAATAATTTAAGTATCTAGTCCTATAATATAAATAAGGATCGAAGTCCAGATTTTTTTCGTTGTTATAGATATTCAAAGATGACAGGCTTATATTATTTTATATAGGAATTCAATTTTTATTATTATAAAAAAACAGGTTTTACAAAAATGGCACTTACGAGTACATCATTATTCAAGTCTTGAAATACTGTAAGATTTTTATAAATTACATTTAACACTGTACAATTTTTACCACATTTTATTATTTACAATTATTTGAAAAATTAAAAAAAAATTGAGTTGATTTCTAGTCAAATAAATTTCATAATCTACCAAATAGCTTTTACACGGCTAAAATTTGTTAAAGTGAAAATGAAGAGTGTAAAATGTTTGTCTAATGTGCTCAGTAGAGTTCCAAAGACATGAATTATGCTAAATAATGATAATGCGTCTTCACATAGAGGCGTAAGTGTTTTAACAATTATATTAAATTTTAAAATTTTGCTTCAATACCAATATAATTAATAATTTTAAATCTGCCGTAGAAAAAAAAATTATATACAACGATAAAACTTACTTATAGACTTGAGAAAAATAGAGTATCGTCTTAAATCAAAAATATTAATTTGAGAGAACAGTTCCCAGTCGACATCTCAAGGACAAAACATATGAAAGTTTAACAAATGATATACTGCATAATTTACAATTAAAATTCAAAAGGTAGTTTGCAAATTTAAAATTTTAAATTGTTAGCGTATGTAGAATTGAACAAAAGAATATTTTGGTTAAAATTTTAATAACAAAACACCATGCTAATATAATTTTAATTTGAATATCATTGTAAAATAAATCTTGTTTTATGCTAATAAATATTTCTTCTAAAGAGTCTTCACTTGTATTTAAATTTATTTTCGCGTTTTGTTTAATTTAAAACCGCCCTAAGGATAAGTAATTAAAAAAGAATTAAAATTTATGTGTTTCAATTTCAGAAGAATTTTGCATAATTAATTTAAAATTCCTTCAAACGCTTTGCATTTTCAATCAGCTCGTATTTGCATGAAAATTACTTAAAACAAGCAAAAATCAAAATTGAATTTACAACTATCAGCAGAAATTGCTTGTAATGTAGTAAAATTACAAATTTCAACACGAAAAAATAGTCATCAGAGATATTTATCAGGAAATAATATGTTCTAATTTATTATTATAGTTAATTTGTTGTAAATTACAGACAAGATATTTTAATTTCAAAAATAAAGAAAGTATATTAAAATATTCGAGTTTACGATCGAAAAAGTCGTAAAATAATTTGTAAACGCGGGGGACATTAATTAAATTATAACTAGAACGAATAAAAATGGAGTTTTATAGTTGTCTTAATTAAAAATGCATATACTCTGTTGTAAAATTCGAAAAACTTAATTATTAAACGAAAATTTAGAATCTTTAAAATGTTATATTTTATATAGTGTGTTTAAAAATAGAAATAACTCGGTGTAGGCTACGAACAGAGAAAGGTATGCTCCAATTTAAAAGGATTTGACACAAGTTATTGTCAAAAATGTTAACTAAAGAGATCAAAGCTTTTCTTCTTGAATTTTATTTCAGAAATGGAAATAAATTAGAAAACGGCAAATGGCAATATTCTTTTGCTGCCTGCTACAATGAATTTCAGGTAATTTGTATTTTATGACCAATTTTGACAACTTGACTTTTGAATTGAATAATGATTAGACATACAGTCGTGCCAGGATAGGAACTCATTTCAAAATTGCATGCGCTATGGCAAAGTGAAAGGGAAATTATATTGTACAGTCTCAAACATAAATCTATTACGCTAGCATAGTTTAGTTCAAGATAATTTTTCTGACTTCTATAATTCCTACAATTTCGACTACAATAGCGAAAACCGCATATGGTGAACTTATATAAAAATAGAAAATAGGTTTTACTTATAAACTCTTTCGGTTCACAATCGCTTACACAACGACTATATAGAGAATTAACCTGAGAAGTACTCATTGTGAAAATTTACTTAGTAAAAATTCCTTGCAAGAACGTCCACTAACAATTAGTTTCACTGATAATTTTCCATGTGATAAAATTATTTTTCATATATTTAATATTAAGTATAAGCATCCCACCTGTAAAGAGAAGCGTTTAGATTACACAATTGTTTTTTGACAACGATAATGAGAGATATGGAAAATAAATTATGTATTGTGCTATTGATATTGCTATATTAACAACTACGGCTCTTGTAAGTATATCTAGCAAAATTGGTATGAATTGTAAATTTTCCAGGTCAATTGTCTATACAGGCTGTTCATTTTAAATGGGCCACCATTGCTATCTCAAGAACTATAAGAGATACAAAGATGGTTAAAGGGGCAAACAATTTCTATTTCATAAGACAAATTAAAAGAAAAGAAAAATTTTTTTTCCTAGCTTTTTTATTTTAAATGAGAACATATATTTTTTATTAACTCATTCGTTAGAGAATTTAATTCTGAATTCAGTGATATAATATTTTTATACTCTTAGATAACGATTTGTTTGAGAAAAATGCATGCAAAGTTTTATACTAATTTGATTAAAATATGGCTATAATAAGAGTGCCACGAATGGAAAAAATGAATATATGTTGTTTTTATTACATAGAATTAGAGTGCCCTGATCAAAGAAGTGAATGTTTTGTACTTGTAATTGATCATAAATGTCAACGCAAACAAAATATTCACGTATTTCTTTCATGGCATTTCTATGTAAAAAAAATTAACACGTATTCGTTTTTTCCATTCATGACCCTCTTATTATAGCCATATTTTAATCAAATTAATATAAAACTTTACATGCATTTTTCTAGAAAAATCGTTATGTAAGGGAATAAAAATATTATATCATTTAATTAAGAATTAAATTCTCTAACGAACGAGAAAATAAAAAATGTATGTTCTTATTTAAAATAAAAAAGTTAGGTCCCGTATTTTGAGAACCAATGGTCCAAAAAAATAATTTTTCTTTCTTTAAATTTTTCTTGTGACATAGAAATTCAGAACTTTTTGTCACCAAAAATATAATTACAGACTACATTTATCTTGACAATTCCAGCGGCTTCAAGTATATTATGACATAAAAAAATACCTATTATTTCAGCGGATTGAAAATAGGATTGAGTTATTTTCAATCTTCTTTAAATTTATATCGACTAAAAAAAGATAATTAAATATTAGATTATGCATTCATACATACATACATAAAATCACGCATTTCCCACTTAGTGGGTTAGCACAAACCCGAAAGAATAACAATAACATCATCCAAAAAATAATCAGTCTCTCTTTCAACAACATTCGTACTAATCTGACATCATAGGTACAACATATATTCCTCACTCTTAACATATTAATGTGACCGATTTTCGGTAGCGAAATACCGCAACCGGACCACAATAATAGTTACGAAACAATCATCCTTCGCCACACATTCCTGTCTAAACACACTTCTTTCGCCTCGGCCACATTCATAATCGCATTCATACACGCTCTTCGTCTCTTCCCACTCGGAAACTTTCTCTCTTTTAGTACCTTATCAATCACATCCATCCACTTACACACTGGACGGCCACGCAATCGAACACCCTTAATTTCACCAAGATGTATACGCTTTACAAGCCGTTCACTTTTATTCTTTCCACATGACCAAACCATCTCAACCAGGCCCGGATTAGCATTTCTTTACGCCCTAGGCCAAAATTCATGACTGCACCCCCCTCTCCCTCTCAATATATACCGAGTTTTAATAATGCTTGATTTCATTAAATTCTTGTTCTATATCGGTGACTTTATGAGTCTATAAACGCACTGAAAACATGTTAAAAAGATCTATAAACGTACTGTTTTTGGAGCTTTTCGTTTTCTAGAGGTGATATGACTTACTGCTTTTAAAACTGATACATAAATGACATATCAACATCAAATTGCTGACAGTCAACAAAGAAGTTTCATCTCTGAAGTTCAATTTGTCAGAGGGAAGTGCTGCCAACGTAACTGATTTTACAAGTCGCATTTGTTAAAAATCTAATAGAATTATAAAATTACCCCAATAGAAAAAAATATATAAAAACATGTTTCATAAAGTTGGACTCGTGGGTTAACAGATTGCCTTATGAAATTTGTTTTCAATATATCTACTATCAATCATCAAAGACGCATTTACCATCTTTTTATAAATAGCTAAAGATTACCACTTGTATTTTGCTTCTCTATCTCTCAAATGAAACGCATGTAAACAATAATTTTGGACTTATTAGATGCAGTTTTTAATTCTGAACAGTTTTACAGTATTACAGTCATGAAAATTTTACCATTGTATTTGCTAAGATTCATAAGTAGACACCCGGTATATAAATATTAGAATTATTTAAAATCGTCGACAACTGCCATAGCTCAACAGGATTTACCAATCACTCTACTATACTGATTTTGTATAATTAGAGCAAATGTGACTGTTTACGTCGTCTAGTAGAGGTTGTGCCAAATGTCATGAGCTATGAAATGCGCAGATCAAGAAGAGATACAGCTAGAGAAAGATCAGGCAATAGGGGAGAGAGAAAGAGAAAGATAGAGTTTTCCTTTCTGCGCAACAGCTCTTGAGATTTGGTACAGTTATAAATCTGTAGGTACTTCTCTCTTTCCGTTTTCTCATTTATCCAACTATTCTGTGCGCCCCCTCCGTGCCTGCGCCCCCTCCGTGCCTGCGCCCTAGGCCATGGCCTAGGTTAGCCTTATGGGTAATCCGGGCCTGATCTCAACATATCTAAAAATTCGTATTGTTATTTGCCTCTTTCAAAATCATTAAAAAATATTTGTTTCCTCATCATTCCAAATATTTCGCTTTTGGACAATTTTACTACGTTTTATGTCTCGACTTTTATTTAATGAGGTAAAATGCAAATAACAAACAAATGATATGAATTTAGTAACACTGCATTACTTGCAGCTTCACTGTTTATTTCGACAGAAGTCAAGTTGCTTCGTAAGTCCAAGCCTGTTATTTTATATGCTTGACTTGTTATTTTCAAGCGGCTTGAAATATTAATCTCGATCGTTTATTTCGAAGATTGAAAAGGGATTTAAATAAAATAAATAAATATATCATCACGGCGTATTACCCATTGCTGGGTGTGCCAATCTATGCTTTATATACGCAGATTTTGGTAATGATGATGACATATTTGTACCGTGCGGGCGCTTACCAGGCGTCACCTCACGGGCACTCATTGCTGGCGTGGAGAGTGCACCACAGGGGTCAATTTTGTGCCATTTAAAATTCGAAATATTTGGCGCCGGTCGGGATCGAACCCGGTTCCCCAGATTCGCGACCAGACACTCAGGCACGCGGCCACGAGACCCCATAAAGTAGTGATGCACGCGAGGCGAGACGAGACGAGAAATATAAAATATCGATCTCGTCTCGTTTTCGGATCTGTAATCTCGATCTCGCTCTCGTTCTCGCACATTTTTTTGGGTGTCATCTCGTTCTCGCACGAGAGTCTCGCGAGAGTCTCGCTATCAAAATAAGCGCTTGCGCACTACGTATTTACATAACTATTTAACTACAAGAGACAAGTAGCACCGTCTTCCATGTATTTGCAGTCGTAGAACAATAATAAAGATACGAAACACTAAATTCTGGTCACCAAATTATTTCAATAAGAACATAATGTTTATTCATTTACGGTCACCAGAAAATGTGATAAGTTAGTAAATAATTTAATTTACCTCTAATATATAAAATTGTTGGAAATCAATTATTGTCCAGAAAAGACTAGATTGAAAACTGATATTCTACCGTTGCTAAGTAATCTTTGTTTTGTAATTTTGACAGTTGTATTTTTGACATTTGTGTATAACGGTCGCTAAATAAATCGTTCTAGTTCGTTTTGTAGTTCAGTGCATTATTTCTAATCCCGCCAACAGGTTATGGGCCCAGGGAACGCGAGCACCGTCTCAAAATCGAATTCGCGATCGCGTCCGTAATAAACTAAACAAATAAACGAAAAATCGTAAAGTCGACTAGCCAGCCGAAAACGAAAATGGCGCAAGCGAACGCGACGGCGCGGCTTGAAACATTATCGCGCGAAAACTACGATACCTGGAAAATACAGGCCGAAGCACTTCTCATCAAAAATGACGCTTGGGGATACGTGTCGGGCGAAACACCCCAACCGGTAGTCGAAGGCGAGGGAGCGGCGCGCGCGGCTTCCGTAATCGCCGCGAAAGCATGGTTGACCGCGGATCGAAAAGCCAAAGCCGATCTTATTTTGGCCATCAATCCGTCCGAATTATCGCAAATCCGCGGATGTACCACTTCGCGCGAAATATGGCTGAAGCTCGAATCGGTTTACGCGTCGAAAGGACCGGCCCGAAAAGCGACGCTACTCAAAAGACTGACGCAACACAAAATGCAAGAGGGAGACGATTTGTCGGAACATCTCACCAGTTTTTTTGACGCCGTGGACAAGCTTCAAGCCATGGAAATCGACATAAACGGCGAGCTACTATCAATCATGTTGCTATACAGTCTTCCGAACAGCTTCGACAACTTCCGATGTGCTATAGAATCTCGGGACAACCTGCCGGAAGCGGAATCTCTCAAAGTGAAAATTCTAGAAGAATTTCACGCCAGAAAGCAGAAATGCTTGGAAGACGGAAGTGCTGCAATGTACGTCAAGTTGGACCGCGCGCAAACGTGGAAACGTAACCACTTCAACAAGTACGATAAATTGAACACAGGTGGCGCGAGCGGAAATGCGGGCAATGAAAAATCAAAACCAAAATCGAAACCGAAGTATAAGTGCGGATTTTGTAATAAAAAGGGTCATAAAAAATCCAACTGCTTTCTGAAAAGAAAATTGATAAATAACAATGACAAGTCGAGCGAGACAAATTGTGCGTTCTTTGCCGAACAAAACGCGAGCAAATCGAGCGGTCTTTGGTGCATTGACAGCGGGTGCACCTCGCATCTCTGTCACGACAAAAACGTTTTTACGAGTACGAGTGAAACGGTTGGACAATTAAAACTTGCGAATAAAACAACGGCGCGCGTGGAAGGAAAAGGGGACGTTCGAATCCAAATTGCGAACAACTCGAACAATGTTATGACGCTCGAGAACACTTTGTATGTGCCGGATTTGAGAACGAATCTCATTTCCGTCGCAAAAATAGTGGATCGCGGAAACAAAGTAACATTCGAGAAAAACCGTGCGGTCGTTCGAGACGGAAACGGTAAAGTGAGCGTCGTTGCTCAAAGAATGGGAGATCTATTCTTTCTTCGCGAAACGGAACAACAAGCTAACGCTGTCACGTCGCCGCAGAAAGCAAGAAGCAACGTCGAAATCTGGCATACCCGTCTCGGCCACCTCAACTCACGTGACATGGCACAAATGATTAAGAACGGACTCGTCACCGGTCTCAAACTCAGCGACATGGTGGATGAGATCAACTGCCACTCCTGCCTGTCTGCGAAATTAACGCGAACGCCATTCTCCAATAGAGAAAATTCGACAAAGGAACTGCTAGACATAGTACACACCGACGTCTGCGGCCCCATGAGAACCACATCCTTGGGAGGAGCGCGATACTTCATAACTTTTATCGACGACTACAGTCGCTGGTGTTATGTGTACGCTATACGCAACAAAAGTGAGGCTATCGATAAATTCATCGAATTTAAGAATCTTGTCGAGAATCAGACTGGGCACAAGATTAAGGCCGTCCAATCCGACAACGGCAAGGAATTCTGCAACGAAGAAATGAATCGGATCCTCCGGAACGCAGGTATTCAACGGCGTTTGACAACGCCGCACACTCCTCAACAAAATGGCATCGCAGAACGTCGCAACAGGACCCTTGTAGAAGCGGCGCGTTGCATGCTTGCTGACTCCGGTCTGCCACAGTCATTCTGGGCGGAGGCGATTGCTGCGGCGAACCATGTCCGTAACAGATGCCCAACAAAATCTCTACCTGGTGGAATCACACCGTACGAACGTTGGAGAGGCACACCACCAAACATCTCGCATCTTCGATCATTCGGCGAAAAGGCGTTCTTACTGGACAAGACGCCGAGCAAGGGGAAGTTCGAGCAAAAGGGGATTCAAGGCGTCTTCGTAGGATATTCCGAGCAATCCAAGGCATACCGCCTATGGATTCCAAGCAAGAGAAAGGTATGCGTTTCTCGAGACGTCAGATTTCTCAACGAATCTCCATCCGATGTCGATCAAAACGATCCTGTTCAGGAACTACTCACGTTAGAAACTCAACCGAAGAACGAGCCTACTTTCCGGGACATTGAGATCAACGTGGACTCTCCTGCACAAAGAGAAAATCCTGGCTTCGACGAAGACTACGAACCTCCATTCCGTGGATTCGAAGCAGCAGAGATACCTGTGGTCGTCCAGCCCCCCGGAGAACGCGCTGTCGACGCCGACGTAAACATCGCCATGACAGCGGCAGAGGTAAAAATCGACGAAGCACTGGGTGGGCCTGATCGGAACCAATGGCTCGAAGCAATCTTTTCTGAGCTCGAGAGCATTATCGGAAATGACACGTGGACCTTAGTCAATAGACCCTTGAACGCCAAGGTGATCGACTGCAGAACAGTATTGCGCAACAAGTACAATCCCGACGGGTCCCTATCGCGCCGAAAGGCCAGAGTAGTCGCTCGTGGGTTCGCGCAACGACCGGCCATCGATTTCACCGAAACGTTCGCCCCGGTTGCAAGGATTGAGTCATTTCGTCTTTTAATGGCCATATCAGCAAAATTTAACCTACGCATCACACAGCTGGATATCACAACGGCTTATTTAAACGGCGATATGGACACCATCGTGCATATGGAGCAACCTAAACTTTTGGCAGAAGCTTTGCAGCACATAGCACAAAACAAGGCCAGCGGAGCTACGGCAGTGAAAGCGAAGGCCATGCTACGGGAGCTAAAAAGTGGAGACAAAGTTTGCAGATTGCAGAAGGCCATTTATGGACTACGCCAGGCAGGTCGCCAATGGCATGCTAAGCTGGACAAGACTCTAAAATCTATCGGACTTACACCCACTAAGTCGGATCCTTGCATCTACGTTGACAATCAAGAAGGGAAACACACGTTCGTGCTGATTTACGTCGACGACATCTTGATTGCGTCGAATAACCCGAACAGAACCAAGGAGATCGAAGCTGGACTCTCGTCTAACTTTCAGGTAAAGAAAATGGAAAATGTGGACTACTTCCTAGGTATTGAAGTAAAGCAGACGGAGAACCACATCTCATTATGTCAAACCGGATACATTCACGAAATTCTACACAAATTCGGGATGTCTGAATGCAAATCCGCAAAGGCACCCATGGAGGTTGGCGTGAAACTCGACCCTGCATCCATTTCGGGAGATACGAACACTCGTTACCCATACAGGGAACTCATCGGAGCCCTAATGTTTGTCGCAGTCGGGACTCGTCCTGACATCGCATACTCTGTCAACGCCTTGAGCCAGTTCAACACGAATCCCAATCACGTTCATTGGCAGGCCGCAAAGCGAATTCTCCGCTACCTCCGAGGGACGATTCGGAAGAAGCTGGTATACCACAAGGACAAGGAGGGAATTATTGGATTCGCGGACGCGGACTGGGGCAATTGCACTATCGACAGGAGATCCTATTCAGGATACGCGTTTATCCTCTCCGGTGCAACGGTATCGTGGCGCTCATGCAAGCAGAAGACAGTCGCCCTGTCCTCCACAGAGGCCGAATATGTAAGCCTCGCGGAAGCCACCAAGGAAGGGATTCATCTATATAATTTTATGAAGGAACTGGGTATCGACGAGCTGTCCAATATCGTAATCTACAATGATAACCAATCAGCAGGAAAATTGATACACAACCCCGTGTTTCATGCTAGGACGAAACACATTGATATTAAGTTTCATTTCGTTCGACAGACCATTCGGGAACTTCCACTGAGGATCGACTATCTTCCCACAGAAGAAATGACCGCGGACGTTTTGACGAAGCCACTTGCCGACGCCAAATTCCAAAATTGTATTCGTGGTTTGGGACTTCGAGATTAAATTCGCGCTCTATTTCCGCACAAATTGAGGGGAAGTGTTGGAAATCAATTATTGTCCAGAAAAGACTAGATTGAAAACTGATATTCTACCGTTGCTAAGTAATCTTTGTTTTGTAATTTTGACAGTTGTATTTTTGACATTTGTGTATAACGGTCGCTAAATAAATCGTTCTAGTTCGTTTTGTAGTTCAGTGCATTATTTCTAATCCCGCCAACAAAAATATCCAATTTATCATCAAATTGTGATCTCTAAACTATTTCAATACGATCACATTCTGTCATACTCACCAGTAAAACGAATTAAACATTAAAAAAATATTTTTTGTAACTAAAAGTATCTACACTTTTTCATTAAATATATGCTACTATTTAAGTAAGATTAAGTCATAAAAAACCGCTACACTGGTAACTTGCTGGCAACTAATTACTCCGCTTCTCTGCCTGTTGGCTCCCATCGACATTTAATATAACATCCTTTACTTTTCAGGGGCGACAAGTTTTATTAACCGTGGTTTTAATTGGAGTGAATTAGGGGCTGAAATATTAGCGAAAACTAGTTCTATTGGATGCAATACCGATTTTGTCTTTATTTTTTCATTTTCTAGCTCAAATACCGATACTAATCGAATCTAAATAAACTCAAAAAATATTGTGAATTCATATAATTTTTACATTTAGGTGTTCTCTGCATGAATTAGCGTTGACTCTACTCCTTGTACGGTGCATTTTTCAATGGAATTTATAAATCAAAGCTATAAAGTTACAAATACTTTTTATTGCGAGATTCTCGCTTCTTGCGGTTATATCGATCTCGCCTCGAATTTAAAATGCAATCTCGCTCTCGTTCTCGTCTCGCATAATGCAACGAGACGAGACGAGATGCGAGAGTACTCTCGCCTCGTCGTGCATCACTACCATAAAGGGATTTACTATATTCAAGCGGCTTCAAACGTCGAGATAAACGTAATCATATTTACTACACAGGCACTCAAAACTGTTGCGTAAAGTGTATCAAAGAGAACAATGTAGTATTATAAATAGTCGAAATCTAACTGGGATTTTCCAAATTACAATCATTTTAGAATACGTGTTTGACAAACAAGTATAATATGTTTTCTATTGCTTCAATTTTTCATTCAAATTTAAAAAAAACAAATAAACATGTTCGTATCTATGAACATGTTAGTGTCAACTGTTATTAGACAGGTCAGTACCCGAGGAATTTATATGAAAAATCCTTTCTGGCAGGGGGGCACGTCAATGTGAAGTTAAAGAGATATTTTACAAATTGTCCCAAAAATAAAAGAAAACTTCTGAAAGGGGACGCAACTATAAATATATCGTCAACAACATCGCCGTGGCTACGTGTTGCTCATTTTTCACAGCAGTAAAGCACAGCACACTCGAATAAAAATTTATTATGAATTCACGGCATTAATAATTAACCGTTGCCGGTCGGAGTGAAAAAATAAAATGTAATTAATTTATACTTGTCTTCGTCGGACTTCTTTTTAATCAATTATTTCAAGTACTGCAATGGGGTCAGGGCGACCGGAGAATTAATCAAAATACTTCGGATTATTTTGTATTCGAATCACATGAGTATGTTTCACCCTAAAGAAATGTATGAGTTTTTTACTTCTTGTAGAACATGAAATTGGAATTTTTCCTGTATTGCAGATAGTTTAATGATTTTGATGTACAGGCTGTCTCATTTTCGATGTTTATTTAAGGTATCTCGGGTAATATTAATGATAGAGCAAAACCGTTTGCACATTACAGGGTCAATTTTTCGAGAAAAGTTTAATAGACACCACAGGAATTTATTATCTTCTTTTGTTTTTGAGATACAGGCAAAAACTCGTTTTTCGCACATTTTGAAAATATCTCATATCTTATTTATTATTATAGTTAGAGAAAAAATATTTTTACAAAAATTTTACGGTTTTTTAAATAGAATAAAATGGCGTAATTAGATTTTTGAAAACTTAATTATTCTCGAGATATAACACAAACTTATGGTTTTTTAAATGGTACCCTATGTTGAAAATAGTCTCGTCTTTTTGCTTATTTTATAAGCTTTTCAATGATATATAACAAGCTTACATTCTTTTGTTTTAATCATTAATAAAAGACGAATTATTAATTTATTGAGGTGAAAATATTGGAAATTATTAAAAAACAAATAAAAAAAATTATTACAAATCATCATTTGTTTATTTTGATTTAATATCTATTAATTATGTTCCCAAAATTATTCTTAACCAATAATTTTCGGGAATGTTAAATTACTAGTTACCGACGTTACAGTTGGCTTTGACACAATCCAAAAAAGATGGTTTAATACGCTTTTGAAGTAAATAAATTGAAAAAATGAGTAAAACTGAAACAAATATTATTAGAAATATGCAAATGATGATCTGTAATAGATTTTTTCATTTGTTTCTTAATAATTTTAAATTTTTTCACCCCAATAAATTAATAATTCGTCTTTTATTAATGTTTAAAACAAAAGAATATAGACTTGCTATATATCGTTGAAAAGCTTATAAAATAAGCAAAAAGACGGAACTATTTTCAACATAGGTTCCCATTTAAAAAATCATAAGTTTGTGTTATATCTCGAGAATCATTAAGTTTTCAAAAAATCTAATTACGCCATTTTATTCTATTTAAAAAACGGTAAAATTTTTGTAAAAACTTTTTTTCTCTAACTTTTATAATAAATAAGATATGAGATATTTTCAAAATGAGCGAAAAACGAGTTTTTGCCTGTAGCTCAGAAACAAAAGAAGATCGAAATGTCCTGTGGTGACTATTAAACATTTCTGGAAAAGTTGACCTTGGAATGTGCAAACGGTTTTGCTCTATCATTAGTATTACCCGAGATACCTTAAAAAAACATCGAAAATGAGACAGCCTGTACATACATAGTTTTACTTTATAATTTCTACGAGGTAGATAAAGAAAGGAGAATTTTTATTTCTTTTAAGTAATAATTTATTCATCAATTTTATTAATATTGTCCACTTTAAAGAATTTTCCATTAGATATAATGCACCCAGTGTAACAAATCGCTCCATGGTGGACACGATTTGCGGTCATAGGTTAAAAAATATTAAAGAGAAAAGTAACAAAAAAAAAATGTAATATTTATTATCAAAAATGATAAACAATAACAAATACATTATCATCATCATTATATATTATGTTGAGACCTGTTGAAGGACAGTTCAACAGGTCTCAACGGAAACGTCGCCAAGCTAATCTGTCCATCGTCTCGTAATTTTGTCCGTCCTTAATTTCCGTTAAAATTCCAAATTTTCTTCGGCGTTTTCCCCTTCTTCCATGTATTTTCCCTTCAATAATAATTTTCTCTAACCTATCCAGCCTTAGAATAAGTCCAATCCAGATAGCTTTTTCTATTTCTTACTTCTTTAAAAAAAATTCTTTCTTCTATTCTTCTCAACACCTCGTTTCTGACTCTTTCTTTCCAACTAATCTTCTCTAACCGTCCCCACAACCTCATCTCAAAATTTATTGAAATTTATTGAAAATCTGATAACTATCACTACATACCTAATGTTATGTTCAATAAGTTTGTAAAAATATAAATTTAATTTTTAAAAATCTGATGTGGGTAACACAATACCTCCCGCCATTTACCGCTCGAGTTACAAGATAGATTAAGATAATTCTTATTTTTTTGATAATAAAATGAAGATTAAATTTTAAATACCCGGATAATATACTATTCCAAAAATGAGAATTAGCTTAAACTTTTTTGCGAATCGTTAATTTTTATTAATCTAAATACATACCTACATATTTACATATGCTGGAAACTGTATTGATTTCCTTTCCTATTGTTCTATTTACTTTTTTCTTTTGAAAATGTTACTATTGTAATGTGCAGCACCCGCCGTCGCCGCCACTGTCACCATCGCTGTGCCCGCCGCTATCGCCGCCGCTGTTGCAGCGACGAGGGAGTGTCTATTTTTAGCGATGACGCAACAGACTTGACCATACCTGCTTAATTACGCGGTTGATGAAATCTATTGTGTTTGAGTTTTTCTCTAGAATAGTGTTCTAGAAATTTCTCGAATACAAATGCCGGATTATATAAGCACTGTTAGCGAAGTCATTGGATAGTCTGAAATAAATAGGCGTTGCGTCTTAAACAGTTGGTGATATAAACAGATAGTCGACAAGTGGTAAACATACATAAATATAGTTGTATAAATAAATAAGCTATATATTGTTTAAATAAATAATCTAAGTGTTTAAGTGTAATAATATTCTTAGTCTTAATTAGTGTTTAATATTTGTTTAATCGTAGTGTTTGTTATATTTAATCATCTTTTAATCATATTTAATATCTAGTTATCGTTATAATAAACGTTTATTTTAATTAATAATAATTGTCTAATATTTACACTTCACCCAAATAAATAAAAACGTTACACTATTGTTAATTTGAAATTATTAGTTCTTTGACAGTGACATTTATCTGTGAGTTACAACTGCGCAACCAAGGAGTTTTGTTTGTTTAAAACCTAGGCTCCGGGATTTAAATTATAGATAATTCTATAAATTTATCCATAAAATATATAGAAAAAGTATTAATGCAAATCTGTAGAAAATTTAATAATCTTTAATTTTTATATTAACATTAATCTCGAAAAAATAACATTTAAAGGTATTTTTCGAAAAGAAACTATTTTGAGCTTCCAGTAAAGTGCCATTTCCAGTTATCCGATTTACACCAAAATATAATGAGCTCTTGCCATAATAGAAAAAGTTCGAAATACAAGGTTTTAAAATTTTCTGAATGATAGTATTTGAGTTAGAGCGGAGGATCCACACATACACACGCACACGCGCGCACACACACACATACACACACATATATACACACACACACACACACACACACACACACACATTTGTTAAAATTGGATTCCAGGGACCTTAAAACGTGGTCATTTACCAAAATCTCGATATGCGATTTTTAGCACGATCCCTCCCTTACCAAGGGTAGCGGGAGGTAAAAAATTATATGTTTTTTTATTAAATTAAGGTAGAACATTTTCTGTGACGTCATTATTTTGAACCGAGGAAAGGGAAGCACATTTGAGAATGTAACCTGTAGATGGCGTGAGTGCTAGTTTTAATTAGATTTATTTTTCTCTCTCTGTCTCTTGTTTATCATTTGCAATTTTCGTGGTTTCTCTTACTTACTAACCTCATTACCCGCATATGCTATGGGGCGTACCGATGCTATGGCTCTACTGCCATTCATTGGATTAACGTAATTCTTCGTCATACATGGCGGTAATTTAAATAATAAAATTTCATTAATTCTTTTCCTGGCCAATTAATGAAAATTTTGTTAAAAGAAAAGATATGGGTAGCAAGTTTTTATCGTCACTTCAAAAATATTAAATAAAAAAAATGGCACGCAAGTAGCCCATTGCTGCATTAAAGATCATGATTAAAAAAATAATGATATATGTAATTTCATTTATTAAATTAAATGTTGTTACATTGTCATGATGATATATGTATTTGTTTATTTAACATGTTTCGTATAAAAACATAAAATTATTAATTGACTAACAATTACAGGTTAAATACACACAAGTATACACATTGATTGTAAACAAACAGATTCGTAGAACCTGTATACCACAATTTATTACATTGCTAATAATTTATATCCATATAAGAAAATTATAGATCAGCAAGTAATAAATTAAATTGTTTATACAGTACTGTAACCATTGAAAAAACTCTAATCTAAATATGTTGAATGAATTAGCATACCCACGTGACGAATAGATTTATGCGCGAGTGGAAATAAAAATTATAACAAATTTTAAATCGTGTAAGGTTATGGCAGCAATATTTCTCCCGCCTACCACCGTGCTGTGCCGTAATAGTAATATTTTTTCAGTGAGTTACCTTTGTTAACATGATATAGCACTTGCTCAAGAAAACTTGTTTACCGTTATTTGTACATTTAGAACAATGTAATGACATTCATAACACATGAACATCATTTTTCAAACAGAGAAAAGAATCCCAAATTGTGGGAAGTCATCAATAAAAACGCATTCTTGTAAGAAGGAACTTTCATTTTTAAGAATAAAGACTGCTTACATAACATTCTTTTTTTTGTCTCAATTCTGTATTAGTTTCTAGATACTTGTTTTCGTGCTATTCTATTCTACCGGGTGTCTACTTTTTTATGGACCATAGTAAAAACAATGTTAAAATTTTCTTATGGCTGTAATTTCTGCCCTATTAATTTTAAAATAAAAGTGCATCTAATAGCCCAAAATTACTGTTTATATGCGTAGATCACATCTGGCATAAAGTTTTAATAATTATTAATGTCATTAAATTATTTATCAATAATCATGGATACATATACCATCGCAGAAGTAAACTCAATGGAATAATATTAAAAATTAAATACGAATTAATAAACTTTTATTTGTCAAATTGAAACAATGCGACTATACCTTGTTCCATTTAAGCCATTCAGTATTGCAGAGCATAGGGAATAGTTTTGACCTCTCTGATTGGCTGAAATTGGAGACAAGAGACAAGTTTACCCAATGTAATTTCGGCTACTTCAAGTTTGCGCTGTTGCCAGCTCCATCTACTGAATGGCTTAAATGCAACAGAGTATATATGAATTGTCTGTACTGTATTGCATGACAATTTGTAAAGAAGGCAAGAACCTATTATATCAAAAAAATTAGGTTCATTTGATATAGTTTTTAATTCTGTACAGTTTGTGTATTTACAATTTTGTTCTAAAATTAATAGGGCAGAATTACAGCCATATGAAAATTTTACCATTGTGTTTCGTATGGTCCATAAAAAAGTCTGATGTGGCCAGCACATTACCTTCAGCCAGTTCTATGTATTTTGTACAAATTTCATACAGAAAGTTCCTTGCAAAAAATTCTATTTCTTGTACATTACCTTCCGGCTGTTATATGTATTTTATACAAATACCATACAGAAAATTTCTAGCAAAAGATCCTGTATTTCCTGTAAAATTATAAGACAAACATACTTATGTAAATTGCATTTGACACTGACATCTTCCAATCAGAATTTTCTTAATATAGTAGCTGTTTCCATTGCTGTCTACTTTATGAAATTTAATTTCTTTGTAATTTTTTAACTCTATATTCATTTAATATTAAGTATAAAATGCAGTCAAATCGAAACAGAATAAAATATTCTTTAATACTTATAATAACATTAAATGTGAAAATAGTATATTAAAGAAGTGTTTTATAAGACATGTTTTTTAGCACGCGTCGAAATTTAGAAAACGAGCGTAAGCGAGTTTTCTAATTCACAAGTGCGAAAGAAAGTCTATACTATTTTTTATATTTTGCGCCTTCTACAATAACATTTTCTTACTCAATTTGTGATTATATTTGTAACCATCTGTACATTTTCATGTAAATAATCTTCCTTAAATAAATAAAAAAAATAATAATTTCGACATTATATTATTAAAATGAATTGTCAATTAACTAAAAATAAATTAGGTAAAAATGGGTTAAAGAAACGTCATCTAGTGCCAACCGTCTAAAACAAAAAAATTGCGTATCGAAATGAAGGTCATTACGATACGCAATTGCGTATCGTACTTACTTCATTATGAACGCAAAATATAAAAAATGATATTTAACATCGTTTTTTCAAGAAAAACTGTTAAAATCTTTAAATGAGGGTACTTCTGGTTGACCAATTACGAGTATAACCAAAATCTAATCAGCTCTTCATATGGATGTAACGAAGAAGAATTATAATTTTTGGAATTGTAGTATTAGAGATATCGCGGCAAAAATTTTGTGGCACACACACACACACTCACACGCACGCACGGGCGCACACACACACACACACACACACACACACACACACACACACACACGCACACACGCACACACACACACATGTCATCGTAAAAATAGAAATATCGTATTCTAGGGACTCTAAAACGTGTTTATTCATCAAAAACTCACCGCCGAATTGCTTGACCAAAGACAATACCTTCCTTACCTAAAGGTGATGGAAGGTAAAAATCGTAAATTAGGTGCGAAATCTCAATTAAACAGCATTTATTCTCTTACAACAAACACCGTTTCGGTGCATACTTGCTCTTTCTTCTGCGTAGGTAAGATATTACATACTTTCTCAAAATACATTCGGTCTTTACATTCAGTTTTAAAACATCGTACAAAACTGATGTGTATGTATTCTTAATGATTTTTTTAATGATAACGTAATAATATTTAAAACATATTACCCTACATTTTACCAATATCTAAATTGATTATTTCATTACCATATTGGCGATAATAATTTCCCTTTTTAATTTCTTTACCGTTGGATGAAAATTTATTTGAAACCAGAATGATTTCCCGCCTTAGTCGTGTTCTGAGTTCGCGACCACCCTGCGAGCCAATTAGGGGAAATCAGCCAATGATTATCAATTAAACAGAATAAGAAGAAAAGTGGAGCAACGGGCCACGTGGACTAATAAAATGCAAGCTTAATTGCGAGCAAATGAATGAAATTAAAAGAGATCTCCTTCCCTAATTACCACGCGAATTAAGTTGTTAAAGTAATAATCATAAGATATTACGAGGAAGACGGAGAAGATAATGTTTCTATAAGATTGTACAGGTATACCGACTTGAATACAAATAGTAAAAATTATGTGATAGGTACAGTACCTACCTGCAGCGAGAAGCGATTGAAATTATTAAACATCCAAAAATTTTAATCGGGAAGAAGTATATTAACAGGGCATGGATTTCTGCAGTAAAGACTATTACACAGAACATGGGTTATTCAGAGCCATAATTATCTGCGATCTAGTTTTCAATAAACTCATCAAATACTGACATTTTTTACTGTCACCCTGTCAGAAATAGTTTTTTGATTATAGATTGCGAAATGTCACTTTTGCATTCGAGAATGAAAGGTTTTTGATCCCTGTGGTCGCAAAATAGTATATTAAAGAACGTGTTATCAAAATTTAGAAAACGAGCGTCAGCGAGTTTTCTAAATGACAAGTGCGAAAGAAAGTCTTATAAAATGAGTTCTTTATACTATTTTTTATATTTTGCGCCTTCTACAATAACATTTACTTACTCATTTTGTGATTATATTTGCAACCATTTGTACATTTTCATGTAAATAATCTTCCCTAAATAAAATAATAATAATAATAATTTCGACATTATATTATTAAAATGAATTGTCAATTAACAAAATAAATAAATAAAATATATCATCATGGCATATTACTCATTGCTGGGTGTGCCAATCTGCCGCATATGTCATTTTGAAATCCGAGCGAGGATTTTAAGACATCTAAGGCTTGTTATGATTCATAACATCCGTGGTTTGTTCAATAGTTTATCGGTTTCAGAAAATATAGACATTATTAATAAATATTATTTTTTGAAATTCTTTCGTTAATGCTACTCTCAGAATGCTATGGTTAACAGAACAATTTTTTTGACATATGTCAATATGAGAATAAAGTAAACCGTATTTAGAACGATACACTAACGTTATCTGTATGTATTAATGAAGAGCATTATACTTTCATTTTATTTTATTTTCATTTTGTAGACTGTTGTTGACAAGTCAGTATGGTAATAATATTACCAGACAGGTACAGTTATTACTTAGTTACCAGCCTAGTTTTGTACGTGTAAACAATGGATTATTATCCTGAAATCCTTTAAATTCTCTGTCGAACTTTACAAAAACTAATACAAAGAATGCCTAGAATTTGCCAAGCCGTTACTCTAAGTATAGGTTTCTTATGGAAGTGTGATTTTATTGCCAGAAATAAGATATTTTGCAAAAGAAATTAAGTAGCTCTTGCTAAGTATTTTATAGTTTGTTTATTCAGTAATAAATTGCAACTGTTTAAAATCCTTGAAAATGTAGAGTAAGAAAATTATTAGAAATTAAAATGTTACGTATAAGTTAAAATTCCGTGTGTTGTGGATAGTCCCTCACCCGCCCGTAAATAGGTCAAGTGCAACACAAGCTATGCTGCGATTGGCTACGTACCGAAGTTGTAGTACCAATCGAGATATACGTTCATTGAATTTTGTAGTGTTGTATTTTTATTTAAATAATTATAAACTGTGCACAGTTCATGTGAATATTATTGTACGAATCAGGAGATAAAGGATCGGTCTAAGTGGTACATATAATGTTTTGCATAAGAAATTTACTTTTATGAGATTTTTCGCTGAGCAAAAATTTTCTTGGTAAGAAACACATAGGGAGTAAAATTATGCTCTCAGCGCTATGAACTGAGTTCGAATTTGGCGTCTAAATTTGACCGTTAAACTTTTGTGGTCTATTAGTGAAAATATTATTTTCATTATTTCATTATGTGTAACGTAGAATTATAACATCTGCAAGAGCTTGTTCCTGTTTATAAATGATTCATCATGATTACTATCACAAAAATGGATATAAATCCTTTGTGTTTTAAGCCAGCAATCGATAAATGTATAAAAATAAGCAACTTTATGAATAAAAATGTAATTTAAGACTTACCTTTGTTGTTATTGTCCATTTTCAACGTACATATTCGAACAATGTTCTATTTTCTCACTACTTTGCACTAAATCCCCTGTAAATAAAAGAAAACTTATTGTAATACAATAAAAATACATTCTTAAAACGTTTTTAAAACTGAATTTCTATCTAACAATTAATGTTAACCTCTAAACAATATAGTCTTGTAAACTTCATACATACCATAATTATTATACAGGGTCCGGCACAAAGGACAGACGTTTTTGAAATAGCTAGTACTCTCCCCCTATTAGTACGAGAGAGGTGAGGAGTATGCCGTTCGACTCGTGAGTTCCTAGCATTTTTTTACCAATTGACATTTTGGAGCCTTGGACGGCTAAGCACCGCGTTTTCGCGTACGACAGTTTTGTCCGAAATAATGACTCTATTACGGCTGTACAGCGTGAGTTTCGTCGCCACTTCAACATTCATCGGAATTGAGCTGTTCCTTCTCGAAACACCATCCTTCGTTGGGTTGAAGTACTTCGCACACGTGGTATACTGACAAAAGACCACCAGGAGCAACAATGAACGTTATTTGCCCTCTCTTCCCTGGTCGCCTTATTTCCAGGTTTGGTGATGTTCATTGGCCTCTTCGGTCCCCAGATTTATCCATCTGCGATTTTTTCCTATGGGGACACCTCAATGCTCGTGTATACGACCACAAGCCCCGAACTCTGGACGACTTGAAGGAGGTAATTCGCGTGGAAGTCGCCCAAGTTGAGGAAGCGATGTTGGAGAGAGTCTACGCTAACTTCTAAGAACGCCTCCAGCAATGCATCGTCAACAACGGTCACCACATGACTGATGTGATTTTCCACACTTAATTGTCACAAATGCTATTTCATTGCGAACCCGAATCCATAAATAAATTTGTTTTTGAGTAAAAATTACCGATTTTATGATTTTTTAAAAACCATCCGTCCTTTGTGCCGGACCCTGTAGAAGTTCATGATTGAAATTATATTTTTACACGATCCACAAATGTTTATAACAAATATTCACACACTTATTTACTTATAAACAGCAAAATTGCTATGTAATTAAAACAAAAAAGTTCATTATAACATTACCATTTCATCTGTCACACACCACACGCTACCAGCACACTACTAAGCAAATGTCGAAAAATGAAAGCACTGGTTTGAGCGCGTATTTTAATTGTATTTCAGTGTTTTCAATATTACTTTTATGTTTTATCTCATTTTTGGTGTTATTTTATTTGTAGTTTGAACGCAATTTTAAAAATATTTTATTTTATAACTCATAAAAAAATGAAGTATTTAATACAAAATTATAAGTTTAGGCCAATGTTTACAACAGTGTTCGTACTATCGGTCATTATGTTTATCTAAATTTAAAAAAAAATATACATGTAATAATAAACGGTCAACGGAAAAACAACTTCCATGACTAATAAGTGAAAATATGTTTGGATAATAAGCGTTTTAACAAGAGATAAGTGTCCTGCACTCTACTTTTTTTATTTTTTCAAATGAAAGTTCGTTTAATTTTGAAGCAATTCGTAGTATTAAAAAGTCATAATAGTTTTTAGTTCAACTGCATTTGATTTTTAACGTATTTGTTTTTTTTTGTCATATATCCATGGCTGCTTAGACAAAATGCTCATAAAAACTGTAACTTTGTAATTAATTTTTACGTTTATATGAAGAGATAAAATAATCGTTTCCCATGATTTAGATGCTGCATTTAAATCTCTATAACTTTTATTTGAAGTATTTTTGCATAAAATAATTAGGTAACGTTTGCGCAAAGAAAAATTGATTTTCCATGTTAAACTCCTATGTTTCACTTTTCGATTTACACCCTGTACAATAGTATATTGTGTTATTAAGAGTAAAAGTGATACTTTGTGTGGCGAGCATGGAAGTTTGCACGACGAGCGAAGCGAGTCAGACAATTGCATGCGAGGCACACAAAGACACTTTTATTCTGAATGACACATTAATTTTTTTTCAAACGCACTACTTTTCTTTTTATTCGCTAATTTTATGTATTTTCCATGGATATTTATTTATTTTATTTCTACTTTGTGAATCAAGTCTCAAAAAATGCCATTTCTACGACGTTTGAAAAAGTATATTGTGTTATTAGGAGTAAAAGTGATACTTTGTGTGGCGAGCATGGAAGTTTGCACGACGAGCGAAGCGAGTCGGACAATTGCATGCGAGGCACACAAAGATACTTTTATTCCGAATGACACATTCAATTTTATTTTTTTCAAACGCACTACTTTTCTTTTATTTGCTGATTCTATTTAATTTCTATGGATATTTATTTATTTTATTTCTACTCCGCCACCGGCGTAGAATAGAAACTTCTACCTTGTGAATCGAGTCACAAAAAGTGCCATTTCTACGACGTTTGAAAAAATATTTGTTTGACAGTGGCACGCAAATATTTTTGACAGTCACATTTATGTGTCAATTACAAACATTTGAATTTCTTGCCTTGAAGTAGTTTGATCTAAGATTTATTACATCAAATTATTTTATATGCATTTCTTTATCTCTAAATCTATAGAAGATGTAATAATGAATTTATATTTACCGAATAAAGAATTTAACGTTCTTTAATAGTATTTACATAAATTTTCGATAAATAATATTTAGATGATTTTTTTCTTGTAACTACTACTTCCGGTTGTCACTTAATCAACTCTTTCCATTATTGTTAGATTGAGGAATCCGTAGTTAAAAATGTCTACGTCTTATAGTATTTGAGAAATCGTGGATCCAACATCCACACATCCACACACACATACGGATATCATCGTAAAAATGTTATAATCGGATTCTAGGGCCCTTAAAACGTGCTTATTCACTAAAATCTGGATATGCGATTTTTACCATGAATTCAATACCTCTCTTAGCGAGAGAAACTCACCATTGAATTTTTGGACCGATAACATTACCTCCCTTACATTCGGTATGACGGGAGGTAAAAAGAATTTTAATTCGCAATTGGAATACTACTTTAATAAAACTCGTATCAACTTCTTGTCAATATCGCAAGCTGTTGTCCCGACAAAATTCTTTCCTCTTTACAAGAACAATCTCTTTGATGCAGAGGTTCCGTAGCCAGTGGCTTTCAATTTATTGGCGATTTAACGCTATTCCGAGCGAATATAAATTTATGAATAATGTATTAGTAATAACGCCATAAATGGCCTGTCAGTTGACCGCCGTATGCTGCAAATAAATGTGACATATAAACCCCGGATGATATATATCAACAGATGAATTTCCGGCAGGAGAGCTTCAGGGATCAAATTCTGATGATGAGTACGTTAGGTGTATGAGGTGCAGATGGTGTTGTGCTCTCATAACCAACTAGGACAAAAAATTATTAAATAAATATACAGTTCTATCATTACGAGTTGCTTTCCATGTCAAAATATTGTTTTTCTACGATTGTTTTGATAAAGTTGTTGATGTTTGCAGTTGATAGAATGATTTAAAAGTTTTCCGCTTAAATTTTTTTAAAAAAAATTCTAATTTCGTTTGGAAAAGTCGTTTATTTCTATATTTATATGAGTTAAAATAGTATTTTTTGTACCAAGACATACAAGGGTATTACAAAGATGCTTATGCCTGCCGAAGGCCTTTGGCCTCGCGGTTTATAAATCGCCCGAGGGCTATAAACATCAAGTAATACCTGTGGTGCATACAATATTTTATGTCTTAGGGCCGGTTTATGATGAATATAATTTACAATTTTCTGTCTGGTTTATGTTCGATTTTGAAGTTCTGGATCTTACCAATCAGTATCTATCTCTCACTGTCATATTTTGAAGTAGTGAGGCACGCGAGGCACGTCTCGTTTTCGGATCTGTAATCTCGATCTCGCTCTCGTTCTCGCACATTCTTTTGGGTCTCATCTCGTTCTCCCACGAGAGTCTCGCGAGAGTCTCGCTATAAAAATAAGCGCTTGCGCACTACGTACTTTATTTACGTAACTATTTAATTACAAGAGACAAGTTCGCATCAATAGCACCTTCTCTCATATATTTGCAGTCGTATAACTATAATAAAGAGACGAAACACTAAATTATGGGAACCAAATTATTTCAATACGAACATAAAGTTTATTCATTTAAAGTCACCAGAAAATGTGATAAGTTAGTAAATAATTTAATTTACCTCTAAATATCCAATTTATCATCAAATTGTGATCTCTAAACTATTTCAATACGAACACATTCTGTCATCAGTAAAACGAATTAAACATTAAAAAATTATTTTTTGTAACTAAAAGTACCTACACTTTTTCATTAAATATATGCCAATTTTTAAGATTAAGTAATAAAAACCGCTACACTGGTAACCCGCTGGCAACCAATCACTCCGCTTCTCTCCCTGTTGGCTTTCATCGACGCTTAATATAACATTCTTTACTTTTCAGGGGTTACAAGAGTTTTATTATCCGTGGTTTTAACTGTGGTGAATTAGGGGCTGAAATGTTAGAGAAAAACTAGTTCTATTGGATGCAATACCGATTTTGTCTTTATTTTTGCATTTTCTCGCTCAGAGACCGATACTAATCGACTCTAATTAGACTGTGAATTTATATCATTTTCACATTTACGTGTTCTATGCATAAATTAGCGTTGACTCTACTCCTTGTACGGTGCATTTTTCATTGAATTTATGAATCAAAGCTATAAAGTTATAAATACTTTTTATTACGAGATTCTCGCGAGAATCTCGCGAGATTTCTCGCTTCTCGCAGTTATATCGATCTCGTCTCGAATTTTAAACTGCAATCTCGCTCTCGTTCTTGTCTCGCATAATGCAACGAGACGAGACGAGATGCGAGAGTACTCTCGCCTCGTCGTCCATCACTATTTTGAAGTTTCGCCAATTCAAATTTTAGGTTAGATTTTAATTTCAAGTCATGGATTTGTTCAATGCTAATGAAGAAGACGATTTTTTAAATAATATCAGGAATGTTTATTTACTATTGTTGATTTGAATAATGAAGAAAGAAACAAACGCAAACTTGTTAGGCCTATGAACAGATTAAGATTTTTCAACGGGCAGTATCACAGTTACTGCTTATTAATAAAATATCGATTTGTTCCTCTGTATCATCTTCAAAATTCACGATGGTAAAAACTCACAGACTCACGCCTCAAACAGAAATAGACAGTTGATGGATGAAGCAAAGTTATACCGCTATGTTTCAAAATTTGTAAATCATTCATAAACCATCGTATGCATTTTAAATATGTTTATATTTTAAAATCCAAATTATAAATTCATAAATTAAATTCATTATAAACCAGCCCTTCCTACAATTTTTTAATATTCTACATGGATTACGGATCAGAAAGTTTTAATAAAATTTACAGTAGGTAGTCTATGAATGCTTGTGCATGTTTTTGGGCTATATTCCAGTGTCAATATAAATTTTTTGACATTACCCTAACAACAACTCATAATGCCCGTGTGAATTACTACATAATGTACCTGGTATCCATTAAATTAATAAACAATAATGTACTGGTAAGACATAATAGCATATTCTACAACAAAAATGGAATGGCCGATACACGAGTAAAAAATTCGTGGTCCGATCGGAAGTCGAGGACTACGGTTGACAAGTTTGGAATATGCCATTCCAAACGTGTTGTAGACTATACAGTGTCCTCAAAAAATTCCTAACTCGGAGTAGGCTTTGAACAAAGAAACGTATTCCAATTTAAAAATATTTAATTAAATAGCAATTTGACAAGAGATATTGTCAAAAATGTTATGTATAGAAATCAAAGCTTTTCTTCTTTAATCTTTTTTTATAAATGGAAACAAATTAGAAAACAGCGAATGTCGATATACTGTATCCTTATTTGTTGCCTTTTCTCCTTAAAATTACATTTTAAGGTCAATTTTGACAGCTAGACTTTTGAATTAAATAATGATCAGACATACGTTTCACTGTTCATAGCCTACTCCGAGTTGGGAATTTTTTGAACACACTGTACTTCCTCCAACAAGATTTTAGAAATAATATAATCAAAATTTGCTTATTTGGAGAATATTTTTTTATTTAGATAATATTATATTAATATTTAGCTAAACTTACTGCTCTGAAGATCTCCAAAAAACCTGTAAAAGTTAATAGAAAACTCTAAAACTGTTCAATACTTGAAAACGTCAAAACGTGAATTCAGAAAATTAAATAATAATAAAACAAAGAGACGTAACCATGTAACCTAACAAAAATATTTGATATACCGCACTAATATGTGGCTAAACAGATTCTGATTTGTTGAAAGCCGTGAGGAATTTTTCTAAACGACATGCGGAATTATTCCACACGGTTTGTTGGAATGACACGGATTCCAACATAATATTTAGTTGTGAAATGTGTAGTTTCAAAAATAGTGTTGGAGAAAAGCTATTTCCATTATGAATTATTATATTTAGGAAATAATTTAAGTACAAAGATTTTAAAAATCGGCTAGTGTTCCCATATACTCGTATTTGGTCGGTAGGTAGTAGCTGCTATAAGAACACGGTAATACAAAGTCGTATTAACAATGTATTTGTAGTAGTGGTAGTTTAATGATATTTTTTGTATGAAGCTATAAAATATCAATAGTCAGACATTTAATGTGTAGTGTATGCATATTTATACGTATGTATTGTTAAATAAGCAATAATATTTTTCAATAAGTTGGCTGCATGTAGGCTCTAACGACTACAGTTCCAGCTGTGGTAAATTCTTCCGTATTACACTTAAACAATCGCGATTATCGTATATCACACTAGATTTATACTTCTTTGTATAACTGTACGGTAGATAATGTACTAAGTGTCGGAATAAAAACGCCATGGATATACTATTCACATGAATAAATTTGAATAAAATATAGAGTTGATTCGGTTTTGCATTCAAGAGATATATTCACTTGCACCTGAATTATTATTCAATAAATATATTATCGGGATTTATTTAAATATTCTGCATTCCGGAATTGGTTTTATCGAGAAGCACAAAGACAGAGGGATCCAATATCAAAAAGCCAATCGCCATCCTTTGAACACCTCTACAGCCTGAATGGTACGACCGATTTTCGTGAAATTTGCACCAAGTTGTAGGAAATGATTGTCTCGAGTGCCCTCGTAATAACACATATTTCTGTAGGATGCATAGTTTTCGAGAAAAAAATTATTAAAGATTGAAAATTGGGACAAAAACAATAGGTCACAGTAACGATCACAGTTCTCATTGATAAATTTAAGAAGATAAACGCTGTCATGGTATGTCAAAGTCAATGATTACAAATTATCGGTTTTCATCCTTTTAAATGCAAAGAAATGTTTCAATAATATGTAACATTAAAGAAAAGGTGATGAATTTAACGAGGTAGGTATATGTAATGATTTTAAGCCATGTTTTATGTTAATTTATTATATATTTTATTTTTTTAATAGAATTTTGGAAAATGTATAAGGAAACACGTCTAAAAGGATCATAAAGGCAGAATTAATATCACAATCGATCGGTGTACATATACAAAATTAAAAAGATAAACAATGTCATCCGTCATATTGGATGTACGTATAGTCTATCATAAAACACTATCGGCGGAGCCCCAGGCTGAACTCGGCGAAGCCGAGTTTAGGCTAGTACTATATACTAAATACTGTTTTTTGTATTCTGGTTAAGTACAAGCACAGACTCATAATAGCTTACATTTTCAACAAATTATAAAAATTACATGAATATTGTAAGAAATTACTGCAAAATTCTTTCGACTACTGTAGTAAATAGTGTGAGAGAAGTGACGAGTGATAATAGTTCGACTGGCATATACAGGGATATCTTCTGGAGACCTTTTAATCTTGTGACAATAAAAAACAACTTCGTAAAAATCAAGTGTGAACAGTAAATTTTACATTGCAAGACATGTAGGTCAATACTCTAACAAAAGAATTAAAGCTGGTATTACTAAGAAAGGCAATTACTACGTTTACATGTAGTTTTGAAAATGGTTTCAGTTTTCAGTCAAAATTATGCAAAATTGTTTATATGCAGTTTTCAAATCAAGTTTAAAAATTGATTTGAAATCAGTTTCGGCGCATGTGCATTTAGCTGACGTAAGTGACAGATCCTCTTCACTCCAAATACTTCGTTTTGCTATTATTCCAATTATTTTTTATACTTCGTACCCCTACGCACTAAAACTACACAACTGTCAGTATATTTGAAGGTTAGTAACACAATGCGACAGAAACGTTATGCTCTGGACGCATGCGCAGTACCGAAACTGAATTTTAAGTGTTTACATGAATAGTTTTGAAACTAGTTTTTAAGTCCAACTCATGAATTTTAGTTTTGGTTTGAGATAGTTCAAAACCGTTTTCACACTGTATACATGGCGTTTTCAATACTAAAAACGTTTTAAAAACGGTTTCAAAACTGCATGTAAACTCAGTAAATGTAACATTAAATAGGGAATACTAATGTAACGTCTTTATTTATTTGAGCGAAGTGTAAATATTAGACAATTATTATAAATTAAAATAAAGGTTTATTACTATAACTAAATATTAAAAATGTATTAAAATAATGACGATTACTAATATTGAATAATTATTAAAGACTAATTAAGACAAACTATAATTAACTAGATAACACTAACACTATTTATTTATTTAACCAATTAATACTACTATTTATTTCCACGATATTACTAATTATTTATTTCACTACGCGTTCCAATCTTAGACAGCCGGTCTGTTGCAGACTCTTGTAGACTGTTTACGCGATATTTATATCACTATATTTATGTCACTATATACTTATATTACGTTCAACTGTCCGCCAACCGACCCCCACAGCGTCTATATACTCAACTGACTCAATAGCGTCTGTATATTCAACTGCTCGGACAGAAGTCACACCTTTCACCTCACTGTCTGTCTATTTATGTAACCAACTTTCTCCTTCCACAGCCTCAGTATCACCAACTATCCGTATGTCACAATACTTCAACACCAATGCCGAGTATCCACTCCAACTCGCTGTTACTGTCCTTGTATACCTAGCTTCAGAATACTCGTCAACCCTACCGAGTATTCACTTCCACAGCTATCCCAATGTA
This sequence comes from Harpalus rubripes, assembly GCA_963082715.1. NCBI lineage: Eukaryota > Metazoa > Arthropoda > Insecta > Coleoptera > Carabidae > Harpalus > Harpalus rubripes. Next base: position 73,991,351 of record OY720450.1, read on the forward strand.
CCAGTAACTTCCCGACTCGTCGTTACTGTCCTCGTACACTATAGCTTCCCAATACTCGTCAATACTACCGTGTATTTACATCCACAGCTATCCCAGTTAACCAGTATGCATATGCTCACCACGATACTGCTGTGCTTCACTAACACTCTATGTGAATGTCTCTAAATGTTCGACCGCATAATAACAATGAACATAAAAGGTTCAGGCGACCGGAAGTAATTAAACATGTCGTGGCTTGTTTGTTTACGTAGCCCGGCTGCTAGCGCGATTGCGACATCGCTATACTTAGACGCTTGTTCAGGGTAGCAGCGGGGCTCACACGTTACACTAATAACATATTTAGTTTTCTATAAAATCTATACTTTAAACTAGTCGAAAGAAATTTGTGGAAATTTCTTACCATTTGCGTAGGTTTTATAATTTGTTTGGTGAAAATGTAAACCGGCTGAAATGGGCTGGTATGTATCCGTGGCTTAATGCAAGAACAACCAATGTCAACATATCGTAATTTTGAAAAGGATGGAATTAAAATAAGTAGAAAACTTTCTGTGTTACAAAAATAAAAAGTATCATTTTGTAAAACTTGAAATTCTGCACTATTAACGTTATTTTTACAAGAAAAGAATTTTGAAAATTGCCTTTAACATATTTTTTTCGGGATCCTCTTTATTTAGTTCAAAAAGGCCTCGAAATCCAGAGAATTGTAGGATAAAAAATTAATGTCATTACTTCTCAAAATAATAAAAATTAGTCTAGGGAATAATGTCCATATTTTTGTCTATAGGCAAAATGGTGAACTCTCTTTCAATTTCGATATCTCTTCTCGGTCATGGTAAAAAAAATTTGATGCTGAGAAAATATTATACGTGGATTTCTAGTAATTAGTATTATTTTTGATGTTCAATTTTGTGGAATACGTTGGTGCTCAAAAATGATTTGGTTCTATTTGAATTATTCCCTTCATAAACAACTACCTACGATTTCTTAGTATCATATAAATGTTCATATACTGATAAATAATTATTATATTTATGTTCCATACAATTTTTAGGATAATAAATCGAATATTACAGATACAATGCCTGCAATATTACTCTTACATTGTTGTTAGTTTACAGCTATATTACCATCATCAAATAATGGAAATGATTAGATAGGTATCGTAGGCGCTAGAACCTTTATACAAACATTTGTAGGAGTAACAATTCTACAAGATTATATATTTCATCATATCGATTATATTTGACTTAATCGTGACAATATATCCAATTTATTTACACAAAACTACCAATCGAACGAAATTAGCTAAGGCTGATTCATAGTTAATTTCTGAGAAAAGTACACAAAAGTGGCAATGGTGGTTTAATTTTTAGAAGGTTTTATAAGTGAATACCATGTGGGTTTAAATCCTTTATGTTCAGTTTTCAAGAATTAAAATTTCCAATGAGTTTTTTACAGCCGAGTCACAAAAAAGATTAAGCTAATCCTTATTTTTGGATTAGTTAATTTAACTCTAATTTTGGCAGTTTATTTCTTAAAATGTATTCTAATCTAACACAAGTAACTAGCTTTTTTGATAATAAAGTGAAGATTAAATTTTAAATTCCGGAATAGAATAGAATTTATTAATCCAACAATGAGGATTAGCTTAAATTTTTTTGCGAATCGTTAATTTTTATTAATCTAAATGCATACCTACATATTTACTTATGCAGGAAACTGTATTGATTTCCTTTCCTATTGTTCTATTTACTTTATTCATTTTAAAACTTTTCTATATTAATTTGAAATGATTAGTTCTTTGACAGTGACATTTATCTGTCAATTACATACATTTGAATAATTGCGTAACCAATGAGGATTTTTTGTTTAAAGCGTAGGTTCTTCGCTCTAACTCAAATACTATTTTGTGCAAAGAGCCCATTAGATTTTGGTGTAAATCGGATAACCGGAAATGGTACTTTACTTGAAGCTCAAAATAGTTTTTCTTCGAAAAATATCTTTAAATGTTATTTATTCGAGATTAATGTTATTATAAAAATTAAAGATTATTAAATTTTCTACAGATCTGCATTAATACTTTTTCTACATATTTTATGGATAAATTTATAAAATTATAATTCGCTCTCGCATCCTTTTATTTCCTTATTTCACTTTTATATTAGAGCTTTAGCATAAACAGGCCGCGTATATAATGGGAGGAAAGGAGTTTTTTCTGAAGGGGTAAATTATTCCAACAAACAACATCAAACAACCGCGAATATTATAATTTCAGATAAAGAATAAAATAAAATTAAATCATGTATATTTCCCACACCTGATATAGTAAGTAAGCTATTAGGACATTGTTTGAAGGGATGTATGTTTATTTTACTGTCAGGGCATCGGTTCCTATTAGCAACGGGATGTAAGGATTGTTCTTACTTCCCTACTGCTGAACTTACCTCCCTCTTTGTGAAATACCAACAGTTAAATATTTTTTCTATTTCGGTGTTCTTATGTTTCTATAAAAGCACTGTTTATCACTGAAAACACGACGTTTAGAAAATCTATAAACGTACTGTTTTTGGCGCCTTTCATGTTCTATAGGTGGTAGTCATGCCTTCATAACTGACAGATAACCTTAAAATGGTAAATTGTTTGTGTTGAAATATTACTTCTAATTGTGGATTTTTATCCTTTCACTAGGTGATACGACTAGAAAGAAAAGAAATTTATAGCTATAGCTGTGCTAGTTAAGAAAGAATAAGAATCTGTGAAGTTAAAATTTCAAGTAAAAAATTATGAAACAGGAAACAATGCGCTCAGGTTTACTTTGTCAAAATAATTAAAACGGTAAGTTTTATTTATTACAATTTAAATTAATGGTAATGCAATTTTGAATCTAATGTATTGTTTTTCCAGGCAGGTTATGAAATGTATGATGCACGTTACTTGAAAATGTTAACACTGTCTACTCAATTTGTGGCGGTTACTAGCAAACAAATATGAAAAGTTGACGTTTTAATCCATGATTTGCAGTTCCACGTTGTGGCGAACTATCGAATATATGCCATATATGTTTTGTATTAAAAATTGTAAGAAAAGCTGTTGCCGTTATCTGTGCAACTGAGCAGTGAGTGTTGTAAAAATGGTGGAAAGTAAAAGTCTAAAGCAATAAATTGTTCATTAAAGTATTTCATTATTTAAAGAGTTTTATTTATATGTTTTCTGAATAAAAAGGCTTGATGGTCCACGTAACGTCCTTCAATCTCATATTCAAGTTTTATTTATGATAATAACCAACACGAAACACCGATATGTCAAATCAGGATGGTTCATTAATAACCTTGGAGTTCATTGTATGTATTGGTTTTCCTCTTTCATAATTGTATAATGCTTGATACAATGTTTTAATGTAAACAATCAGACAAAATCACAAGATACACAAACTGTCAAAATGTGAAATTTCAATTTTTAGCGGGAAACGCTACCAACATAACTGATAAAAAAACACCAACTCATATTTTTGACAAGTCCTTTTTTAAAAAATCTAATTGTAAAATTACCTCAATAGAAAAAATAGTATAAAAAACATGTATCATAAGGCCTGTTGACGCACTCGTCCTTTGTAAAACGAGCCGCCAGGACTTGGACTCGTACGTTAACAGATTGCCTTATGATACTTGTGTTTTAATGTACTATTAAACTTGTGTCAAATATTTGCTAATTCTTATAATCAAATTGTCCTCATTTCATAAATATGTCCATTTAAAAGTTACCATTGGCGTGTCAAATGTGACAGATGACAGCGTTTTTCTTCTTAAATTTTCCATGGAATACTAAGATTCTTTTTTTAATGAATCAATATTCAATCTTTGGCATATCTGAAAAGGCATATGTAAAAAATCTGATGTGGTCAGCACATTACCTTCCGTCAGTTCTATGTATTTTGTACAAATTTCATACGGAAAGTTCCTTGCTAAATTAAATATTCTATTTCTTGTACATTACCTTCCCGCAGTTGCATGTATTTTATGCAAATTTCATACAGAAAATTATTATTTTGTGACGTTTTCTATATACAGTGGAATGTATCTGCAAAAATAAAAGATTTATTATTATTATTTCTCGTACATTACCTTAAAGCAGTTGTATGTATTTTATACATACAGAAAGCAAAAGATCCTATATTTCCAGTAAATTATAAGACAAACACACTATGTCAATTTCACTTGACACTGACATCTTTCAATCAGAATTTTCTTAATAGTAGCTGTTTCCATAGCTATGGCTACTTTATGAAATTTAATTTCTTTATAATTTTTACCTTCCGTCACCTTTAGGTAAGGAAGGTATTGTCTTTGGTCAAAAAATTCGATGATGAGTTTTTAATCAATAAGCACGTTTTAGGGTCCCTAGAATACGAATTTACTATTTTTACGATGATGTCTGTATGTGTGTGTGTGTGTGTGTGTGTGTGTGGATGTGTGTGTGTGTGGATGTGTGTGTGTGTGTAACAAAATTTTCGTCTGCGATAACTCTAATACTACAGTTACAAAAATTATAATTTTTTCGTGTACTTCTTCGTTACATCCATATGAAGAGCTGATTAGATTTTGGTTACAGTTGGTCAACCGGAAGTACCATCATTTGAAGATTTTAACAGTTTTTCTTGAAGAAACTATGTTAAATATAACTTTTTCACATTTGATGTTATTATAAATATTAAAGAATATTTTATTCTCTATACGATTTGACTGCATATTATACTTAATATTAAATGGATATAGAGTTAAAAAATTATAAAGAAATTAAATTTCATAAAGTAGCCACAGCTATGGAAACAGCTACTATATTAAGAAAATTCTGATTGAAAGATGTCAGTGTCAAGTGAAATTGACATAGTGTGTTTGTCTTATAATTTTTACTGGAAATATAGGATCTTTTGCTTTCTGTATGGAATTTGTATAAAATACATACAACTGCTTTAAGGTAATGTACAAGAAATAATAATAATAATAATAATAATAATAAATCTTTTATTTCTGCAGATAAATTACACTGTATAATATAGAAAACGTCACAAAATAATAATTTTCTGTATGAAATTTGCATAAAATACATGCAACTGCGGGAAGGTAATGTACAAGAAATAGAATATTTAATTTAGCAAGGAACTTTCCGTATGAAATTTGTACAAAATACATAGAACTGACGGAAGGTAATGTGCTGGCCACATCAGATTTTTTAACTCTATATCCATTTAATATTAAGTATAAAATGCAGTCAAATCGTATAGAGAATAAAATATTCTTTAATATTTATAATAACATCAAATGTGAAAAAATTATATTTAACATAGTTTTTTCAAGAAAAACTGTTAAAATCTTCAAATTATAGTACTTCCGGTTGCCCAATTGTAACCAAAATCTAATCAGCTCTTCATATGGATGTAACGAAGAAGTATACGAAAAAATTATAATTTTTGTAACTGTAGTATTAGAGTTATCGCAGACGAAAATTTTGTAACACACACACACACACACACACACACACACACACACACACACATCCACACACACACATCCACACACACACACATACAGACATCATCGTAAAAATAGTAAATTCGTATTCTAGGGACCCTAAAACGTGCTTATTGATTAAAAATTCATCATCGAATTTTTTGACCAAAGACAATACCTTCCTTACCTAAAGTTGACGGAAGGTAAAAATAAATCATCGGGAGTGGAAAAAATATTATATGCAACACGAGATGTAGGTACATTTGACCACTCTCAAACTTATTTGCCAGCCCTGCAACCGTGTAAATTGTCGCGCCATATTGTTTTGTGTTTATCAAGGTAAGTCAACAATCCGTTAAATATATTCTCTTTTATAAAACGAGCTGTAATCTGGCAATTTATTTTTATACATGAAAGGGGAAAAACATGCTGCTTCGCATCCCTTGAAAAAATGATACTACCAATTATTTGACCTTGAATGAAAAAAAAAAAATTCACCTGCAGCGCCTTTTTTTCTGGAAGGCTTTACATGACCTTTTACCTTCCCTTATATGCATCAGGGCTTTAGATCCCCTAGATTTGATGTCCTAACTTCGCCCATGCAGGCATTTAAAGTTGTCGTACCTATTTCTTGTTGGGCTCGTCTGAAAAAGGAAATATCTTGCCTCAGCTCTGCAAAGGCATGAAGTAAATTCTTATACAAAAACTGTAACAATTCGTTTACCATGTAATAACCTTATATGTCTGAAAACATGTAGTATAATTAATAATCCTTAAGGAAAGTAGAATCTTAATAACTAGTCAGTTATGTACAAATTAGTTGGCGTGCACTATGAATTTTAAGGCAGGAATTTTTAAAGCCGTAATAACTCCGTTTTCTGTTGCAAAGCACGCACTTTCTATCCCTTCTACATGTAATTCATTACACATATAAAATTGTTTCAGTCGGTATAGGGAGGAGGATACACTAGAATACAAATGCAGTTGAAAGTGAAGTATGCAGCCAATTCATTAAATCATTTAAGGAGATTTTAATTAAATAATTGTGTGGAGATCCAAGTAGGTAGTTCATTAGGAGACATTTAATTAGATGGAGACAATTGAATGAGCAGTAATTATTATTATATTGTTGATCAGGAATAAATACTTTTTCACGCCTATGTTATATACAATTAGTTTTTCCTAGGAAATCATGAAATATTCATTCTACTATACAGGGTGATAGATCGGTCGGTTCTTTTTTAATAATTCGATTATTATGGAAAAAATTTACTTTAAAATGCCTGTTATTTAATATTTTTACACGACCAATGTGATAAGTATAACAACGTAATATCCTAACATTGAAAGTCATGTTGAAAGTTGAACTTATGACAATGTGTTACAATATATTTCATATCGTAATAGTTGACACGATTGCTAAGTTACTATGTCATTATTTTCTAGCTAGACAAGGTCGTTCAAAAAAAATTTTTTTTTATTTTAAATATTTTTGAAATATAGTTATTTTATAAAATAGATATATAATTTTATTAAATAAATACATAGATAATTATTTAAATAATAATAAATTGTATTTTATTCTTATTTATTTATGCTCGCCTAAAAAATAATGTTCGTAACTTGTATGAAAATCAAATATCTTAGCTCGTTCAGCACATTACCTTCCGTCAGTTCTATGTATTTTGTGCAAATTTCATACAGAAAGTTTCTATATTTCCAGTAAAATTATAACATAAATATACCATGTCAATTGCACTTGACGCTGATAGAATTTTCTTAATATAGTAGATGTTTCCATGTTTATAGCACAGCTGGCTGTTTTATGAAATTTAATTATTTTTTACTCTACATCCATTGAATATAAAGTATAAAATGTAATCAAATCGTGTAGAGAACAAAATATTCTTTAATATTTATAATAACATTAGAAGAAAAACTGTTAAAATCTTCAAATTAGGGTACTCCCGGTCGACCAATAATAAGCAAAATCTAATCAGCTCGTCATATGGACGCAAAGAAGAGGCATACGCAAAAATTACAATTTTTGGAAAGGTGGTATTGGAGTTATGCGATCCGAAAGAATTGTCACACACACATACATACATACATCCACACATCCATCCATATAAAATAGAAATATCGTATTCTAGGGGCTCTAAAACATGCTTATTCATTAAAAACTAATCATTGAATATTTGACCAAAGACAATACCTACCTTCCTTACCTAAAGGTAACGGAAGGTAAAAACAATATTGCAAAGCCTTCTGTATTTAATAAAAATGTAATATTTTAATCATTTGCCTTTGTGTTTGTTAATAATATGATTGTTTTTATACTATTGAATAGTAAATTTCATGTCTGACTGTCTGGTTGCGAAACTGGGGAACGACGTCAAATATTTCGAATTTTAAATGGCATAAAATTGACCCCTGTGGTGCTCGCTTCATGCCAGACATGAGTGCCCGCGACGTGACGCTTGGTACATGCCTTCATAGTACAAAAATGTAATCATCGTTACCGGAATCTTGGTACGAACCAGATTGGCACACTTAGCATTGGGCAATATACCATGATGATATATTTATTTATTTTATTTATTTTTTTCTAATTTGAATAATATATAGGGGTTCCATTTAAAAATATTATTTATAGACATATTAATTTAAAATAAACTTCGTTTGAATTTTTTTCCATAATATTTAAATTATTCGACATATTAAATAAGAACCGACCGATGAATCGCCCGGTATATCCTAATCCTAAACTCTTGCAATCCTCTGACGTATTAGGCAAAATATTTGAGTACTTGTATTTTTAAAATAAATATATTTTTATTTTTTTCTCTTTTTTGAGTTATCTTGTTTCTGATTTGCATTCGTCTCACTTTCAACGAGTGTGATTGTTAGCGTTTTTTTTTTTGTCGTGGCCAGCGTGTTGACAATTAGAGCAACGAGCAAACAATGCCCCGGACTTGTCTAATTAACATATTTAATTTGAGAACAAGGGCATTTCAAATCAAGCCCACTCGATTCATTCCAACTTTTCTTGCATCGGTAACAAACCGTATAAATCACTCGACCCACAGTCAAATTCAATTGGATTCAACTCAATTTGTCTAGGATGTTAGGAAATATGGATAATGCCAAGGCGAAAGAAACACCACAAATTATTTACTTATTACAAAAATACTTATAACTCCTTCGCAGAGTATAATACAATAATTTATTTTGTTGCAGTACAATATTTATTGGTTAATATTTTCTTTTATGTTGCATTGTCACATTGCCCCTGAATTGGAAACAGTGTTGAAATCTCCAGTCCGTACTTATTTGACAGCATCTATAGTTTATTTTTATTATTTGTAATTTGTGTTCAAGTGAACAATTATCAATTTACTAGAACAGAATTTAGAAATAATATATAATAAAAATAAACCAAGCTATTCTCTGTTACATCTAAACAGCAGATGGTGCCCACATCAGCGTCAGTTTTAAGTAGCCGAAATTAGATTGGATATAACAAGGATATTAATATATAAAGCAAGTGGAAGGCAGCCATTTGCAGAAAAGGCAAAATACGCGCCAAATTTAAAATTACATATAGAAACAAATTATAAACGGGATGAATTCACAGATTTATTTATATCTATTGCGTACATTTTAAAAATTATAGTTATTATTTTAATAATATAAATAAATATATCATCACGGCTTATTACCCATTGCTGGGTGTGCCAATCTGCTTTGTACACAGATATCGGTAATGATGAAATATTTGTACCGTGCGGGCGCTTACCAGACGTCACATCACGGGCACTCATTGCTGGCGTGGCGAGTGCACCACAGGGGTCAATAATAATATAATATACATTTATCATATATATAGCAAATTCACAATAAAATAGAACTATGAATTTAAAAATATTTGCTTATTAAATAGATGTGGTGGAAGATTTAGAAATAGAGAAGATGCTGAGTCTGGTTTTAATATTTTTATATATGTTTTAGGCCTTTTCAAATAACTAGTTTCAAGAAAATCTTTTCTTTTTATGGCATCTATTCACAATCGTAATATACCACTATTATTTAAATCTGTAAAATATTTAAATCAATAGTACGAATCAATATGTATACATTACATATATATGAACAATAATACTTACTTGAAAAATTGTCGAGGGTTAACATTGCTTTGACGTTTTGCCTTTTCTGCAAATGGCACCGTACCCCCACCGCTTGCCGCACTTGTTAAACATGTGTCAGCTATCCAGTGTTTTATTAGGATATAAATAAATAATTTCTTTAATTGTGTCAGCTCTTACATGGTGAAACTTATTATTCATTTTAATTATCAAAATAAAATAATTGTGAAACCACGTATTTTCAATAATTAAAATAAATATAAATAAATAAATAAATATATCATCACGGCTTATTACCAATTGCTGGGTGTGCCAATCTGCTTTGTACGCAGATATCGGTAATGAAGATGACATATTTGTACCGTGCGGGCGTTTACCAGGCGTCACCTCACGGGCACTCATTGCTCGCATGGAGAGTGCACCACAGCGGTCAATTTTGTGCCATTTAAAATTCGAAATATTTGGCGTCGGTCGGGATCGAACTCGGTTCCCCAGATTCGCGACCTGACACTCAGGCATGCGGCCACGAGACCCCATTAGAACATCCTTGGGATAAACTTGTCTCTGGTCACCAATTTTAGCCAATCAGAGAGTTAAAAACTATTCTGCTCTATTCTCTACAATACTGAATTGGTAATGTGGAACAAGGTCATAACATGACAGATACCACTAGACATGTTCACATCTATTTTTTGCTATAGATTTAGATACGGAATTTTAAGCTCTTTTTCTGTAAAATAATTAGTGAAGTAATGCACACTGAAAAACATTTTTATATGATAAATCCCCATTTACACATATATACCTTGCCACCCGGTATAAAAAACTGTCGTTACATTTCTTAAGATTTACATTTTGTTTAAATTTAAATCCAAGAATTTATTGTTAATTGCAGAAAATACTAACTAGTATATTAAACTATATTGTCTTTATGACGACAGAAGAAATTCTGAGTTTCTCAAATATTTATTAAGTTATTTCAGAGATTAATTTTTGCAACTATATTCAAGATTGCAGAAGATTGTCTTACCAAAGCAATGCGTCTTCCTCAACAACTTTATTTCTTTTTAAATGTCACTTATTGTAACCAGTCGTGTAATAAATTACACCTCATTAAATCACCGCGTAATTATTAAGTTTCTCTGCGAAATCCCCAAAATCTAGCTGTCAAATAAAGCTTTCAATTAAGAAATTCCTTGCGTCACAAGAGCAAGGAAAAGAAAAAGAACTTGCAGCAAATTCGCCAGCTACAAGCAGCGTTAACTAACAAGCTACCGAGGCGTCGTCCATCGTCCAATAATAAGTTTATTGATAAACCATTACGGAGGAAATTACACACAGTCAGGTAAAGGCTGAAGATGGAAGTAGAAATGAAAATTGTGATGATACAGTTGGATGATTGTAGATGATATAAAAAGTGGGTAATTGTGAAACAACCAGCAGGCAGAAGATAATGAAGAGCGTTTCGGTGAAATGATTGAAGCAATTATGCGAAATGGTGATAATAATTTACTCAATATGGGAAGGGGAGCCAAATTTGCGAGTCCAATACTGTTACTTTGAGAGAATTATTAGCTCTAATCACTATATTCCAGAATTAATTCGTAATTATTACTTTCCGTTTATAAGAACAGATTTACTTCAAAACCTTTGAATTCCAATATTATTAGCTTTGTTCGAGCAGACAATTTGTGACAGTTTGACGTACTGTTGTACTGCGCATGCGTCCAATTCTGATAGTTCCAAATTAGTTTGAAATTTTCGTTGCTCGAACGCGCTACAAAGTTTGATGTTTGACTGATGTCAAATTAGGACTTGAATCATGGCAGGTATTCTTAAATATTTTCTTTATTATACTACATCTGTTTTTAAACAATACATTTATTGCAGACGAAATTGCCGACTATAAAACTTGGACGCATGATTCGACCAAAGTACTAATAGATCTGTTTACATTCCTACCTTTCACGTATGTTAATTTAAAAATACTATATTCAACACAAGGCAAGATAATAATATACACTAAAATTATTATTATTATAACCTATTCTGCCACAAAAGTTTTCCCACGCGATTTGACGTAGACATGCTAGTGCGCCTGTCACGGATTTAAAATTTGCAAACAATCCTGAAACTCTTCTGACTGTTTCAAACCGTCACAAACGGTTTCAAACCGCTGCATGAACACCAAATTCTTAGTGTGAATTTGTGATTTACCGCTGCTCGAACGCCAAAATTCTTATGCGCATGATTCTGATAGTTCGTAATAGTTTCTGACTGCTGCTCGAACAAAGCTATTTTTTCTTGAGGGGTTCCAAAAGGAAGAAATAATCGGACTAGCAGTATTTGGTGAAATTATTTATTTCAAGCCAACGTTTCGGCTAAACATTATCCTTCCTCAGGGCAAGAAACTGTCTAATTACAGGTTTGTGGCAACCACCCATAAGGAACCATTGTGAATAAAATTATCACAGAGTTGGTCGTCGTAAAAGATAAAATTATAAATAAATGCATGTACAATAGTTTAAATGGTCAATTGTTAAAAAAATAAATATAAACTGAAGTTAAAATAATTGTAGTCAAAGAATATAAAATAAAATTTATACAGAAATAAGACACGTGTTACTGCACTGTTGCCTTAAGTATGAAAACGGCATCTTGGATCAAAAGTGCAAAAAATGAGTTTTTGGCTATTTTTTAAATTAAAATTTCTATCATAAATTAATCTTGTTAACTATTTTTTAACAGCACTCTTTAAGCGTTCATCCTAGGTAAAAAATGTAAGTACCATTTTATGTACAAAAAATCTGATGTGGCCAGGACATTACCTTCCGTCAATTCTATGTATTTTGTATAAATGTCATACAGAAATTTCCTTGCAAAAGATTCTATTTCTTGTACATTACTTTAAGGCAGTTGTATGTATTTTATACAAATTCCATACAGAAAGTTTCTAGTAAAAGATCCTATATTTCCAGTAAAATTATTACACAAACATACTGTCAATTGCACTTGACACTGACACCTTTCAATTAGAATTTTCTTAATATAGCAGCTGTTACCAGAGTTATAGCATAGCTGACTAATATATGATATTTAATTTCTTTGTAAGTTTTTAACTCTATTCATTTAACATGAAGTGTAAAATGCATTTAAATCGTATAGAGAATAAAATATTCTTTAATATTTATAATAACATTAAATGTAAAAAAATGATATTTAACATCGTTTTTTCAAGAAAAACTATTAAAATCTTCAAGTTAGGATACTTCCGGTTGGCCAATTATAATCAAAATCTAATCAGCTCTTCATATGGATGTAACGAAAAAGAATACGAAAGAATTACAAATATGGGAATAGTAGTGTTATAGTTATCGCTTGCAAAAAATTTGTCACACACAGACACACACAAATCATCGTAAAAATTCATCAAGAACTCACCACCGAATTTTTTGACCAAAGACAATACCTTCCTTACAAAAGGTGACGGAAGGTAAAAATGACGAGCTTTAATTTTGTAGTCTTATAAAAAAAATTGTAGTCTTATAAAATTTTGATGGCCAAAAACTTATTTGTTTTACTTTTGATCCAAGATGGCGGCAAAATCCGGGGTCGCCAGAGGGTGCAAAATTAGTATGTCTTTTTGGAGGTCCTAATAAAGAGAATAAACCCTATTCCGACTGGCCTATAAGTAGATCTAAGTAAATAAAAATTGTAAAATTTTGTTTGAAGATTTTGAAGATAATGGGCATATTTAGATTTTGATGGCTGTACAACCTGGCTGAAATAAAGGATTAGCTTTGATGACACCGAATAAACCATAGTTTTCACGTTTTAATTTCATCAAATTTTGATTTTAAACAAATATATTAACATATATTAACGAATGAACTATCACTTGTTAGGAATAAATATTTTATTGACCTCATTCCCAAGAGTAACCCTATAAAAATGTTCTCTCCAGTGTTTTTCCATTCTGGCAGGATTTCCAACCTGCAATAAATCTCTGCATGTGTTGCATGTTCGCTACTACTCGACTAACGGCCGATCAGATGACATTTTTTCCTTCCGCGACCGGTTTTAGATATTTCCGTGAGAATCTTCACGTGATAATCAATATTGTCAATGTATGCAGTAATTAATTCATTTACCGTATCACAGATTATCTAGATTACGGGTAATAATTATAATACTCGCCTGTACACTTGTACGACAATTTGATTTAATGGTTTAATAACTAGGAAACAAGTTCAAATCATAGAGAATTTACTGAAAAAGTGTAGCTATTTGTTCATAATCTATAATAGTTTAATAATACATATTGTGGAATCTAGTGTTAAACTAATACTTGTTTCATTAGAAATCATTTTATTTTAATACCTAAGTATAATTTACAGATTAAGATTTTCTACGTTAATACGTACCTACACTTCACGTCAAAAGTTTGCAAATTATAAACATATCTTTATTCCTTAATGCTGGGCGATGCATAAGGTCTATTTCCATAATTTCCAAATTTAACTATTTATATGGTTATAACAAGCTCAGCTAACTCACTCCATGTGATCCGGATGCTGTATTTCGCTACCGAAAATCCGTCACTTCATTATAAAATTAGTGAGATATATTTGTTGTAATGTTTTATATATTTATTGTGTATTAATTATTTATATTATGTATATAAGGTTTAGACACGAATAATAATAATTCCTTTAATGCTCTGGTCAACTGTATTTTAATAGTTTTTATAATTTTTTATACGAGACGATAAATTCTCTTTTATCGACGAGCAGAAAGTGTTAATTCACAAGCGATTAAATTATTTGTCTCGATTTGATTATATTTTATCGTCGTCGGTTTTTTTTCTATATAGCAAAAATATAAAATATAGAAATGAAACGATGGCAAAGGACCGAAAAAAGTGAAAGGAATGGATTAAAATGTAACCCTGAGAAAAGGAAATCCTATACATACTATACGAATCAGCGATTTGGAGAAGTTACTCTAACGTTTCTTGCCAACTTCTGCTAATAGGTACATACATACTTACGGGAATCATAATCGATGCGTCGAAAAAAGTAACAATTTTGAATTTCACCCGTTATTCGTTTTCGTTTGAACTCATCTGTTTTTCACGTTAATTCCGCGAATAGTGTATAGTACCTATATGGCAGTCACTTTTGTTAAACGACGCGATGATATATTTAATTATAATCCTAATGTTTGTGGCTCACTTTTCTGACTTTTTGGTGGTCTCAACTAGACACTGATTGAGGTAGGGCCCTGATTTACTGTCTGGACTATGGACCCTCATTAGTAAACTGCTTGAACCCTATTCTAAATGTGACAGCTTGAAATTTAATAAGCATTGCGTTACAATACTACAAAATACAGAATAAAAGCTATTGTGTATACTAACAAGACTATAGAAACTGGGTTTTGTTCATTTTGGACGAATTTTGAAAGTATGCTAATATTTTTCATTCTAATTTTCAATCTTTTTATAATAAATTAAAATATTTAAAAAATAAAATAAAATATACATTCATCTTAATCTACTAATATATTATACAATGGGATCCTCGTCCTCTACCATACTAACTCATTAGAACATGAGTCATTTATATTAAAATAAATTTTATATAAAAGAAATTCGTGTGCTACCAAAACTACGTATCAGTTTTTACCTCCCGCTACCCTTGATAAGGGAGGTATAGGGATCGTGCTAAAAATCGCATATCGAGATTTAGATAAATGACCACGTTTTAAGGTCCATAGAATCCGATTTTAACATTTTCACAATGATATATATATATATATATATATATATATATATATATGTGTGTGTGTGTGTGTGTGTGTGTGTGTGTGTGGGCGTGCGTGCGTGCGTGTGTGTGTATGTGTATGTATGTGTGTGTGTGTGTATGTATGTGTATGTGTGTGTGGATCCTTTAACTCAAATACTATCATTCAGAAAATTTTAAACCTTGTATTTCTACCTTATTCTAACATAGGAAGAGACCATTAGATTTTGGTGTATATCGGATAACCGGAAATGGCACTTTATTTGAAGCTCAAAATAGATTTTCTTCGAAAAATACCTTGAAGTGTTACTTTTTAAAGATTTGTGTTATTATAAAAATTAAAAGATTATTAAATTTTCTACAGATTTGTATAAATACTTTTTTTATAAAATAGCATATAGCAAAACTCCTTAGTTACATAGTTCATATCTCAAATGTATGTAACTGACAGATAAATGTCACTGTCAAAGAACTAATCATTTCAAATTAATAATAGTAACGTTTTAAAAAGAAAATAGTAAATAGAAGCATAGTTATATGGAATGGATATTAATACAGTTTCCGCAATAACTAAACATGTAAGTATGTATATTTAAATTAATAAAAATTAAATAGCGGGAGGTTTGGTGTTAACCACATCAGATTTTTTTAACTTGTTTTATTTAGCAATTTACTCAAAGATTTTAATCTTCATCGTTTTGTTGTTACCAGTTTTTGTTTTATCCGTAATTTCATCTTTCATGCGTTAAAAATTAGGCAGAACCAGAACAATTTTTACGAAATGTAAAAAATGTAACAAAAAATCTTTTTATCAACTCATGGTGGGATCATAAATTTTATTATTAATCACTTGGGAGCGTAAGAAAACTAATTATAATTTAAAAAGCATTCGCGGTAGCTATTAACTGTTTCTGCCTTCTTTTTAGCCGCTTTATCAATAATTTCACCCGTAATAAATCTCAAGATAAATACTTTTTACCCAAAATTGAAGAACAGTGAATCAATTTACAGTCTTTAAGATCGTTTACTGAATTACTCAACGAAAATTGGTGGAATTATATGCCGGAAATTTAACGTAATTATCTTATTTTCGTTTTGTAGCATAAATCTTTCTTTTACTTGATTGCTAAAATTTCAGGCTGATATATTCTTTATTATTACATGCCAATATATTTAATATGAATTATGTATCTGCGATGGAGCGTAAAATTGATGTTTAGTTGTCAGTTTTAAGTTCATAAAACGATTGCTTAGTAACAAGCTTTCATTAGCAACCGGTTGCCAAGATTTTAAAATCCTCGCTGCGCTTGTGGTTTAATTTTGACCCATTCGTGACTAAAGATTAGCTTTACGTACTTGTATCGTGAATAAGTATTTCCTATTTCGTGTTTTTATGAGTCCATAAACGCACTGGAACACTTCGTCAAAAAGATCTATAACAGCACTGATTTTGGCGCTTTTCATTTTCTAAAAGTCGTAAGACTGCTTTCATAAATAACAGACGAATGGTATATAACCCCAAATTGCTGTAAGTCAACAATGAATTTTCATCTGTGAAGTTAAAATTTTAGCGGGAAGCGCTATTAACATAACTGATAAAAAACACCAAGTCATATTTATTACAAGTCGCATTTTTTAAAAAATCTAATAGAATTATACAATAACTCTATAGAAAAAATCTGATGTGGCCAACATCAAACCTCCCGCTATTTAATTTTTATTAATTTAAATATACATACTTACATATTTAGTTATGCTGTAAACTGTATTAAGATCCATTCCATATAACTATTGTTCTATTTACTATGTTCTTTTTAAAACGTTACTATTATTAATCTGAAATGATTAGTTCTTTCTCAGTGACATTTATCTGTCAGTTACATACATTTGAGATATAAACTGTGTAACCAAGGAGTATTGCTTGTTTAAAGCGTAGGCTCCGGGATTAATATTATAGATAATTTTATAAATTAAATAAATAAATAAATATATCATCACGGCATATTACCCATTGCTGGGTGTTCCAATCTGCTTTGTACGCAGATATCGGTAATGATGATGACATATTTGTACCGTGCGGGCGCTTACCAGGCGTCACCTCACGGGCACTCATTGCTGGCGTGGAGAGTGCACCACAGGGGTCAATTTTGTGCCATTTAAAATTGGAAATATTTGGCGTCGGTCGGGATCGAACCCGGTTCCCCAGATTCGCGACCTGACACTCAGGCACGCGGCCACGAGACCCCATATATACCTACATATTTTATAAATTTATCCATAAAATATATAGAAAAAGTATTTATGCACATCTGTAGAAAATTTAATAATTTTTAATTTTTATAATAACTCAAACCTTGAAAAAATAAGAGTTGAAAGTATTTTTGGTAGAAAAACTAGTTTGAGCTTCAAGTAAAGTACCATTTCCGGTTATCTGATATACATCAAAATCTAATAGCCTCTTTCCATATTAGAATAAGGTACAAATATAAGATTTAAAAATTTTCTGAATGATAGTATTTGAGTTAGAGTGGAGGAGTCACATACACACACACATACACACACACACACACACACACACACACACACACACACACACACACACATACACACATACATACATACACACACATTCACACATGGACACCTTCATAAAAATGTGAAAATTGGATTCTAGGAACCTTAAAACGTGGTCATTTACCAAAATATCGATATGCGATTTTTAGCACGATTCCTATACCTCCCTTACCAAGGGTAGCGGGAGGTAAAAATATTACAAAAACATGTTTCATAAGGGATGATCAGTTAGAGATGCAGCCGTGGTAAACAGTGTTTATTAAATAGTAATTTAATTAACTTCCCTACGTTTCGATTCCAAATGAATCATCATCAGGGATAGTTAAAGTACAGTAGAAAAATAAGATCATTACATTACAAAATCAAAAATGTAAGGATGAAAATATCGTCAAAAATATCAAAGGTAATAAAATGCGTGCACACATCAGAAATACATCAGCTGTCTTTAGGTGTTTCTAATGTATGCACGTATTTTATTACCTCTGATATTTTCTACGACATATTCATCCTTACATGTTTGATATCGTAATTTAATGATCTTATTTTCCAACTGTACTTTAACTATCCCTGATGATGATTCATTTGGAATCAAAACGTAGGAAATTACTATGTAATAAACACTGTTTACCCCTACTGCATCTCCAATTATTTCTCATCATCCCTACAATTATATTAACTGTCAAATAATACCAATAAATGTTTCATAAAGCCTGTTATTGCACTTCTTTATATATAAAACTTGGACTCGTACGTAAACAGATTGCTTCATGTATTAAATTCTATTGGTTGGTACGTATCTAAGTACGTAGGTATGTAAGATTCTACATAAAATTTTAGTAATTTTCGCATTAGAAATTGCTGTCGTGAATGGATTGTTATTTGTACTTCTTTAGGAATAGCAATATTCAAATACAACATAAAAATAAAAATTTAAAATATAGATAGAAAGCATGGCTATATTTTTATTTTCTCTAACACCTTATTAAATTCCAATCTATATTTTTCTTTGATTAACAGTTTTCCTCTATCAGTTCTCTAATCCGTGAACTAGAGTAATTATTATTTATGATCATCTCAATAACTCATCTTTTATTCACGGTAAACCTATGTCTTTAATTAAGTTTGCGTAACGTAAGGCAGTGTTAGTGTTCGCTAAATCAGCGTTAGTTAACTGGACGTTAGTTTGTCGCGGAATTCCGATGTCAGATGAAGATGTACGTCGTTGCCGGTTGCCGGCAAAGTAGAAACAGTTCCGGTGAAGCATAAAGAAGAGAGGTTTATTTCTTTGATTAAAGCGTATTTTATCGAGAAGATTCTAGCCATGGTATATTTGTTTATAATGAAATGTATGGAAAGTTTTAATAGGCATTTTATGGTGAACATACTGGGTATTAAATGTATATAAATATTAAATTAAATACATTTTGCTATAGGAGTATATTATAGCACTATTTATTTTATGTTATTTTAAGTAAATACGTATATAAATAAACATTTATTTTATTGTTTAAAATAACTAACAATGAAAATAGAAAATACACCACTGAAAAATATGAAAGTGTTATAATCTGTATACAGGCTGTTAATTAAAAAGCGGGTCATAGGCCTTTAACATGGAATAACAGTTTCTTCTTGAGCAATACTTCCCAACTAATTTTAAACAAAATAGTTTCAAATAAATAATTTCTTCGTAATTTTGTTTAAATTCCACGGCAAGTACTACAAATGAAAAATATTTATATATTTCGAAAATTTAATAATAGTACATTAAAACACAAGTATCATAACGCAAACTGTTAACGTACGTGTCCAAATTTGGAAAACGAGCCGCTAGGCGAGTTTTACAAAGGACGAGTGCGTTAACAGGTCTTATGATATGTTTTTTATACTATTTTTTCTATTGAGATAATTTTACAATTAGATTTTTTTAAAAAGGACTTGTCAAAAATATGACTTGGTGTTTTTTTGTCAGTTATGTTGGTAGCGCTTCCCGCTAACATTTGAAATTTTACATTTTGACAGTTTGTGTATTGTGTGATTCTGACTGATTGTTTACATTAAAACACCGGTTTATTAATGAACCACCTGATTTGACATATCTTGTAATAAAGGTAATTTTAACAAATAACGAATCGACGTCGTTGGTTCGTGTTAGTTATTATCATAAATAAAACTCTTTAAATAATGAAATACATTAATGAACAATTTATTAATCTACACTTTTACATTCCAGCATTTTGTCTACAATACCACTGCTCAGTTGCAGACATAACAGCAATTCAACAATACAAAAGATATGTTGTATTTGTGTATGACACTTATATCTAAATCATATTTAAAAAATTCAATATTCGAGAGTTCGCTTCGACGTGGAACTGGAAATCATGGATCGTAAAATTTTCATATTTACTTGCAAGTAACCACAAATTGAGTTGAGAGTAACGTGCACTATACATTTCAAAACCTGCCTGATATAACCATACAATCAGCTGAAAATTGCAATATTACCATAAAATTAAATTGTAATAAAGAAAACTTACCGTTTAAATTGTTTTGACAAAGCAAATTTGAGCGCCTTGTTTCTTGTTTCATAATTTTTTAGTTGAAAGATTTTAACTTCACAGATTCTTCTTTCTGAACTAACACAGATACAGCTATAAATTTCTCTTCTTTCTAGTCCTATCACCTGGAGATAACATAAAAATCAATAATTAGAAGTAATATTTCAACATAAACAACTTACCATTTTGAGGTTATATGTAATTCGTTTGTCATGACTGCCACCTCTAGAATACGAAAGACGCCAGAAACAGCACGTTTATAGATCTTTTAAACGTCGTGTTTTTAGTGATAAACAGTGCTTTTATAGACTTATAAGAACACCGAAATAGAAAAACATATTTATTTCAAATTTATAAATAAAAGCCTCTAAAAATATCGTTAAAAGTTTTGTTTATTGTGTAGTCCTTTGGCAAAAGAAAAACCTGTCGTTACAAAATAAATGTAGTTACTCCCACATATAATTACTTGTAGACATACTGACAGACGAATAAATTAAATATTGAATATTAATAATATATCATTATATGCGGTATTGGCTGCGTTTGCATACGAAAACAATCAATTATGCGAAATCTATAGAGGAGGGGGGTCCCGACATCTCAAAACCACAAGAAGAGATTCTCTTTACTTCTTGCCCACACGAAAAGAAAACACGAAGAAAAGAGTCAACAAAAATAAAATAAAAATATTTTCCACATTTTTTAAGACAATCACTAATAATAATAATATATTTGTTGATAGATTAATACAAATCTTATACAAATAGTGGAAAGGCAACAAACATAATGTGTAATACAGATCAATATTAGTTCTCTTACATCTACACTTTATATGATGAATAACAATATCATAGTTTAAAATTAAACTATAGTATAAAGAAAGGAAAATACATTATTTATTTTTTATATTTAACATTTATGTACATACATATATTATTTACAATTAAATAGTTTGTTTTCGTTCAAATTGTTTATATTATATTCATGTAAATAATGTTGTCTTATTGAACAATATAAAGACAATCACTATCATATCCACAATAAATACAAAGCATTTTATAAAACATAAGTTCCATATCTTTTATTTTATATGCAATACCTTATTTTTTTACCGTAATTACTTTTGATTCTTCGCAATATTAGAATTTCTTCAGTTTCTGTCCAGGGTATGAGATAGTGGAGGCCCGATTTCCATAAAATAAATTGATGAAACAATTTTTTTATGCTTTGAGATAAGAGTACATTTTGATGCGTTGATTCGAAATTTTCAAAGCGCAAATTAATATATTTTATAGTTCAAGAATATTTGCGTTTTAACTTGGTCCCCAAACCCAATAATGAATCGAAACAAATGTCTAGCGATTTTGACAATCGGTTCTCCGGAAAAAAACTACATAAGTGTACGAATTATCAAATTTTTTGAAGAATGGGTACAATTTGTAGAGCAAAATAAATGAAAATATCCTAAACTCAAATTTTTCAGTTTTTGGGCTATGGAAACTGATATAATAGGTCTAATTAAATGAAAATTGGCAAATTTATGTAACGTTCGTATTTCCACTTATTTTTGGGCCATATACCCAGAAATTTTTGATGAGACTAGAAAGTTATTATGTATTATTCTTATTACTCATTTTTTTCTTTTCAAATAAACTGTCAAAATATAATATTTTATAAATTAAATCTATTTTTAATTAATTCTAGGTAGACATATGCAATTATATATCTTACAAATGTAAATGTCTCGAAAATGAAAAGAGTTACATATTTGAGGTTTGAAAATTTGGATTCAGTATGCAGGTAGAGTTATCTAAATCTAAATATATAAAAATTGCAATTTGGAAAATTATAGAAAATATCTTATGTGGCTAACACAATACCTCCCGCTATTTAGTTTTAATTTATTTAAATATACATACTCACATATATTTAGTTATTCTGAAACCTGTATTAAGGACCATTCAGTGTAAATGGTCTTTGGAGCCATTCCATATAACTACGGGTCTATTTACTTTATAAAACGTTACTATTATTAACTTGAAATGATGAGTTCTTTGACAGTGACATTCATGTGTCAGTTACATACATTTGTGATATGAACTGTGTAACCAAGCAGTTGTGCTTGTTTAAAGCGCAAGCCCCAGGATTTAAATTATATATAATATTATAAATTTATCCATAAAATATATAGAAAAAATATTTATGCAAATCTGTAAAAAATTTAATAATCTTTAATTTTTATAATAACACAAATCTTGAAAAATTAACATTTGAAGGTAGCTTCAAGTAAAGTACCATTTCCGGTTATCTGATCTACACCTAAATACAAGGTTTAAAATTTTTATGAATGATAATATTTGAGTTAAAATGGAGGATCCGTACACAAATACATACACAAATACACACACACACACACACACACACACACACACACACACACACACACACACACACATACACACACAAACACACACACACGCACGCGCACCCACACACACACACACACACACACACACACACACACACACACATACACATATATACACAGACATCATCGTGAAAATGTTAAAATTGGATTCTAGGGACTTTAAAACGTGGTCATTTACCAAAATCTCGATATGCGATTTTTAGCACGATCCCTATACCTCCTTTACCAACGGTAGCGGGAGGTAAAAATGAGTATAGTTGGGTTTTGAAGCTAAGGCCGAATTTATAGTAGTCCATAATAGGCCAGGTTTCAAGAGAAAAATTGTCGTTAAAGGAGCTCACAGGTTGTACACACTGTTTTTGTACAAATTTTGTTGTGTTTAAATAGTTTAATTTATTGAAATAGAAAGGCGGCTTTGATTGGACGGACAAATAAAAAACAAAATTAGTTGAAAAGAAGCAAAAATTAGTTCCAAAGTAACTATTTAACAATTGTTTGTATTTATTAAAAAAAAAAAACTAACGAACTAAGAAACTGATTGTCATATTTTAGAAACGCCAGTATCATTGTCATCATTAACCGTCATGCTAAGTATCAAAGTGATTTTAGGTTATGGTAAAGGTCACGAAATTGGATTTCGCGGTCTGTATTGCGTCTGCGAAACGTTTAGTTCGCGTCCGGTTGCACAAAAAATTAATTGCATATTCTTGTGTTACATATTTATTTTTTCTAAAACCCCTCAATTATAAATTTAAATGATAGTTGGTACCCTAATAGTGACGCATTATTTAAAGATTGTTAAGGTAGCAAAGATCACTATTACAAAAGATTACTATACCAGGTCAGGAAATGTAAAAGTAAATATAAAATTCCTGTCTAAAAAATGAGTGATCGGATCAATATTTTATTGATTCCATTTGGAATAACAATAAACCGATGGCGATTCCAATACAAGGCTATTATTAATTTTATTATACGGTGAAACATTTATTCCTCGTTATATTTACGAGTATTTAATCCTCTCAACTTAATCTGCGTTGTAATCAGAGCTTTCTGTAGGTGGCTGTGAGCGATCGTATAAATTACAGTAAGAAATGACGCCCGATAACAAAGGCATGGTTTTATTAATTTATTCGTTGCGATTAACATGCGTTTACGATTGTAACTTGTAGGTGTAAATGGAGCTGAAAATGAAAGTGATTTCAATGTTATTTATAGAGATTCTCAATCATTTCAACTTGAAGGTAAAGGAAATGACTCATCGCAGGAGATGTTTTAATTGGTTTTTTATTGTCTAATGCGATTTTGATTAAATTTTTCCTGTATTTTATTCAAAGTATCAATTATTTTAATATGCGCTTCATACATTAAATAGCATACACTAATGTTTTAGTTTTTTGTTGTAAATCTAATAAATTTCCTTTTCCTGCAACTTGTTTTTGCTAGTTTATTGAACACTATTAGCTATTATAAATAACTAGAGAACATGCAGTTACTATTTAATATCTATTTCTAAACAAATCGTTCTGTTATGCGTATATTTGATCAAAAAACAGTCATAATTTATTTAGCAATATTAATATTGTTCCTTTCAAAGTATTCCCCATTAATATACAGGGTGTAAATGAAATAAGTGCATTAAATTTAACCAGTAATGTAACTCGACGAGAGCAACAATATATCTTAATAACTTTTTCTCGAAATCGCATATTTTTTTAGCATTTTTACCATCCCGTAAATTGACGAGTCGTTCCAAATATTTTTGTGATAATTGAATGCAGTAGCAATAGCTATGAAAAATTTTGTTTTAGCAATTGACAGGCCTGTCAATTGTTGCAATTAAATTTTGACATTACTAATAAATTTGTTTATAAGGTAAAATTCTGTCAAAATGCAAGTACACAGACATTGTAATTACTTACCTATGGTTTTTTTTTTTTTTACTTGTATCTGTACTACATTTTACTTGACATCACGGTTGACATAAAGACAGTGTCATGGAGTCGCCAATGCATTTACACGGAGCGTTTCCAAATCATCACCAAATCATTCTATTCTTAATATTCGCACATTTGTTAATCTTGTACATCTTTATCACATCACAATACGGAGTGTCACCGATGAGAATTTTAAAAAAGCAACAGTTATATTCATAACATGTGCAAAAAGTTCTATGTTTTCAGCACATAACAAACTTCAAATTTGGGAATGGCTGAGCATGTTCATTAATGAGACTGACTTTACTTGGGAAGGTGTATTTATTATGCACAATACACATCTCGACAGATGAAAATGCTGTAAAAATTTTCATTAAACCATGTTTAGGCGGGAACAATAAATGGACGACTAATTATTGGTACTCATGTACCTCTTCTAAATGGACAAAAGTTTCTACTTACATTTTTTTAATAACGTATTTAAACTATTGTGATTTATCGACGATAAATAATCATTTCATAACCTAATAACTATGCTTTTGCTCTTGCCTTCGTTACCTCGCCCCTCCTAGTTATCCACTATTCACAGGTGATTAAACCCTGGTTTAATACACAACTTTATAATTTTGTTATCCAAAATTTAAATTTATTTATTTTAAGAATTGTACTATTACGTATTAATTAATAATAATGTTATTTCCCTTGATTCGTTTATTAATTACTGTGACTGTAAGTGTAACCGATAACCGATAATTTTGAGCTGTTTGTATCCCACTTGAATACGGCAGCAGCCATTTGTTCTCCATAGGCGGGTAACGAAATATGCAGCAAATCTTTAAAGAATTTTAAAATCTAAAAGACTTAGAAAAAAAAGTTAAGAAATATTGTTGCTCTCGTCGAGTTACATTACTGGTTAAATTTAATGCACTTATTTCATTTACACCAATATATTTACTTATACAAACATTGTTTTAAATATGCAAAATACTTGTGTAATGAATGCTTTTTGTGGTATTGGAACTCGCAGAATAGCATGCGACATTAGCGGAATTTTAGGGAACTAAATTAATGGCAGCCAGTAGGACATGGCAAATTATGTAAACGTCAAAAATCATCGTTTCGCTTAACATAAAAATCTGATGTGGCCAGCACATAACCTATTTTTTCTTTTTCTTTATATTCGTCATTTTTTCGCAAATTCCTTTTATATTCTTTTTTACGTATATTTTTTTGTGGCATACAAATATTTTTGACATTGACATGTATGTGTCAATTACAAACATTTGAATTTCTTGTCTTGAAGTAGTTTGATCTGAGATTTATTACATCAAATTATGTTATATGCATTTGTAAGGAATGGAACAACCAAGTGTGAAATGGAAGATGTAAAAAGGGGGAAAAATAAAATTTCCAAGTTTTGTTCACACTCTTATACAATTTTAGTGCAAATTACATGCTAATTTGCACTAAAATTATAGAACAGTGTGAACAAGACTTGGAAATTTTATTTTTTCTCCTTTTTACATTATATGCATTTCTGTATCTCTAAATCTATAGAAGATCTAATAATGAATTTATATTTATCGAATAAAGAATTTCACGTTCTTTAATATAAGTATTTACATAAATTTTCGATAAATAATATTTAGATGAATTACTACTTTCGCTTGTCCAATTGTTACCAAAACTTAATCATCTCTTTTCATTATTGTTAGATTGAGGAAACCGTAATTAAAAATGTCTTAAGTCTTATAGTATTTGTGAAATCGTGGATCCAACATACACACACACACATACACACACAGACATACACACACGCACACGCACACATACACACACATTCGCACACATACACACACGCACACGCACACACACACGCACGCACACGCACACGCACACACGCACACACACACACATCATCGTAAAAATATTAAAATCGTGTTATAGGGATCCTAATTCGTACTAATTCACTGAAAACTCACCATCGATTTTTTGGATTTTACCTACGGTATAACGGGAGGTAAAAATGGTTATTTGTCCCTATATTTTCAATCAATTGTATAACAATGAGTCCAAAAGTCCAAATACTTGAAAATCTGTTAATCATATCAATCAAAATTCTAAACTATATACTGGGTAAAATTTTATTCCAATTTATTAAAATAATTAACAAGAAGATTGTGTTCCAATTTTTTAGAACGCACTGTAGCAACAAATTATATACAGAGATTGCAGGCTGACATCTTATATCTTTGAAATGCAATTAAAACTGACATTGAAACAGCTGGAATTGTACCCCATACTCGGCAAAGAAATTAAGTCAAGTCACATATTCACAAATTACAGTATCCAATTTTGACTCTGCATATTCGCTCGCTTTCTTTGGCAATGATATTTAATACTTATGTGTTTCATCCGAATGTTGCAATTAGCACGTGCCTGTAATTGAATAAGAAATATCCATAAAGCCGTTGATATATTCCCCGCTAATTAAAGGTGTCGGACAGTAAAGCAGTATTTTTAGAGTTGGGAGGGTGCTGGTGCAGTTTTACTCAGCAGCTAATAAAAAAGCGCGAGTCTCTCTCATCGATTTAACGACGGGAGACGTGGACTGCGGCCGGGTTAATAAAATGGCGAACTAATGAGTAGCCCACGGCGTCAAATGCTCCAGTCATGCTCAGCGATCCGATAGGTTTATTGATAAACCATTATTACTTCGGCCCGCTTCCAAACTCCAACAGTGGCCCAAATGAATCATCGAGAACGAAGATAATCTTCAGCTGGAGACAAGACATATTTTTCATAATCTGTGTTCCAAAAAATCTGGTGTGGCCAACACAATACCTCCCGCCATTTACAGCCCGAGTCACAAAAAAGATTAAGTTTTTTGGATTAGCGAATTTTACTCTAATTTTGACAGTTTATTTCTTAGAATATAGTCTAATATAATCCAAGTAACTACCCTTTTTTCAAACCCCTCAACAGGATTAAATCCCAATTACAGAGTGGGTTCACATTCACACACATCCATGCCTTAGTGGGATTCGAACTCAGAGCCCCGAGGGCACTCATGACGAGGCGTTGCTCTAATCATTGAGCCACCGGAACTATAATAAAATGAAGATTAAATTTTAAATACCGGGGTAGAACAGAATTCACTAATCCAAAAATGAGGATTAGCTTAAATATTTTTGTGAATCGTTAATTTTTATTAATCCAAATACATACCTACATATTTACTTATGCTGGAAACTGTATTGAATTCCTTTTCTATTGTTCTATTTACTTTTTCCTTTTTAAAACGTTACTAATATTATTTTGAAACGATTAGTTCTTTGATAGTGACATTTATCTGTCAGTTACATACATTTGAATAACTGCGTTTTGTTTGTTTAAAGCGTAAGCTCTGGATTTAAATTATAGATAATTTTATAAATTTATCCATAAAATGTATAGAAAAGTATTACTGCAAATCTATTGGAGATTTAATAATCTTTAATTTTTATAATAACATTAATCGAGTTTAATAATTAAGCACAGTATTGATCATGATAAAAATTACAAGAAAATACCACTTCTATCGAAAACATAAAACAAGAAGAGCAAAAAAACGAAAAACACTTCCGAAAGTAACAATCGCAGATTACTTTTCAGATGGCTCCGATGAGGAAACTCTCTGATATGTATTGGCCCATATTTTTTGAGCACAGGAGATTGGTTGCAGTGGCGAAAATGTAAAATCTGGACAATCACACAGTAGTACCCTTTACATTAATAATAGGGTATTCTCTCAAATGTTTTTTTATTTTTTTTTTCATAAAGAACAGTTATATCTAAGAGTATATGTGAAAACCCGAGTAAAAAATTCCTTTTAATAAGGGAGATATTAATTTTTAAAATTTGATTTTCTTGTGTCACTTGATAGTGACGTACTAGTTGTACAGTACCAGCGATGTGCTATCAGTGGTTCATGCGGCGTCTTATCACATTCGAACATGGAGTAGGGATTTCAACTGGTCTCCCATTGGAAGGTCATCTAGTACATCAGCAAAATTTAAATGCTTTATATCTTTTGTAATCAATTTACATTATGATTTTTTGTTTTGTCCCTGTTGTTTACCTATCAACACTAATATTTTTAATAAATTTTTAATATTAGTAATCATCAGAGAATATCCTATTGACGTATTATATCCAGGGCTACAGTTGCTATGCCCAGTAATACCAAAAAAGTGGCGACCAACTTCCTGTTACGGCTTTATTAACGAACAACGTTTATTTCGGGATCCTGCGAAAAATAAAGATAAAACTTTTATCGCCAGTCGTAACTTTATAAATTCGGTGACAGGATTTGCGAGCGGTTTTGAATCAATTGTACAAATCTCCGTGGTACTTTCTCCACTGCAGCTTTGAGAGTCCAGGAGGTGACGGCAGGTAAACGCCAAAAATATATATACTCCTATAAAGTCTTTAGCAAAATCGGATAATAGCAGCAGATTGGTACAACTAGAAATGGATAATAAGGAAAAAAATAAATTCTGGGACGCAGTCATGTAATTTTTATTATTTATTTCGACGTTTCGATCCTACCAGGATCATCCTCATGAACTACAAAAAGTTATAACTAACAATTTTTTATTGAAATAAAAAAACATTTGCTTTTAACTATGAGTATGAGAATATGGACACTTACCTCATAGTTAACTCATAGTTTAAAGCAAATGTTTTTTTTATTTCAATAAAAAATTGTTACTCATAATTTTCTGTAGTTCCTGAGGATGATCTTGGTAGGATCGAAACGTCGAAGTAAATAATAAAAATTACATGACTGCATCCCAGAATTTATTTTTTTCTATATCCTGTCAAGAAATTACTTTTCCCTATGGATAATAAGCCTTGAAGATATATTTGTTATTTTACTTATTAAACAATATCATTGTTTTCTTTCAAATATGTATATATTTTTCTTAAGCGTTCTTGGATGTATTTTTCCGTTCCACCTGTACGATTTTTCTGGTCGACTGG
This sequence comes from Harpalus rubripes, assembly GCA_963082715.1. NCBI lineage: Eukaryota > Metazoa > Arthropoda > Insecta > Coleoptera > Carabidae > Harpalus > Harpalus rubripes. The sequence goes on from OY720450.1 coordinate 74,021,332, forward strand.
TCATCTTGTTATAACCGTTGGTAATGGTGATGCGTATGAAGCAGCCCGCAGCTTCTTCAGTGGTAATGAAGAGCACCGTCTGGTAATGAGGTGGAAAGTAATTGTGCTGATCATCCGATAATCAACAAGAAATTCACTCACACCCAAGGCTAATCATTGCCAAATGTACGCTCATATACGCTCCAAACTGCCAACAAAAAAGTAAATTTATTTTCGTGGGATACGAAAACTTATTATTGCCGAGAAATCCGATATAAGATCAGGTCTGAGCAGATTTTTAGTACAGAGTGAGGACTAGGAACTTATTTTTTTTTTGAAAGCAAATGAAAAATATGATGTGGTCAGCACATTACTTTCCGCCAGTTCCATATATTTTGTATACAGTGAATTTATTTTAACATGCAACATATGGTCAATCATTTCCATGGTTACACACTACTGTCAAAAAATGACAGCAATGTAATATTTGTCCATTTTAAAATGCAACATACAAAATTTGTAGTTTTGTATTATCAGTCGTAATTTCCAATAAATTAGTCTACACACGATTAACAAAAAATCAAAACTTTAATGAAGCACATCTTAACAAACTTTGGCTTACAAAAATTCATAATTTTAATGTAATAAATGTTCAAAAATACCCACATTTACACTGAGGCAACATCCTAGTCGGTCGTAGAAAGAATTGACAACATTTGTGATGTGTTCTGGAGGTATCTCCTGTCCTGCAATACTACTTATAATGTTGCATTTTAAAATGGACAAATATTACATTGCTGTCATTTTTGGACAGAAGTAGGTAACCATGGAAGTGATAAACCATATGTTGCATGTTAAAATAAATTCTCTGTATACAAATTCCATACAGAAAGTTTCTTGCTCAAGATTCCATATTTCAAGTACTACCTTCTGTCAGTTATATGTATTTTTTACAAATTCCATACAGAAAGTTTCATGTACCTAAGAGATTATATATTTCCAGTAAAATTATAACATAGACATGTCAATTGCATTTGACACTGGAATCTGTCAATCAGCATTTTCGTAATATAGTAGCGGTTTCCATGATTATAGCATAGCTGGCTGCTTTATGAAATTTAATTTCTTTATATTTTTTTTAACTCTATATCCATTGAATATGAAGTATAAAATGTAATTAAATCGTATAGAGAATAAAATATTCTTTAATATTTATAATGACAGTAAATATTGAATTTTTTATTTAACAGTGTTTTTCCAAGAACAACTGTTAAAATCTTAAAATTAGGGTACTTCCGGTTGAGCAATTATAACCAAAATCGAATGTTCTCTTCATATGGATGTAAAGAAAAGGAATATGAAAGAATTATAATTTTTTTAATTGTAGTATTTGAGTTATCGGATCCGAAAAAATCGTCGTACACACACACATACATACATACATACATACATACATACATACATACATACATCATCGTAAAAATAGTAAAATTTTATTCTTATGCATAAAAAACTCACCACCGAATTTTTTGACCAGACAATACCTTCCTTACCTAAAGGTGACGGAAGGTAAAAACAAGTATAAGGACTCGAGTTTTTCCGTTAACTATTGTTTTTGTCAGGATTAAAAAAATCATGAAAATTGAGGCTAATTTAACACTCACAAGATATCGTGTATCTTCGGTGACTCTGCTCTAGTATTTTTTAGTTGCCCTAGCGTGTACCCTCTGATTTTTTAAATATTTAATTCTACACTGTTAAACATGAACACCACCAACATTTTAACAAAAAATTACAGAATTTCAAAGAAAGTTTCCCATAAAGCCCCAATATTTTTAAATTCTGAGCCTTTTTCTTAAAATAAATATTTTTGAAGTCTCTAGTTTAGCCGGAAAATGAAAATTTTACAAACGCACCCTTATGTTTTTCTTAGATTCCCTTTTCACCCTTAAATTGAGTCTTTACTTATTTATACTCTTTACACCACGTATTGTTATTATATATCAACAAAATCAGCTGACTGATTAACGGAATGTCAGATCAAAAAATTAAAGAATATCAAAAAAGTTTCAAATAATACCTCACTTATTTTAAATTCTAAGTCTTTTTCTTCAAATAAATGTTTTTGAAAAGAGCCTAATTTAGCCGGAAAATGAAAATTTTGTAAATTTTAATAAAATATGAAACCCCCACTGCAATCTACAGACAAAAAACAATACTACATACTTGGATACTTTTATAAAATATTAATAATTATTTTTATGTTTCATAACACATTCAGATAGATTAAATATATTGTAGTTTAAAGTATATTTTGGATATTTAATTTTTTTATTGAGTAAATCCAATAAATCGATAGATTTGCATTGGATGATCAAAAATCAATACATGTTCTGGCATCTGTAAGGAATATCCTGAACTAATATGTTTATAATAAATTATTTAAACAAATGTATTTTAACTTATAAAATTAATTTTTAAATATGTTTTTAATTTTATGCTATAAAAATGAATAACAACTAATCTTTTGTAAATTGTTAATAACAATAACAATATTTATAACCTCAAATCTCAAATGACAGCTGACGGCAATTGTTAAACAATTGTACCCACAATGATTAGAACAGAAAACAACACAAATTTAGGCAATATTTATTTGACTCCAGGTGGTATTTGATAAGAAAAAATTTGTTTAAATAGCAGATATGCAAATAAGTTATATTTCAGGTGCTATAAACCGGTTTTGAAAATGTTATGGATAATAAAATAAATCAGTTTGTGTTTGGAGTACCTACTAAACTTGAAAAACCGGTTTGTGGAAGTGAACTCGTTATAAAAACAATATTTTATATATTATAATAATAGGGTATGTATATTTGTAAATAATAATCATTATATGGCATTGTTATTACCAAATATGCATTGTTTATAGAATTGCAAATCAGCTGATTACAAGATTCATCTAAGTGCAAACATTACAAATGTTTGGAGTTATCCTGCGAAGAATATTGTTATTTAAGGGATAAAATATCGTAGGACTAAACTTCATGGGTTGTTTGTATGTTCTGGCTACTTAATTCAGGTTTGAATTACAGCAAAATAAGAATGCAGGCCAGTACAGATGTCAAATAAGTGAAATAATTCAGCAGTATTAAGACATTTTTTATGTTATAGGTACTTGGGGACCTTACAAAACGACCTGCAGGTATCTCAAAAGTACTATTCGATGCAGAAAATTTTACAAAATGTTTGCAAATTGAATTCGAAGATTCTACAAAGCATAACAGAAATCAGAACTCAAAGAGATGACGTAAAAGAACAAAATATTCGGAAGAATTTTTTGAACATGTCTTAGAAGACAATAATTTTATTGTTAATTTAGTATTTTTGTGCTAGAATTTAGTATCATTGTACACTGAATCTGCTGATGTATAATTGATTTACTTTTGATGAAAATTTTGTACTGAAAATTTTAACGAAGAAAAAATATAAGTATGTCAAATGAAATGTATAAGAGTTTAACGATATATTATAATTATAGTTTATAAATTTGATACTTTTGTACTCAGAATTTCATGCTGAGTCTTTTGATATATAACATAACTTTTAATGAAAATTTATTGCAAAAAATGGGAAGTAAACTCTAAGTGATATAGGTATAGGTAATATTTTTTATTTATTTCGTATTATATGTTTATTTCTGCAAACTACATTATAAGTACAATATTTACAATAAGTTATTGTTAACAATTAATGTTTATAATATTCATAAACAATAAAAAAACTTCTTTTTTGAACACTTTTGTAATGGATATAACCAAATATAGTGTTTATTAATATAAAAATTGGATAATATGTGTAACATTTTATTTATTAACCTCCTAGAATACATATAATAACAATAATTAATATAAAAAACATAATACATTGTAAAATTTGAAGAAATTCCAATGTTTTTATTTTGGTATTTAGGCGCCGGCGCTTTTCATATTTCACATACCACAAATAATTTGTTAATATAACGCGACGTATTTAGGAATTTTTATGCTAACCTATTCTCGAGTATATCTTCTCTGAAAATAAAGTTCAATCATTTATTTTCCACTTTTTATAAACTATTATGTTATATTTGTTGATTTACATATAAACAATAGCCAAAAAAACTATTGAATGTTTTCTGAAAACAATTATTTTTAACTACGGTACTGGATTTGATGAAGGTCAGATGTTTGTTGAGAATAGGTGGAGACATCATGTGCAACAGTGATTGCAATTAGTACTAACGACAAAAAGCAACAAATTCATATTTTAAAACAATTAATACGAAATGGTTTATTTTAAAATATAGGTGTATCAAATAATAAAATATGAAAAAATAGTGTTGTTTGTATATTTCCCCTATGCCCATTATAAGTATATTTGTTTATCGTTACTGTCATTTGACATTTAATATTATAATTATTGTTTATATTAATTAACAAGTAATTATTAGTTATTTTTTTGAGGCTAAATGTAAATAAACTCATAAAAAATATTACTTAAAAATCATTATTTATAAATTGTTTATAAAATCATAGTTAATGTTATTGCCGAAAGATGCCTCAACTGGTATTGATATTTGCTAATCCAGTGCAAAATCAATCGATTTTTTGGTTTTACTCAATTAAAAATGTATATTGTCAAAAAATATTTTAAACTACAATATATTTAATCTGTCTGAATAGGTTGTGAAACAAAAATAATTATTAATATTTTATCAAAATTTCCAGGTATGTAGTATAGATATTTACCTGTAGATTGCAGTGGGGGTCTCATATTTCATTAAAATTTACAAAATTTTCATTTTCCGGATAAATTAGGCACTTTTCAAAAACATTTATTTGAAGAAAAAGACTTAGAATTTAAAATAAGTGAGGTATTATTTGAGCCTTTTTTTTCATATTCTTTAATTTTTTGATCTGACATTCCGTTAATCAGTCAGCTGATTTTGTTGATATATAATAACAATAACAATACGTGGTGTAAAGAGTATAAATAAGTAAAGACTCAATTTAAGGGTGAAAAGGGAATCTAAGAAAAACAGAAGGGTGCGTTTTGCAGAATTACAATTGTTTGGTAAGCATATCTTTTAAATTAAACAATCTTTTAGTTAAATTTCCGTTTATATTTACAGGGCCGCTCCGTGCGGGCGGGCAGATTGTGCCCCGTACAAAGGCCACACAATTCCTGAAATGATTTAGGTTTTTTCAGTACGCGTAGCGCGTTCGCCCGATCTAACGCCCTGTATTTTTTTTATGGGGATATCTTAAGGCAGATGTTTACAAACACGGAGAATCTTATTCGGCAGGAAATAGTCCGCATTCCGGTGGACATGTTGACATGTCTGAGGAGCTTTAGAAATTGGGCATCCAGAGCCGGCTTAATCATAAAATCGCCGCTAGGCTATTTTCTCTGATGCCCCCAAAAATCAGAGTAAAATTGCTTGGAAAAGGAAAACTATTTAATTTCTAATAGATATTATGTTAAAAATTACATTTTTCTCTGATGAAAATTAAAGAATATTTATTTGAATGAAATAAAATTACAGCACAAAGTAGTAAAGAACAGAAACGTATAATTTACATAAGTAATCACAAATTCACAACGTACCTAAAATTTTTTTTTTTAAATACAACAAAAGCTGCAAGCTGCATTAACTCATTAAATCAATAAACAAATTAAACTCAGCTTTTTACCTCTCGCTGAGAGAGGTATTGTATTCATGCTAAAAATCGCATATCCAGATGTTAGCGAATAAGCACGTTTTAAAGTCTTTAGAATCCGATTATAACATTTTTACGATGATGTCCGTATGTGTGTGTGGATGTGTGGATGTTGGATTCACGATTTCTCAAATACTATAAGACTTATGACATTTTTAACTACGGATTCCTCAATCTAATAATAATGGGAAGAGTTGATTAGGGTTTGGTAACAATTGGACAACCGGAAGTAGTAGTTACAAGAAAAAAATCATCTAAATATTATTTATCAAAAATCTATGTAAATACTTATATAAAAGAACGTTAAATTCTTTATTCGATAAATATAAATTCATTATTATATCTTCTATAGATTTAGAGATAAAGGAATGCATATAAAATAATTTGATGTAAAAAATCTCAGATCTAACTACTACAAGGCAATAAATTCAAATGTTTGTAATTGACACATAAATTTCACTGTCAAAAATATTTGTATGCCACTGTCAAAAATATTTGTACATTATTATGAAGATTATGAAAATAAAAAAAAGTTAACAACGCAAAAGAATATACGTAAAAAAGAATATAAAAGGAATTTGCGAAAAAATGACGAATATAAAGAAAAAAAAAAGAAAAGGAAAGTAGAAAAAGAAAATTTCAGGATATTGAATATAAAGAAAATGTATGTATTGTACATAATTTATATTAAGATATCCCATAGATTTTGCAAATATATGTGAGAATTATTTCGTAGTGAGACATAAATATATGTATTTATATTTAAAAATATCTTTCGTTTTATGCGTACAACCAGGTAAAATATCTGGCGAGAGGTTATATGCTGGCCACATCAGCTTTTTTGGATTTATTTCTTGAAAAGTCAATAAAATTTCCTGCGCGTTTATTTGAGCGATAATATCATTTTCTGTACATAATGTTTTAGCTTCTCTTGGGGAAATGTAGATCTATAATAGTTCTTAATTCTTTTTAGCGTCGAAAATGAACGTTCGCCAGAACAATTTGTAGCTGGGATACATAAAAAAATTCGCAGAGCTGTATTCAAATTTGTATATGTCGATGTTAAACTTTATTTGCAGAAGAATTGAAGATTTGAGCAGTGTGTTGTTCATTTTTAATTTAATATTTTGTCTCAATGCTTGGTACTTAACGGCGGCACCCCTTGAGCTTTTTTGCCCCTAGGCAGTCGCCTAGTTTTGCCTATTGGGTAATACGGCCCTGGCGGCATCAGTGCATAGAGAACGTTGACCATCACCTGATGTTTTGTACAAAATTGCATGATTTAAAACTTGAAATTGTGTTCTTTCATTATCCAAGAATAAATTTTGTGTATCAGTAATATGTAACACGAGGCAGTGCGGACGAAGACTACTGTTACTGATGATTCACTGTTGGCTCCAACGATGATACATTTTACACTTACTGACTGGTGGACGCTTGGTAGATTGGCGTCCACGACTTCGTGAGAAGGAAGAACACACATACACTTACACTTTACACTTGATGAACACTACGGACATGGACATTACTTGGGTTTCAATAACTAAACTTTTTAACTAAATGATTACTTTATTAACTAATTAAACATAGCCTAACATGTTACATTCCGTAACCCAGCGGGCGGCCGTTCTGCACGCGCACCAAAACTAAAACACTATATGTCCAAAACAAAACACGTCTGCCCGACGCGACGAACTAATCTAGACTCTTACATGTTTACCCCATGACTAACTTATGTTGACTGTCTAAAACAAAACGCTATCTTCAGGACAGGATTATCTTAGGGGTACAGGGTGCATAGGCTAGGGCATTCAAAGTCACGCAAGTATACATATGGTGCGTTCGGCTTGTTAACTCTAATGGAGTTAGAGTGGAGCACGGAGCGTTGTCACGTGACCTCAGATCTTTCGGAGCATATAGTAAGCGTTCGGCTTGCACAGGAGTGTGGTAAATAAACTGTCAGCTGTCATTTTAAATTTACAAAAAGAGAATTGTAATAATAAAATATTTAAAAATTACCTATTTAGTTATTTTATAATCCAGATAACATATGAATTATATATAAAAATTAAAAATAATAAATCACTCTTCCCTAATTTCTCAGCATGAATATCTATTTTTTTTAAAAATACTTACAACCACAATACCGCAAAGAAAAATAGCTAAACAAACAAGGCACTGAGGCACACATCACAATTAGCATGATTAGCACAGAACTAAAATTAACACTCAAACTTTCTATTAGCAGCCAAAAAATAACTTAATACGCGTGTGCACTCCTTGAATCCCATGCAAAGAAGTAGAGTAAATGGAGTTAACTCTTTTAACTCCACTCTGTGTACCCGAACGATCAAGGAGTGAGATCTATTTACTCCATCGTACATACCCGAACGGTTATAGGAACACGTGGAGTCAAAAGAGTGAAAAGCGTTAGCAAGCCGAACGCACCAATAGTAATTTCTAAACCTAATGATAAACAAATAAACGTAACATAATACGATAAGGATTTCTAAACTGAATTTTGAGTTAAATAGATAAACAAAGTTAAAATATGATTACTGCAACTAAAATTTAGTTATTTATCTGTTATTTCTCTTACCCTCGCCTTGTCACAAATACTTTTTATTTTATTCGCTTTAAAAAAGGAGTTTTTAGGCCCCACCTGTATAAATATAGAGATTGTTCTAAAACATTAAAATAATAAAGAAACTGTTATTGCAACTATTGAGTTTTCTATTCCATATTCGAAATATACATATATTGATATTTACTAATAAAAAACACCAATAAGCAATCAATCTTTGTGGAATTAAGTAAAAACCAATAACTTTCATCTCGTTGCGATGGATTATTTATAAATTCCAATTTCCCTTGCCTTTTAGATTGGCCGCTTAGTGAAAATATTTGCACGTGGATTCCTATAGTGGATAATAGCGACGCATAACTCTCGATACGTGACAGCTTATGCCTTCTTTATATTTCGCCGATTCTGTGTATTATCGGCCTTCAATTACTAACTGCAAACGCTTATTTCCTTTATCCAACAACAGGAATCATGTCCGCCGGCTTTTTACTACATTGCTGTTTAACAAATATAAAATAACTTCTGCGCAAGCAAACTATGTTAGACATGTTTTATCAAAGGATTGCATTTCATAAAGTTATTAGTTTCTACCGAAGAATGTTGAATGAATTCTTCACTATTAAAAGTATAACAAAGGTTTTACAGAAATATATTTCTGTGGCTTAATGCAAGGACACCTAATGCCAATATTTTTTTAATTTTAAGAGATGGAAGATATGCGCAATGGGGATGTGCGCATAGTAAGAACAACTGAGATCTATGGCGTTTGTCTCAAAAAAATTTAAACGTAAAATGCGAGAATATCTCAAATAACTTTAAAAAATCTTATCGAAATAAGTTACAAAAGCTTTTATTGAAGTAAAAATGTCTAACGATACAAATTTTCACTGAGAATACAGGTATTTTAATTGCAATATTTTTGACGTTTCGTTTGACAGCCCAACTGGCAGTTGTTCGCGCCATTTTCTTACTATATGCAGCGATAGAAAGAGATAGCCGTAAAATTGAAAAGGTCCATTGTACCATATCTACTAGATCCATCTACTGGATCCATGATTTGTGGATCGAGTAATTCAGCCGGTAAATGAAGAATCTAACTTCAAAAGTTAGTGATTCCAAGCGAAGCGCGCGCGTTAATAGTGAAAATGTGTTCAATGTGGGAATCGGAAGTAGGACTGTGCTCAGTTTATTAACTGCGTCAAATTTCAAATCTGTTTTAATTTTGCAAATGTTTTTCATATGTTATAAATCTACTTGATTTACCACTTGCGTTCTTAAAATTTCGATTCCGGTAACTGTAACGTGGTAAACAGCCGTTTACCGATTTATACCGGTAACAGCACACAGGTAGAATTTTCGAAAATACCTTTTGTATACGCGAAATACGAAAATATTATTAGTTTGTTATTGCTCAGCGTTCGTCTTCTCGGTGTTCTAATAAGCGCGCCAGATTTAAATTTGTGCCATTTTTTTTACGAAGTGGAAGGAAGAAATGGTACATACATACATACATAAAATCTCGCATTTTTCACTTAGTGGGTTAGCACAAACCCGAAACAATAATAGTAATAATAATAATATCAACCACAAAAATAATCTGACAACATACAACAAATATTCCTCTCTTAACATATTAAAGTGACCGATTTTCGGTAGCGAAATACCGCAACCGGACCACAGTAATAGTTGCGAAACAATCATCCTTCGCCACACATTCCTTCACACTTATTTCGTCTCGGCCACATTCATAATCGCATTCATACATGCTCTTCATTTCTTCTCACTCGGAAACTTTCTCTCTTTTAGCACCTTATCAATCACATCCATCCACTTACACACTGGACGGCCACGCAATCGAACCCCCTCAATTTAACCAAGATATTTACGCTTTACAAGCCGTTTACTCTTTATTCTCTCCACATGACCAAACCATCTCAACTAGCTCATTCCTACTCTCTTAACAATATTCTTCCTAACCATACATTCTTCATACACCAAATACATATTACATATCCACAAACACCACGTAAATACCTCATTTCCACGGCAGACACTATCTTTTTATGCTTTCCCGTCCGTGCCCAATGGTGAAGGGTATCATTGTTAAAATACTAAATAATCTTAGGTGTCTTATCGTCCATAATTCTAGCTCTATGCATTTTGCAATTTTTAAATGCATTCCACATGGGATTTTCCCAAATTTCATCATTCGTCTTTTGAATAATTAATGACAGATTTGAAAGATATATGTCTGACGGATAACAAGACGACGTGTTGGTGCCTTACGGCCTGATTAATTCTGGCCACCCTGTAGGCTAATTAGGAAGTAAAGGCAATTAAGATAAAAATAAAGCAAGGCGCCGTGAATGTAACGTACAGTTTGGGAGAAGGCACGTGTCGAATTCGAACCGAGTATTGAGAATCGAGCACGGAGTTAAATCAGAACGTAAACTGATACCAGAGCGAGAAGATCAACACGCTCTTAATTGCTTCTCATTTTCATACGGGGAGATTCAAAGATTAACATGTTTCACACAATGAAAAATAATGTAATGTAACTATTTAGGTATTAGTATCATTACATAATTTTATTTTTCTGCTGTGAAATTAATACGAACAATATGTACCTAGTCATTTTTCTCTAAATCGATTTAATAAATTGGCAAAATATCATACAATTGTATTGAAAATCTGACGGAAAATAGAAATATGAGAAGAGATTTCAACGATAGAGGAAGACACAAATTTTTATAAATTGCACTATTTTTAAGTTCAAACACTAACTATACTTCATTTCACGTAAAAAACGTACGCATTAAACGAAAAATATTTTTAAATACAAATACATATATTCATGACTTACTACAAAATAATTCTCACATATATCTGCAAAATCTATGGGATAGTTTAATATAAATTATGTACAATACATACATTTTCTTTATATTCAATATCCTGAAATTTTCTTTTTCTACTTTCCTTTTCTTTTTCCTTATATCCGTCATTTTTTCGCAAATTCCTTTATATTCATTTTTACGTATATTCTTTTGCGTTGTTGACTTTTTTTATTTTCATAATCTTCATAATGATGTACAAATATTTTTGACAGAGGCATACAAATATTTTTGACAGTGACGTGTATGTGTCAATTACAAACATTTGAATTTCTTGCCTTGAAGTAATAGAATTTTTACATCAAATTATTTTATGTGTGTGTGTGTGTGTGTGTGTGTGTGTGTGTGTGTGTGTGTGTGTGTGTGTGTGTGTGTGTGTGTGTGTGTGTGTGTGTGTGTGTGTGTGTGTGTGTGTGTGTGTGTGTGTGTGTGTGTGTGTGTGTGTGTGTGTGTGTGTGTGTGTGTGTGTGTGTGTGTGTGTGTGTGTGTGTGTGTGTGTGTGTGTGTGTGTGTGTGTGTGTGTGTGTGTGTGTGTGTGTGTGTGTGTGTGTGTGTGTGTGTGTGTGTGTGTGTGTGTGTGTGTGTGTGTGTGTGTGTGTGTGTGTGTGTGTGTGTGTGTGTGTGTGTGTGTGTGTGTGTGTGTGTGTGTGTGTGTGTGTGTGTGTGTGTGTGTGTGTGTGTGTGTGTGTGTGTGTGTGTGTGTGTGTGTGTGTGTGTGTGTGTGTGTGTGTGTGTGTGTGTGTGTGTGTGTGTGTGTGTGTGTGTGTGTGTGTGTGTGTGTGTGTGTGTGTGTGTGTGTGTGTGTGTGTGTGTGTGTGTGTGTGTGTGTGTGTGTGTGTGTGTGTGTGTGTGTGTGTGTGTGTGTGTGTGTGTGTGTGTGTGTGTGTGTGTGTGTGTGTGTGTGTGTGTGTGTGTGTGTGTGTGTGTGTGTGTGTGTGTGTGTGTGTGTGTGTGTGTGTGTGTGTGTGTGTGTGTGTGTGTGTGTGTGTGTGTGTGTGTGTGTGTGTGTGTGTGTGTGTGTGTGTGTGTGTGTGTGTGTGTGTGTGTGTGTGTGTGTGTGTGTGTGTGTGTGTGTGTGTGTGTGTGTGTGTGTGTGTGTGTGTGTGTGTGTGTGTGTGTGTGTGTGTGTGTGTGTGTGTGTGTGTGTGTGTGTGTGTGTGTGTGTGTGTGTGTGTGTGTGTGTGTGTGTGTGTGTGTGTGTGTGTGTGTGTGTGTGTGTGTGTGTGTGTGTGTGTGTGTGTGTGTGTGTGTGTGTGTGTGTGTGTGTGTGTGTGTGTGTGTGTGTGTGTGTGTGTGTGTGTGTGTGTGTGTGTGTGTGTGTGTGTGTGTGTGTGTGTGTGTGTGTGTGTGTGTGTGTGTGTGTGTGTGTGTGTGTGTGTGTGTGTGTGTGTGTGTGTGTGTGTGTGTGTGTGTGTGTGTGTGTGTGTGTGTGTGTGTGTGTGTGTGTGTGTGTGTGTGTGTGTGTGTGTGTGTGTGTGTGTGTGTGTGTGTGTGTGTGTGTGTGTGTGTGTGTGTGTGTGTGTGTGTGTGTGTGTGTGTGTGTGTGTGTGTGTGTGTGTGTGTGTGTGTGTGTGTGTGTGTGTGTGTGTGTGTGTGTGTGTGTGTGTGTGTGTGTGTGTGTGTGTGTGTGTGTGTGTGTGTGTGTGTGTGTGTGTGTGTGTGTGTGTGTGTGTGTGTGTGTGTGTGTGTGTGTGTGTGTGTGTGTGTGTGTGTGTGTGTGTGTGTGTGTGTGTGTGTGTGTGTGTGTGTGTGTGTGTGTGTGTGTGTGTGTGTGTGTGTGTGTGTGTGTGTGTGTGTGTGTGTGTGTGTGTGTGTGTGTGTGTGTGTGTGTGTGTGTGTGTGTGTGTGTGTGTGTGTGTGTGTGTGTGTGTGTGTGTGTGTGTGTGTGTGTGTGTGTGTGTGTGTGTGTGTGTGTGTGTGTGTGTGTGTGTGTGTGTGTGTGTGTGTGTGTGTGTGTGTGTGTGTGTGTGTGTGTGTGTGTGTGTGTGTGTGTGTGTGTGTGTGTGTGTGTGTGTGTGTGTGTGTGTGTGTGTGTGTGTGTGTGTGTGTGTGTGTGTGTGTGTGTGTGTGTGTGTGTGTGTGTGTGTGTGTGTGTGTGTGTGTGTGTGTGTGTGTGTGTGTGTGTGTGTGTGTGTGTGTGTGTGTGTGTGTGTGTGTGTGTGTGTGTGTGTGTGTGTGTGTGTGTGTGTGTGTGTGTGTGTGTGTGTGTGTGTGTGTGTGTGTGTGTGTGTGTGTGTGTGTGTGTGTGTGTGTGTGTGTGTGTGTGTGTGTGTGTGTGTGTGTGTGTGTGTGTGTGTGTGTGTGTGTGTGTGTGTGTGTGTGTGTGTGTGTGTGTGTGTGTGTGTGTGTGTGTGTGTGTGTGTGTGTGTGTGTGTGTGTGTGTGTGTGTGTGTGTGTGTGTGTGTGTGTGTGTGTGTGTGTGTGTGTGTGTGTGTGTGTGTGTGTGTGTGTGTGTGTGTGTGTGTGTGTGTGTGTGTGTGTGTGTGTGTGTGTGTGTGTGTGCGTGCGTGCGTGCGTGCGTGCGTGCGTGCGTGCGTGCGTGCGTGCGTGCGTGCGTGCGTGCGTGCGTGCGTGCGTGCGTGCGTGCGTGCGTGCGTGCGTGCGTGCGTGCGTGCGTGCGTGCGTGCGTGCGTGCGTGCGTGCGTGCGTGCGTGCGTGCGTGTGTGTGTGTGTTTGTGTGTGTGTGTGTGTGTGTGCGTGCGTGCGTGCGTGCGTGCGTGCGTGTATGGATCCTTTACTCTAACTCAAATACTATCATTCAGAAAAAAGTTCAAAATAGATTTTCTTCGAAAAATATCTTTAAATGTTATTTTTTGAAGATTTGTCTTATTATAAAAATTAAAGATTATTAAATTTTCTACAGATTTGTTTGAATACTTTTTCTATATATTTTATGGATAAGTTTCTAAAATATCTGTAAATATAATCCAGGATCCTACGCTTTAAACAAGCAAAACTCCTTGGTTACACAGTTCATATCTCAAATGTATGTAACTGACAGATAAATGTCACTGTCAAAGTACTAATTTTTTCAAATTAATAATAATAACGATTTAAAAAGAAAATAGTAAATAGAACCATAGTTATATGAAATGGATCTTAATACAGTTTTCGCAATAACTAAATATGTAAGTATGTATATTTAAATTAATAAAAATTGGCTACATCAGATTTTTTATTTAGGTTTACAAATAAAAATATTCATTATTGACAAAATTTGGTTTAACGAATTTAAATTATTTCTTTAATGCATGTAAAAACGGTCGGCTCTCAAGCGCCATCTACTATTTTCGTTTGTGAAATGAAGTATAAATACAAAAATCTGATGTGACGAACACAATACCTTCCGTCAATTCTATGTATTTTCTATAAATTATATAGAGAAAATTTCTTGTAAAAGATTTTATTTTTCCAGTACAATTATTTCACGAGCATACTAGGAAATTGTACTTGATATAAATAAGTATTTGAACATCTTAACTGTTTCCATAGTGAAGCTTGCAGCAGCATATGTTGCAGGATTTATGAAAATTAATTTACAATTTTTATCTGCAAATACGTATATTGAATAAAAAAATGTTAAATTAAACCGTACATGGAGAATGAAATATTCTTTAATATTTATATTTTATGATGAATTGTCAAAATAGTACATTAAGATACAAGTTTCATAAAACATGATTTTAGTGCACGCGTAATTCTTAGAAACGAGCGGCTTGCTGCGAGTTTTCTAAGGGGACAAGTACGCTGAAATGTCTTATGAAACGTGTATTTTATACTATTTTTTCTATTTTGGCCATTTTTCCAAAATATTTCATTTCCAGGAATTTCAATTTCGATTGTTTAATATGTACTTTATGAAACTCATTTGGATGTCATAAAGATGTACTTTGTGACACCCAAATGGGTTTCATAAAGTACATATTAAAGAACCAAAATAGAAAAATGATATGTAACTTCGTTTAAAATCTTCAAATGAGGGTAATTTCGATTGACTAGTAAACTTGTCTCCATAACTCTACATTTTAAATTGTATTTATTATTGAATATATTATTTATTGTACGATGGCTTGAAGATCAAGTGTTGTACTATAAGAAATATAACATGTAGCGCAATGTTCTTATGTTAATGAAATTTAAATTGAATATGAATATTTCCTTTATTGAATTCATACAGAGCCATTTATCTAACTTGTCTTACTCGAAGCCGTTAATACAATAATTGATTCTAGTTTACGAGCACGTTCTTCTCTATTTGAAGAATTAAAAAGCTCCAACAACATAACCGTTTTTTATCCGAGTTGTTTACACGGCTTAGAAAGATATAAATTCTTCATAGGATAGATTCAATACTAATAAAATGTAGGCACAATAAGTTGACCTGTATAAATTATTGTAGTTAAGCGGTGGAACATACACGTAAATCATTCTTTACAATGCAGCATCGGTGTTGTATAAACTTTACCACTAATTTGCATCTTATATGAAATATAGGATATCGCTAGACAAGACTGAGTGTTCAGTGCAACAGTTTTTTTCCATGACATCCTAGATGTTACGCTTGTTTTACTCGTCGCTCGTTCGATCTAGCTGGATTTATAGCAACATAACTGACGTGAGATGTGTAAAGTAATTTAAACACGGACTATGGTAGTAAGTGTCGGCATAAATTTGGTATAACGCCCACGACAGGCCCCAGTCATAATGGGATGTTACGATTTGCGAAAGAATTCCAATCGTTTTATAAGGAAGCGATATTTTATGCACAGTACACCATGAAGTTGATGTAATGTGTTGTAGCCAGATTGTAAATTCCGTAGTTTTATAAAACGTCTAATCATTTTATACAACGTTGCCAGATTGTCAAACTTTCGTTGATTTAGGGATCTTTGGATATGTTCGCTTGTAATTTCTTTAAGTACACCCCAACATAACCTAATCGAACGCACAAAAGTCAAGCTTGAAAAACTTTGGTTGTAGGTTAAGTTAGTTTTTCTACAGTCTATATACAAAGTAGCCATTTGCGCTCTCTTTTGTCAACGCAAAATGTCACTTTGCCGCTCTAGAGCGACAAAGTAGAAAAAACGCTCGCTCCTCAAATTTCTAACTATACAATGTTGAGAAATGTTACTTGGCTCCATTCTTAATGGAAACGTTTAGTCAGGAATTAATGACACTGTAGTTACACATTACCCACTTACATAACCAAACAAAATGTCGCACTGTTGTGAAAATATAATAGGGCATTCATTTACAAAAACGAAAGTATAAACTGCTTAGATTAGATTGAAGCAATAGCTCAAAAATAAATAAAAAATAAATTTTTGTTATGGTGGAGGACCCCAGATTGTAAAACATCGCTTATTCAACGAAGATTTGACAATCTGGCCGCGTTTCACTCGTGTTTTATATGCGAGTTTAAAATCTGGCTACGACAAATGTAGTGGCGCTTACTCCATTAGGTCATTTTGATCAATGACCTTCCAAATTTATCAAAGCCAAAAAAAAAAAAAAATCTGGTGTGGCCAACACTACCTCGCGCCATTTGCCGCCCGAGTCACAAAAAAGATTATGCTAATTCTTATTTTTGGATTAGCGAATTTTACTCTAATTATGACATTTTATTTCTTAAAATATAATCTAATTTAATCCAAGTATCTACCTTTTTTTAAACCCCTCAACAGGATTAAATCCGAATTACAGAGTGGGTTCACATTCACAAACATCCATGGCTTAGTGGGATTCGAACTCGATCCCCAAGGCCCTCATGACATGAGGCGCCGCTTTAACCATTGAGCCACCGGAGCTATAATAAAATTAAAGATTAAATTTTAAATACCGGGATAGAATAAAATTCACTAATCCAAAAATCAGGATTAGCTAATACATTTTTGTGAATTGTTAATTTTTATTAATCTAAATACATACCTACATATTTACTTTTTTCCAGCAACTTTATTGAATTCCTTTTCTATTGTTTTATTTACTTTTTTTCCATTTAAAACCTTACTAATATTATTTTGAAATGATTAGTTCTTTGATAGTGTCATTTATCTGTCAGTTACATAGATTTGAATAAATGCGCTTTGTTTGTTTAAAGCTTAGACTCTGGGGTTTAAATTATAGATAATTTCATAAATTTATCCATAAAATATATAGAAAAAGCATTAATTGAAATCTATAGAGAATTTAATAATCTTTCATTTTTAAAATAACATTAATATCGAAAAAATAACATTTAAAGCTATTTTTCGAAGAAAAACTATTTTGAGCTTTTTGTAAAGTGCCATTTGTGGTTATCCGATTTTCACAAAAATCTTATGGTTTCTTTCCATTACAGAAAAAGTTTGAAATACAAGGTTTCTAAATTTTCTGGATGATAGTATTTGAGTTAGAGTGGAGGATCCACACATACATACATACATACATACATACATACATACATACATACATACATACATACATACATACATACATACATACATACATACATACATACATACATACATACATACATACACATACACATACACATTCACACACACACACACACACACACACACACACACACACACACACACACACACACACACACACACACACACACACACACACACACACACACACACACACACACACACACACACACACACACACACACACACACACACACACACACACACACACACACACACACACACACACACACACACACACACACACACACACACACACACACACACACACACACACACACACACACACACACACACACACACACATACATACATACACACAGACATCATCGTGAAAATGTTAAAATTGGATTTTAGGGACCTTAAAACGTGGTCATTTATCAAAATTTCGATATGCGATTTTTAGCACGATCCCTATACCTTCCTTGCCAAGGGTAGCGGGAGGTCAAAATTAAACTTTCATTTAAAATACTTTTTTATATTTTGCGTTCATAATGAAGTCATTACGATACGCAATTGCGTATCGTAATGACCTTCATTTCGATACGCAATTTTTTGTTTTAGACGGTTGGTACTAGATGACGTTTCTTTAACCCATTTTTACCTAATTTATTTTTTGTTAATTGACAATTCATTTTAATAATATAATGTCGATATTATTATTATTATTTTATTTAGGGAAGATTATTTACATGAAAATGTACAAATATAATCACAAATTGAGTAAGTAAATGTTAATATAATGTTCCAATTAGTCCACATAGATGGACCTAGTAGTACTAAAAATTTGTAGATTGAACCTTTGAACGATAGAAAATTATTTTTAATTAATTTTAAAGCAAGTTTTAATTCAAATATAAGAAAAAATAAAAATTTCCTGTACGCTGAGGCTGAAAGGGTTAAATTGTCAAACGTCAAAGCTGGAAGATAAGAAATTTCAATATAACCTCAAAATTTCTTTTACTTAATTAATCACTTTATTTAATGAATATAATAATAATAATAATAATATTACATATTTTCGTCTTACTTTGCATTTCAAAATAAGCAATCGAAACATTCTCTGTTACGCCTTTGACATTATTTTCTTTACACCATGTCAAAATTTGCAAATTCTTTCTCATAAATGTCGCGCGATTTTTTAGGAAGTAGATTATTTACTGTAGTCTGAGCTATATTACGTAGCTCAGGCGGAGTGCAACTGATTTCATCTTCCATGATTCCACTAAATTCACTTAAATTTGTTCGTAAATATTGAAATGACATGAACTTTCAAATAATAATTGAATGTGGTCAATTCAATGTTACCAACTACAACATTTCACTTAGAATTTTCCCTAAATCAACTCGGTTTAATATTAACAGTTTTTTAAAAATATTTTAGCTTGTAGAAGGTGCAAAATATAAAAAATAGTATAAAGAACTCATTTTATAAGACTTTCTTTCGCACTTGTCAATTAGAAAACTCGCTAACGCTCGTTTTCTAAATTTTGACGCGTGCGAAAAAAACATGTCTTATAAAATACGTTCTTTAATATACTATTTATATTTTGCGTTAATAATGAAGTCATTACGATACGCAATTGCGTATCGTAATGGCCTTCATTTCGATACGCAATTTTTTGTTTTAGACGGTTGGTACTAGATGACGTTTCTTTAACCCATTTTTACGTAATTTATTTTTAGTTAATTGACAATTCATTTTAATAATATAATGTCGAAATTATTATTATTATTATTATTATTTTTTATTTAGGGAAGATTATTTAGATGAAAATGTACAAATGGTTACAAATATAATCACAAATTGAGTAAGTAAATATTAATTGTAGAAGGCGCAAAATATAAAAAATAGTATAAAGAACTTCTTTCGCACTTGTCAATTAGAAAACTCGCTAACGCTCGTTTTCTAAGTTTTGACGCGTGCGAAAAAGACATGTCTTATAAAACACGTTCTTTAATATACTATTTTAAAAAATATGAAGCCGTCTCATTTATGTGGTTGTTTAATCTTTGAACATTTTGTATATCTTCTATATCCCAATAGCGATAGGATGAAAAAGACCACAATGTTCAGGACTTCTTACAAAAATAGATATTGCATTCGAAAAGTGTCAGATGTACCTTTATCTTTGGAGGGTGGTGTATACTAACGTATGTAATGTAGGTATATAATGATATATGTAAAGAATTAAAAAAAATATAATGTGTAGTAGAGTGCAATGTTAGAACAATATACGCTGCATTATCCTTGACATATGACAGCTCGTTTCTTCTATAATAACCCAACACAATCTTCATTTTGCAAAGCGATTCCTCCCTTATGTAGTAGGCCATGCACCAAGTTGATAAGTCACTTGTCTTCATGTATATTTCATACCTCTACTGCCGTATAAAATGATTGTTATTTCTGATTCATATTTATGAATTATTGAATCAGTTAAAGGAATCATAGCTATTTATAAACTGCGGCCATAAGTGCATGCATTGTACATACTCGTACACAGTGTCTCTGTTGTTTCATTATAGATGTTCATTTAAATGAACTTTATTTCTATTTATTTGTTATTGTCATTCAAATATACGCAAATGTGCTATAGCCATTAATTTTGCAAGTTGTTGTAGGACCTTAAATGACTAACGTTGTATTTATATTCTAAAAATGTACATGTCCTGTTGTTTTGCAGATAAACTTACCATAAATGAATTCAGAAACACCTTAAAGAGAAAAAGAACCTTTGAACTTCAATAAATTGACTGTCAGGCTATAATTTCAACAACTTATAAACAAATTATTTTTTCCATGATCAAGAATAAAAGTCAATGTCTATGGTATCAAAACAGAAAGAGAAGATCAGCATTTTACAAATAGAGAAAAATGTGGACATTATTTTCCTAGAGGATTTTTTTATTTGATCAAGTAATGACATTTTAGTTATTTAAGTATTAAGGGCAGTAGGTAAGTGCTTCCTACCGGCTAGGGATGATTTTGGAGGTCGACAATACATCCGATACCGGTAGAAGATCACATAGTGACCGCAATACTTAATACGATTCTTGCACGAAAAACGCACAAAATTGAAAAAAATCTGATGTGGCCAACACATGACCTCCCGTCAATTCTATGTTTGAAATAGCAATGAAATTTAAGTATCACTTCCGGTTGATCGTTCGTAAACAAAATCTAATTTGTTGTTCCAATAAATAGAAAAGTCTGTAATACCAAATTTTGGATATTTCATTGTTTTTTCTCGAAAATCTGTTAAGTGCTCCAAATTAAGTACCACTTCCGGTTTATCATATAGGTATAGTCAAAACCTAATGTTGTTTCAAATTATACCCGTTTTAAATACCAAATTTGAGAAGTTTTGATGCTTCGGAAAATATTTTATCGAAACTGTGTAAAGAAATTATTTTGAATGCTTCTGCATACTTTGAGGAAGACAAACGCATAAATGTTCCCCTAATTATTCCTTTCTCGTCTGTAGAAGATGTAAGTATTATATTTTGAGTTCTTTATTTCTTATGCATTTATTTCTGAATATTATTACATTTTAGAGAGTTTGTACTGCTTTGGATGTGTCACATGTGACGGTAAATATTATCAAAGATGAAATCAAACGAGGATAAATATCGTCCCAAAAAAAATTGGTGATCCGTCATCCGTTCAAAATCAATGCGAAACATTCGACGTACTTACTATTTACATGTGTGGTGAAAGTAAATTGCTTTTTAAGACCCTTTTTATAATCAATTTTAAGTATTATAATTAAATTAAAAATGATTTTGTGTTGTTCTTTCAAAGCTGTTGTCTTATTATATTAATTGTTGTAATCAGCTAATGTAATAATTGTTGTAATCAGTCCTTATTATAATTGTAATAAATTATAATTAAAAAGAAAACAATTTTCATTATATACCGTACATATTATTTCTAATTTAAAGTCCATAAACGATGATCGGATTATAATGAGGGCATTATATAATGCCCCGGTTGTTATAGATCTGTTTATATACACCGTATCTTAGCAATAAACTTTTCATAATACTTAAGTGAGACATAATAGTATTTTATGTACCAAGGGCGTTACGATGATGCTAATGCCAGGAGGGCGACGAGGATCTAGTCCCAGGGCCTCTGGCCCGAATGATAGATGTCGTCCGATGGGCATTATCATTTAGTAACGCTCGTGGTGCATACAAGATTTTATGTCTCACTAGAATATGTGAAATAAGTTTTCATTTATAATAATTTTGATTACAATAATGCTTAAGCTTTGGCGTTGCTAAGGATGTTTGATTGTTTTGTTTATTATCAACATTTATTTATTTTTAAAACATCAACGTTCTGTATTGTTGGAGATGATAGAATGTGTGAATTTGATGTTTCGGAAGATATTTTATTGAAACGATGGAAAGAAATTATTTTGAATGCTTCTGCATACTTTGAGGAAGAGAAGCGCATACATGTTCCCTTAATTATCCATTCTCGTCTGTAGAAGATGTAAGTAATATATTTTGAGGTTCGTTTTCACATGACAGATCTCAGTTCTTTATTTCTTATGTATTTATTTCCGAATATTATTAAATTTTAGAGACTTTTTTCTGCTTTGGATGTGTCACATGTGACAGTAAATAATATTAAAAATCAGGGGATATAATTTGAAAAATTTAGAGCTGCACTTTTTTGTTCAAGGAAAGGGGGGGGGGTGAAATTTTTTGAGTTCAAGGTCAAATACCTGTACATTGAAACTTAAAAGTATTCAAAAAATGAACCACAGTAACCACTGAAAATGGTTACGGTTTAACCGCGGTTACAATGTTATCGGTACTAGGCTGGAAAAACAGAACACTTTTCTCTTAACATTTGGTAAGAAGCTAACAGTTAACTGGTAAAATTTAAAATAGTTTAAGTGTTGAAATCTATGCAGACAAACTAAATCTAAATAGCACGGTTAGCTTGGTTACGAACTGCAATACATAGATGTGTTCGGGAAACGCGCATTCTACTAATTGAAAATATATTTTGTAATATTCTTGTTTCATGTACACATTTAAGTAACATATAATACAGAGAGAAAAAGTAAAAGCAACTACAAAACTTGAATTTAGAGCTGCATTTTTCAAGTTTAGAACTGCAGAAACAAGCCAGAGCTGCACTAAATTATATCCCCTATTAAAAATGAATTCAAATATGGATAAATATCGTCCCCAAAAAATTTAGTGATCCGTCATCCGTTCAAAATCAATGCGAAACATTGCAGCCTGCAATTCGACGTACTTACTATTTACATGAATCGTGAAAGTAAATTGCTTTTTAAAGCCCTTTTCATAATCAATTTTAATTATTACAATTAAATTAAAAATGTGTTGTGCTTTCAAAGCTGTTTTCTTATTATATCAATTGTTGTAATCAATTAATGTATTAATTGTAATCAATCCTTATTATTATTGTAATAAATTATAATTAAAAAGAAAATACTTTTCATGATATACCGTTCATATTATTTCTAATTTAAATTCCATAAACGATGATCGGATATAATGAGGGCATAATGAACGATTATGCCATCCCATTATACCCCGGTTGTTATAGATATGTTTATATACACCGTATCATAGCAATAAACAGTTCATAATACTTTAGTGAGACATAAAATAATATAAACACCTAAGGAGAGAATGCTATTTTACTTTTGATGGCCGAAGGCTACAAATTATATCTCTGAAAACATCTTGCTGTATAGTGTATATATCCTATTTCTTCTATTGAGTACACGAAAAATTAAACTACCTAATGTACGTTGCTATACCAAATATTTTTATTAACCTTGATTGTTTACTTATTGTATATCTTATACGTGTAAGGTTAAAAAAGTTGCAATTTTTATTGACTAACGGTTCTCGATGCAATTTCCGTCGTTTAGCCTTGCATGGTATTACTTCTCATCAGTTGACGCAAAGCCACACACTTCGCGAACTCTATTTACCATTAATCTTCTTAGAAATTAATCAAAAGTAACATGTTCCCAGTCAAATATCCATATGTACCGGCATTTACATGGCTTTCAACATTTATTATCATGTTGAGAATACAATTTATTTTAAGACTTTGTGTAATTTGTTGCAATGAAAAAGTAATTCCAATGTAATTGTGTTTTGTTATTGTTTGCATCTCGTTGATAAGCTTGTAATTGGTAATAAACACAGAAGATTGCATAGAGTAAGAGTTATTTATAAAAATAATACCTACGAAATACTATAAGCACTGAGTTAATAATAATGTACTCGTATATATCGACACAAACACTGAAATCCGTTAGTATAAATCGTATAGAGAATAATTTTTTAAAAAATATTTATAAATAAAATAAATAAATATATCATCACGGCTTATTACCCATTACTGGGTGTGCCAATCTGCTTTGTATACAGATAATAATAATAATAATAATAATAATAATAATAATAATAATAATAATAATAATAATAATAATAATCTCTTTATTTCTTGAGACATGTGTAAACATACATAAAAAGCGCCAGAGTACTGTATAAAATAAAATACATAAATATGTAGCAACAACATGTAATTCAATAAATCCGTAAAAGTGATTTCAAACTTGAATTACCAGAGACTTAGACTATGACTACGTTTACACGTATGAGAAAATTTTACTTTGACTTGACTTTCAAAAGGCGACTTATGAAAAGTCGATCTAATGGTGCGTTTACACGTAAGGTCAAATCTACTTTACTTTACGTTTGTTACTTGTCCTTCACTCAACTTTGACTTTGGCAGCAAAGTAAAGTTTGGTTATAATACGTGTGATGTAAGTTACCTATTTAACTATTATCATATAATCATAATTAAGAATAAATTATTTATAGAAAAAATAGATAGTAAA
Source organism: Harpalus rubripes (assembly GCA_963082715.1). Classification (NCBI taxonomy): domain Eukaryota; kingdom Metazoa; phylum Arthropoda; class Insecta; order Coleoptera; family Carabidae; genus Harpalus; species Harpalus rubripes. The sequence goes on from OY720450.1 coordinate 74,045,935, forward strand.
CTACAGTTTCTAAATTTAAGCGCGATATTTTTAAATAATATAACAATGCAGCAACAATATTGGCTGCGAAATAGATTCGAGAAAATTTTAAATTTACATATAAAACACAAAATTGTGTAATTAAATATCTAATTACAAGAAATTTGTGGATGAAAATTTGATATCACTGTTAGTAAAGTAAAGTATGTTTCATTCGTTGGTTCACACGACTTTTTAAAAGTCACTTATATGAGTCAAGTCTATTTTATTTTGGACTTGACTTTAGGAAGAAAAGTTATAGGCGAGAGTGTTTACACAACGGCAAAGGTCGCCTTTTGAAAGTCAAAGTCAAGTCAAAGCACTTTTTTGCTATACGTGTAAACATAGTCTATATTAGTTTCAAAGTACTCCTGTAAGGAGTAAAAGCTTTTGTCTAGTAAATATTCTTTAAGAGTGTTTTTGAATTTATTATATTGCTGAATTTTGGATATATTTATCGGTAGGGAGTTGTATATTCTTAGCCCAATAATATTAGGACTGTTGTTTGTTAAATTTATTCTGGAATATGGGATTTTAAATTTACCTTTATTACGGGTATCGTGGCCATGAATATTTTGGTTGAGGACATAGTTACTTTTGTTTCTATATATAAAAAGACAGATTATATACAGTATATACTCGGTAGTGTCAGGATATTATATGAAGAAAAAAGTTGTCTACAGGTAGATGATCTACTGATTCTTGCCATACAACGAAGAGCCTGTTTTTGAGCAATAAAAACATGAGATGCCCAAGAGGAAGCACCCCATAATATAACAGCGTATCTTAACCGAGATTCAATTAAAGCAAAGTAGGCCATCTTAAGCTCAGTGATATTGAGATAGTTTTTCAGATATCTAAGCAGATAACATGACCTATTTATAGAGGTTATAATTACCTCGCAGTGAGGTTTCCAGGTGCCTAGTTCATCAAGGGTAGTTCCAAGGAACGTGGTTTTTTTTAGTATTTTTCACGATTTGACCGTTCACTTGGATATCAAAATCAATAGTCTGTCTAGTTTGCCAGTTCCTAAATTGCATAAATATGGTTTTAGATCCATCTAGAAACATATTGTTTGAATTAAACCACTGTAGGAGTGATTTTATATTAGATTCACATAGACAATGCACTTCATGCTCATTTGAACCTGAAACGATCGAGATATCGGTAATGATGAAATATTTGTACCGTGCGGGCGCTTACCAGGTGTCACCTCACGGGCACTCATTGCTGGTGTGGAGAGTGCACCGCAGGCGTCAATTTTGTGCCATTTTAATTGGAAATATTTGGCATCAGTCGGGATCGAACCCGGTTCCCCAGATTCGCGACCTGACACTCTGGCACATTAAATATGAAAAAATGTTATTTAACATAGTTTTTTCAAGAAAAACTGTTAAAATCTCGATATTAGGGTCGACCAATTGTAACCAAAATCTAATTAACTCTTCATATGGATGTAAAGAAGAGGAATACGCAAAAATTATAATTTTTGAAAAGGCGGTAGTGGAGTTATGCGATCCGAAAGAATCGTTACACACACACACACACACACACACACACACACACACAGACACACAGACACACACACACATACTTACATACATACACACACACACATACATACATACATACATACATACATACATACATACATACATACATACATACATACATACATACATACATACATACAAACATACATACATAAGTACATACATACATACATACATACATCGTATTCTAGGGTCCCTAAAACGTGCTTATTCATTAAAAACTCATCATCGAATTTTTTGACAAAAAACAATACCTTCCTTACCTAAAGGTAACGGAAGTTAAAAAGGAATAATTAATTAATTTACAATTAAATTAAATTTTCAGCTTCAACACTTTAGTTTTTGACGGCCAAAAATATAAATGTAACGGAACATCTGCCATATCACAAGACTTGGCTATGTACAACTTCTGATTTGACAATGTACAACTTTTGACTATTTTTTGGACGGGATAGAAGGTTTTGGTCTTTTCGTTCAAAGAAGATATTAATGCTACATTTCATGATTATTTTGTAAGCATTCCAAAGGAAGATTGGTTGGCGCCTATGATGACATATTTATTCAGCTTTCTTTTGTAAAATGACAATAATGAATACGAATCGTTAGTCCTCTCTTTGCAAAGTCGAGAGACTATGTTTCATATAGAACAAATATGAGTAGTGAATTATCTAGCGACAGCATCGGCAATGTTAACATAATATATGTAGGCATTATTATCAAAGGAGGCGCCGATCACTGTTGTGGGCTTGTATGTGTGTAGTACATAAATCCACTCATAATATATCCCATCACACAAATAAAATTAATGCGATTTGTAACAACTCGGGTTTGTTCGCGGTGATGTCTTGCTAAATACGATTCAGGCTCATTAGCATTTACTACAGATTCATTTATAATAAAGGAGAACATTTTCGCCATAAAGGAGACTGAAAAGATTACCTTTACAATTCCAATAATTTCAATCTAATGAGACATGTAACTAAATTTTGATATTTACATGTACGAGTAAGATACACACTAAGAAATTCCGTGTTAAATTTTACACTAAATGTGGTCTATATAGGTCCACCAGGTGTTGTGTAGAATTTACCACATCGACAATTGGTAATAAACAACACGGAGATATGTGTTAAAAATTAATACTATATATTTCGTAGATATTACTACACCGTGTAGGTTTTTAACACTTAAATGAGTTATTTTAACCAAATAACTGCGGTTATTAGTACACAGTGTAGTGTCATTTTTAACTTAGTTTAGTGAAAAAATATGCCTATTTGTGGTGTATATTTTCATCAAACTAGTGTTTAATTTTATAAGTAAATGTGGTTATTAGTGCACTAAATAGTGGGTTTCTTTAACTAATTTTAGGGTATAAATATACCTATTTGTAGTGTATATTTTCATCAATTTTGTGTTTATATACACTTATTACAGTGTACAATAGTACTCATTTTTTACCTTCCGTCACCTTTAGGTAAGGAAGGTATTGTCTTTGGTCAAAAAATTCGGTGGTGAGTTTTTGATGAATAAGCACGTTTTAGGGTCCCTAGAATACGATTTTACTATTTTTACGATGATGTCTGTATGTGTGTGTGTGTGTGTGTGTGTGTGTGTGTGTGTGTGTGTGTGTGTGTGTGTGTGTGTGTGTGTGTGTGTGTGTGTGTGTGTGTGTGTGTGTGTGTGTGTGTGTGTGTGTGTGTGTGTGTGTGTGTGTGTGTGTATGTATGTGTGTATGTGTGTGTGTCTGTGTATGACAAAATTTTCTAATGCGATAACTCTAATACAACAATTCCAAAAATTATAATTCTTTCGTATTCCTCTTCGTTACATCCATGTGAAGAGCTGATTAGATTTTGGTTATAATTGGTCAACCGGAAGTACCTTCATTTGAAGATTTTAACAGTTTTTCTTGAAAATTAAATATCATTTTTTCACATTTAATGTTATTATAAATATTAAAGAATTATTTATTCTCTATACGATTTTAATGCATTTTATACTTCATATTAAATGGACATAGAGTTAAAAAATTATAAAGAAATTAAATATCATATATATTAGTCAGCTTTGCTATAACTCTGGAAACAGCTGCTACATTAAGAAAATTCTGATTGAAAGGTGTCAGTGTCAAGTGCAGTTGACAGTATGTTTATGTTATAATTTTACTGGAAATACAGGATCTTTTGTTAGAAACTTTCTGTATGGAATTTGTATAAAATACATACAACTGCCTTAAGGTAATGTACAAGAAATATAATCTTTTGCAAAGAACTTTATGTATGACATTTATATAAAATACATAGAACTGACGCACAACTGACGGAAGGTAATGTGCTGGCCACATCAGATTTTTATTTTTTTACACAAGATTTGTATTTTATTACCAAAATGTGTATATTTTTTAGTTTTAAATTTTAAGCAAAGTAGTCTACTTTCTTGTCCACTTTCTTTCACTTCCATTATTTAATTTTGTAAAACTCTAACAACAACTGAAGAGTATTTGAAACCTCGCTCTTGTAATGTTATGGTAGCTGCAGGTAAAAATTTCCACGATCGCGATGTAACGTGCTTAATAATGTTGCCAATGCTTAAACATATCATCAGACGAGTATCTATACTCCCGACCACAATGAAAAATGCAAAAAGAATAAACTGTTAAACAGATTTACACTTACTATTGTCTAGAAATGCACCAAATAGTGTATTTCTTTTACAAAAGTAGTGTACTTTTTACACCAACATTTTAAACATACACCTAGTAGTGTACTTTGTACACCAATATTTTAGATATACACATAAGAGTGTACTTTTTACACCGATGCTTCAAATATATACAAAGTACTGTACTTTCTACACCGATTTTTTAAATATACACAAAGTAGTGTTTTTTCTACACATTGTGTTTTGAAATGACACCAGGTAGTGCAGTTTTTAGAAATACACTAGACATAGACAGTGTATTTTTAACAAATAAACTGTAGTAAATTTTTAATTAGTGTAAAATACAAGTAAGCAATTTTTACCCACATGTGTGTTTAAAACTAGTCTTAATAAATATAATACACCTTCTAGTGATAATATAATATATTGTAGAAAATTTTACACAGATATAAAATTATCAACTTAATCTTTTTACACTAACTTTTATAATACAAATTTTAGTGTCGAATTCTACACGAAACAAGTTTACCACGTTATAATTTAAGTTTATACGGCTCAAATTTCTAAGTGTGTACCTAGGCAAAAAATAATAATAATGTTCACCTACCTCTTTATTCTAAATCTCAGTAATACAGTATTAATTCTTACAAAACCGAAATATGCCAGCAAATAAATATAGAATCTTTGTGTGGGAATGCGGCTCATTTTGTTCTATCAATCTAGTGAGATATCCTCGTCACTATAGAGTTATTTATCTTGTCTTTTGTTCACAAACAATGAAAGTAGCACAGCCCACAAAACATCAGAAGTCTCATTTAGTTGACATGTTTAATGAAAATCTTGGGTATGAAGAAAACAAAGACTGTTGTGGAATACCAAACAGGCGCCGTCGTATTTAGAACAAGAGAAGAGCTTCAAGGCTCCGCTGACAGTTCGCTTAAGATATGTTAACAAGAAGTTGAGGTGTAGTGTACGATCAGCGTAACTCTATCAAAGTTAACGTAACAAGCTCAGGAACACAGATTATGAAGAGGAAGTTCGCTTATAACAAGATTTTACACAAATAAGATGAGAAATAATATTATTACGAGTATACAGAATTAATAATAGATGGAGTCTAAGGTTAAATTTAACTAGGGTACCTTTATAACCAGGGTATGGCCATGGCGTGGCTCACGTTTCGTCCGCCATTACCGGGACATCTGTTATATGTGTTGTTCTTGCGCAAAGTATTATGTATTTTCGTGGCTATTTGTTTTATTTTAATGAAAAACACATTTAATTATCATTTTAATATGTATTTAAAGTGTAAGTAATATATTTTATCTTATTTACTTGTGTAGTTTGTTAAAGATACCCATCACGATTACTGTCACTGAAAACAACTAAAAATTACCAATATTAAGCACAATCATTTAAATTTTTGAAAGGTAAGTTTAGAATATACAATTATTACGTAAATAAGAACTACAGATATTAAATTAGATGTGATAATAACAACCCATGTCATATATTCTACATAACCTCTAAATGTATATCTTAATAATATCTCTTAAATAAATTAATTTTTCTTACCTTTATAAATTCACAATGTGATAATTTAATATTATTTTATAATATAATATCACATTTATTACAAATAAATAGGAAAATAAATTACCGACAATGGCGGCGATCTTGGCCCATGGCCATACCCTGGTTATAAAGGTACCCTAAATTTAACTAGGGTACCTTTATAACCAGGGTATGGCCATGGCGTGGCTCACGTTTCGTCCGCCATTACCGGGACATCTGTTATATGTGTTGTTCTTGCGCAAATTATTATGTATTTTCGTGGATATTTGTTTTATTTTAATGAAACACATTTAATTATCATTTTAATACGTATTTATAGTGTAAGTAATATATTTTATTTTATTTACTTGTGTAGTTTGTTAAGATTCCCACCACGATTACTGACATATTGAAAACAACTATAAATTACTAATATTAAGCACAATCATTTAAATTTTAAAAGGTAAGTTTAGAATATACAATTATTATGTAAATAAGAACTACAGATATTAAATTGGATGTGATAATAACAACCCATGTCATATATTCTACATAACCTCTAAATGTAAATATTAATAATAATTGTGTATCTCTTAAATTAATGAATTTTTATTACCTTTATAAATTCACAGTGTGATAATTTAATATTCTTTTATAATATAATATCACATTTATTACAAATAAATAAGGAAATGAATTACCGACAATGGCGGCAATCTTGGCCCATGGCCATACCCTGGTTGTAAAGGTACCCTAAATTTAACTAAAACTATTATGATTACCCCTTAACCTTAAAATTAAATTTAACAAAAACTAAATACGTGCCTCTGTAGTTGCTAGGACCTCTGGCATGGTTGACAAGTTGAGTAATCTTGACTACTCTGTTTAACTTTCACTTATTGTACTACTGATGATGAGAACTTAGTTCTCGAAATACGTATTTAGTTTTTGTTAAATTTAATTTTAAGGTTAAGGGGTAATCATAATAGTTTTAGACGAGTATACAGGGTGTAACGCAGGTCTTTTCGAGTTAAAAATGGAATTGTGTAATTAAAAGTGTATGATCTTTATTACATACGTAATTGAAGTAGTTTCTTTTTGACACACAGGTTAAAGAATCTGTTCATAAGGCTACGTATGTCGTAACTCTGCTCAGGAAATAATTTGGAATTGTCAACAGAGTTCGTATAAATTGAAGTGAATTTTGATATTTTTGTATCTCGTTTTGTAATTTGAATGAAATAATTTTTGCTTATTAAACCAAAAAAAAATGTGGTGTGGCCAACACAATACCTCCCGCCATTTACAGCCCGAGTCACAAAAAAGATTAAGTTAATCCTTATTTTTGGATTAGCGAATTCTACTCTAATTTTGACACATTATTTCTTAAAATATAGTCCAATCTAATCAAAGTAACTACCTTTTCTTAAACTCCTCAACAGGATTAAATCCCAATTACAGAGTGGGTTCACATTCACACACATCCATTGCTTAATGGGATTCAAACCCAGAGCCCCGAGGGCACTTATAACATGAGGCATTGCTCTAACCATTGAGCCACCGAAGATTATAATAAAATGAAGATTAAATTTTAAATACCGGGATAGAATAGAATTCACTAATCCAAAAATGAGGATTAACTTAAAAATTTTGGGAATCGTTAATTTTTATTAATCTAAATACATACCTACATATTTACTTATGCTGGAAACTGTATATTGAATTCCTTTTCTACTGTTATATTTATTTTTTGCTTTTTAAAACGTTACTAATATTATTTTGAAATGATTAGTTCTTTGATAGTGACATTTATCTGTCAGTTACATACATTTGAATAACTGCGTTTTGTTTATTTAAAGCGTAGGCTCTGGGATTTAAATTATAGATAATTTTATAAATTTATCCATAAAATATATAGAATAGTTAATTATGATATAAGTGTTAAAAGTGACATTTTATTTTGTGAGACGGAAGTTTGGAACACGACGCGAAGTGGAGTGATCCAAAACTTCGAACAAAATAAAATCATTTTTAACACGTATATCATACACTATTTTTTCTACCAACACATTTATTTCATTTAAATTTGTATTTGTAAAAAAAATTTGACATTTGTCAAACATGTCGATATGTTGTTCCATTCTTTATTACCAAGGTAATTTACTTTTAACACTAGAATTAAAATATTGCATTTTTAATTGAAGTATGACGTGTTCAAAATTCAATTTTTAAGTGTTTGTACAAAAAAAATATTAATGCAAATCTATAGAAAATTTAATGATTTTTATAATATTAGTCTCGAAAAAATAATATTTAAAGGTATTTTTCGAAGAAAAACTATTTTGAGGTTCTAGTAAAGTGTCATTTCCGGTTATCCGATTTTCACCAAAATCTAATGGGCTCTTTCCGTTACAGAAAAATCTGATGTAGACACCACACGACTTCCTTGTACACAAGACCAATATGAAGTATAGACCTAAGTATAAAATTGCACGTATTTGACGTAATTTGACATTAGCATCTATTTTTTATTTTTTTGTTATTTTTTGTAAAAAATTTATTTGAAGCATTTATTTCTAAAATCACAATGAAACCATTTTATTGAAGAAAAACATAAAAGTCTTATATACCAAATTTGAAAAGTGTTAGATTATATTTTAAGATAGTTTTTCATTAATAGTAATTTACGTTATAAGTCCGGTAAATGAGTTTTTACGGTACGAATAAGATGTTTCCGGACGAGGCGACGAAGGAGCCGAGTCTGGAATTTTGAAATGAGTACCGTGAAAATCATTTAACGGACGTATGACGTACAACATTTTATTTCATATCTGTGTCGCATTTTTGGATGAAAGTTTGCTTTATTTCAACCTTTCTTTTTCTCTTTAAAAACAATCATGTCGTCTGGGTCTTAATAAAAATAAAATAGTCATGATACCATAGCAACCAATTTTGTTTTGTTGATATTTCTAACAACGTTTTGCAACGTTTTCAAAAATGAATATGGAAAATGATATTCCGGATCAAATTTTATTAAAATCTGCGGAAGCAAAGGGAAATTTGATCCCCAAAAAATCCGCAGATAGATATAATAACGAATATCGGCTTTTCATGGAATGGAAAAAAGAAAATCAAGTAAGAAACATAACAGAGGATGTAATTTTAGCATACATGTTAGATCTGGTGAGTATTAGTGATTATTATATTGCAGTTGTACCTTTATAGAGTGTGTTTGAAAAATCACAAAATATAAAATTGTTTATAGAAACGAATGTTTTGACAAAATGTTCTATTCCATCACGTAGTTCATTATAAATTATCATAATAAGAAATTGGTTGCTTAGCAACGATACAGTACGGTAAAGAATAATAATACCGTAAAGTCTCATTTACCGGACTGAAATCACAATTGTAAACATGGAAATGCGACACAGTATGAAATAAAATCTATTATAGGCTTCAAATAAAGTACCATTATGTAAAGACCAAAAAGGGAGGTGCACAACTAGATGTTATAGCAGTCCTAAATTTCAACTTACTACGGCTTACCGTTTTTGAGTTATGCGAGATACATACGCACGAACGCACGTACGTACGTACGTACAGACGTCACGACGAAATTAGTCAAAATGGATTCAGGGATGGTCAAAATGGATATTTCCGTTGAAATCTCAAAACCGACATTTTTCGCGATTACAATACTTCCTTTACTTCGTACAAGGAAGTAAAAAATTCGAAATACAAGGTTTCAAAATTTTCTGAATGATAGTATTTGAGTTAGAGTGGAGAATCCACACATACATACACACACATACACACAGACATCATCGTGAAAATATTAAAATTGGATTTAGGGACCTTAAAACGTGATCATTTACCAAAATCTCGATATGCGATTTTTAGCACGATTCTTATACCTCCCTTACCAAGGGTAGCGGGAGGTAAAAATAACACTTTCTTCTCCAAACTACTACAAAAAAATCAATCTGTACCCATTACCAATTTCCATAATCTCACGCTTATCAATTAATTCCCTATAAGTTTAGCATAATCATAGGCTTGCACTAATTATCAATTTATTAATTACCGATCGTATTGGGTGGTCTGGCTTGGCTAGCATAGCCTCGTGGCAGGGTGACTGCGGATCTAATATACATATGACGTTGCATTAGTTCAGCTTGGACGACCGAGGTAATTGAATACAGGAGCCGATGCTGTCATTGTAAGACGTACTGTTATTTAATGTGGCGCTTATGATTTACTCAGACAATTGTTGCTCTTATTTGTAATTACTATCGAGGAGGATTTATGGGGAAACGGGTTGTAAATACAGAAGACGGTGCTGAAATAATGATATATAAAACTTACACAATACGTTTCTTGTTTCTTGTTTGTATTTTATAGAAATATCATTATCATCATCTCCATTTTAATGTTATCATCAATGACATGACACGGTTTAAAGGACCAAGGAATCAAGTACTAAATCTAGACCCACCCTATCATATATAGTGTCTCTGGTCTGTGCACCCTATAAGAGTGTAAAGCCCATATTACATTAGTCAACTATAGTTGTTGGCAGTTGACAACTTCGTTTGTGTCAAACAAAGTTGACTAATGTAATTTAGTAGTTGTCACTTGATAGGAAAACGGCAACCATATTAACCAAAAGTAAACAACAGTCAACTTTAGTTGTAAGTTGCTCTCAATCCGGGGTTGCGCAGTTGCGTAGTTGAGAAATGTAATACAGAAGCTTTTGCAACCATTCCTATTGCAACTGCAGTATATCGTCTGTGTTTATAAATAGCTTCATTGTCTTCTTTAGACGATTTAGCTTTTAAAATTAAATATGGCAAAGTGGAACGCGGACGGTATAAGTCAATTTATTTTATTTATGAAAAATATGATATTCTGTGGATTAAAGTAGCACTTACTACACACCTACCAATCTGAAGAATATTTTTAGTTAGATCAGACAGTGCAACTATATGTATAAATATATCGTTCTTGGACAAATACCTGAACTAATCTGACAGTAGATTTAAATTGACAAGTCTAATTCATTTTTGCAACTTTGGTAGAAGACACTTAAGTTGCTTAACTAAGGTTGCTAGTTTCCGTCAACCAAACTAATGTAATTCGACTTTAAGGGATGAAATACTAACAATCGGCCTAGCAATTGAGCACGGCTAGGATCAATTGCATAAAATATATTTAAAAAATCTGATGTGACCAACACATGACCTCTCGTCAATTCCATGTTTGAAATAGCAATGAGCTTTAAGTAAAGTATCACTTCCATTTGATTGTTTGTAAACAAAATATAATTTGTTCCAATAAATAGAAAAGTCTGTAATACCAAATTTTGGATTATATTTTATAACGTTTTTCCTCGAAAATCTGTTAAGAGCTCCAAATTAAGTACCACTTCCGGTTTATCATATAGGTATAATCAAAATCTAATATTGTTTCAAATAATACACGAGTTTTAAATACCAAACTTGAGAAGTTTTGAAATGTTTTAATATATTTTTTCAAGAAATCTGTTTTTAGCTTCCTGTATAGTAGTTTATCAATTTTAGAAAACATCTAGTATATCGTTCTTATTAATATAAAAGTCTTAAATACCAAATTTGAAAAGTTTTGTATTGTACCAATTTATTTTTCACGAAAATCTGTTCAGAGCTTCAAATAAAGTGTCACTTCCGGTTTATCAATTTTAGAAAAAATCAAACCTGTCGTTCTCATTTATATAAAAATATTAAATACCAACTTGAAAAGTTTTGTAATATATTCTATATGTTCTATTGAGAACTTCAAGTAATGTATCATTTCCGGATTATCAATTTTAGCCAAAATTTAATGTTATTCTTCTTCATATAAAAGTCTTAAATACTAAATTTGACAAGTTTTGGAATATATCATAATATATTTTTTACGAAAATCTGTTCAGAGCTTCAAGTAAAGTGTAGCCAAAATCTAATATGTTGTTACCCTTGATATAGAAGTTTAATAAATTCCAGTTATCCAATTTAAACCAAAATCTAATCAACTCTTTATATGAATGCAGAAAGCTTCAATACGGAAAATAGAAATATTTGGAATTAAAAACTCGAATATTTGAAACACGAATATCTATTTTAAAACTTAGATGGTCTCTATCATATAGTTTTAGAGTTTTTAATATAAATTTAATTATAATTTGTAATTTTCTATATTTGTTTTCATACCCCCTCTGTAATTGGGATTTTAAATCCTGTGGAGTAGCATAAATAAATAAATAAATAGCCCATTTTCTAATTTGTTACATGGTGGAGAGAAAGTTTCCGAGTGGGAAGAGAAGAAGAGCGTGCGATTATGAATGTGGCCGAGGCGAAAGACGTGTGCTTAGACAGGAATGTGTGGCGAAGGATGATTGTTTCGTAACTATTATTGTGGTCCGGTTGCGGTATTTCGCTATCGAAAATCGGTCACTTTAATATGTTAAGAGTGAGGAATATTTGTTGTATGATGTCAGGTTAGTAACAATGTTGTGGAAAGAGAGAGTGATTATTTTTGTGGTTTATTATTATTATTATTATTATTTTATTATTATTATTATTATTATTATTATTATTATTATTATTATTATTATTATTATTATTATTATTGTTTTGGGTTTGTATCAAGCCACGAAGTGAGAAATGCGTGATTATATGTATGTATCTATGTATGTATGAATGTATGTATGTATGTGGAGAATCCTAGTACTTAAGTTATTACTTGAATATGGTCTACTGGCCAAGGAGATAATTTGGAGACCCAACAGATTTTTTATTGCAAATAAACCGCTTTTTATTGATAGTATTTATACTAATAACTAAATAAAAATATAAGGGTTGCAATCTCCATTCGCAAATTCAATTAAATTTTCAAAGCACCGCCATCCAAATGCTCCTAATTTAAATCATTAACAAAATCTCTTGCACATTAAGATGCTGGGCATTCTTGTATCTTCACGCTGTATTTTGATAATTTATTATTCATTCTGTTTTCTGGAAGCGTCCGCACGAAGAATTTATGCAAAACAAGGGCCGGACTGGCCGTGATTTGCCTCTGGGGACCACCCTGTTAGTCAATTAGGCCAATCGTCCAATAATTATCAGCAAAAAAACAACGCGACACGATCCTGAGCCCGCGTGCGCTAAAAAATAAAATCACTTCTTAATTACCCTACTTGCCATTCTGGAGAGAGGATTCTGTAAGTTTGTTAAAGGTAAATGCGAAGAAATAAAGTGAATGTTTCTTAAAGAATTGCGGAATTATTGCCCAAAGGTTTGGTTTGTATTTTTTTATGAAATTTGTTTCGCTAAATAACATTATTAACTGTAATTTGTTGATTTTATAGTTGATTTTATTTCTTCGATAAAATTCTTGGTTGAACTACTTTCGATTTTCGAGACGCCACAAAATTTAATGTGTAGATTTTTTGACAAAATAATGAGTTGAAAGTAAACTTGCAAACACGAAAGTTACTTGTAACTTATAATTTTTATAAATGGTTAAAAAACAGCAATCTAAAATAAGAATGTAATGACTCGTATTATTCTCATCTCTTCAAGTAGCGCTATTTCGATTAAATTTTATTTTATTTTATGAATAGACAAGAGTAGGTACATGAAATCTATAATATTTGAAATAAGTGTTATTTACAGTTTAATTTATTTTTAGTTCTCTAATTTTTCATATTAAAGTTGACATTTCACAGTTGAAGTAGCGATTTTTCGGAAGTAGCGCTACGTCAAAAGATGTGAATATAGGCCAATATCTTCTGATTTTATTTGTAAAGTGTTTTTTGATCTTATTTAAAATTTGTATGGTAAAAAGTTTTCATAGTTTGAAGCTTGCAAGAAGTGGGAGGAAAGAATGGTGAAATGTATTATTGTTAAAGGGAACTATTTTGAAGATATTTTAGATTAAATAAAAAAAAAAAATATGAACATGTGTGTCATTTTCAATTATTTTAGCACAACTTTTGTATTAATTTTAAATTTACAATGTGGTTATTTTTTATTGCTTTTTGTAATTTCTTTTCATAATGCCAACTTTTTGTTTCTCATTTTGAATGTCAAAATAACATTCTTTTTTAAACTAATGCATTCACCTGTCAAGCCTTAGTGCCTTAAAGTGACCAAATCAACCAATCAGCGATAGTCTGTCACTTGTTACACTATTGTAAAATTACTTTAAGAATGAGATAGTGACGTCATGACAGCTGCGCAAAGTTTATGACGTGTATAAATTCTTGAATATAAATATAAGTAATAATAAATAACAATGAAATATTCTAGTGTTAAATTTGTATTAAATAATTTGCTGTAAAAAATAATAGGAATACAATCTGGTCAGGATTAATTTATTTAGGTGACAGTAAGGTAAAGAAGATTAAAACAAATAATTTATATAATATTTATTGATTTTTAAATAGCCCAATTCGATGATACTTATTTGTAATATAATTATCTTTTTCCGGCAGTAATTTCGTTCCGTGATAAAATCTAATTTTTAGAAATTTGTCAATAATTTTCATAATTTGTGTTTTGTGATTGTCTAACACAGTTTGTTCGTTGGCGTGGTTAACAAATTCGGTTGTATTAAACACATTGCTGAAACATTAATAAACATGAGTTGTTTTAACTTTTTATTTTTGAAGATTTCCTGTTGACTTTGTCTATATACGAGTACCCTTTCGGCCTTTTTACAAATAAATGTCACATCCTTTGAGGGATATATGAGGCTCCCCCGATTTTTTATGTTAATTATTAATATGATTTCTCTTCTTTCAAAGCACAAGTACTTCGAAGTACATGTACAATAGTACAAACAGAAATGAAATCAAACGTCAAACCATGTGCTCGCTGCATCAGCCGGCTACGGCTGTTAGCGTTAGCCAATAATTCCAGGTTGGGTGTTTGTGTGAGATAGACTTATGCAGAAATGATATTTTCATTTCACAGTGTTTCCTTCACCTACTCTTATGGGAAGGATACGAGCATTAGCAATATATTAGTCCAATAGGTATATGTCAGGGGATATAATTTGGTGCAGCTCTGGCTTGTTTCTGCAGTTCTAATTTAAAAAATGCAGCTCTAAATCCAAATCTTGCAGTTGCTTTCACTTCTCTCTATATTATTTATTATTCAAATCTTTACATTAAATAAGAATTACATAATATATTTTTAATTATTAGAACGCGCGTTTTCCGTAACACATCTGGGTATTATTGTCGCGGCTTAGATGTATATACATATTCTTTTGTATGTATTAATAATAATAATAATAATAATAATAATAATAATAATAATAAATCTTTTATTTCTGCAGATACATTACACTGTATATAGAAAACGTCACAAAATAATAATTCAAGACAAATTCATTCACATTATAAAAATTATTAGCGTACAAATACTTAGTTTTAAAATGTTTACAGGATTTCGAGTTTTTAATGTTCTCTGGTAGTTTATTGAAAAATGATAGACCAATCCTATCTGGAGAATCTTTGACGACTTTAACTCTAGATTTAGGTATATGGAAGTCATTTTCGTTTCTAGTTTGGTACTCATGAATGTCTGAGTTGAGTTTGAATTTATTTCTATTTTGAAATATCTAAAGACATATGTCAAGTGTATAGAAGGCAGTCACTGTAAGCAGCTTAAGTTTTTTGAAAAGTGGTTTACAAGAAGAGTTCTTATATGCTCTTAGTAAACATCTAATTATTTTTTATTGAGCGATAAAGACAAATTGAGCACAAGTAGAGTTTCCCCAAAACCCGAGCCGCAACCTAATACCGTAGTTTATTCTCGACTCTACAGATGCATGGTAGAATATTAGATTGTATGTTCAAATATTCCTTCAAATGCCGTACGTATGTATGTAGTGAAATAATTTTAATCAAATTAATTTTGATTTATTTCTTTATATAAAAAAGCGTTAAACCTGTAACTGTTCATTTTATGAAAATATGTAAGTTTCAATGTACTAAAAAATCGCCTCCCCCTCTCCCCGGTATCCTTGGACAAAAAAGTGCAGCTCTAATTTTTTCAAATTATATCCCCTGGGATATGTGTGTCGTGCTGAACGCGGCCATTAATTCATGTTGTTTGAAATGTTGAATTACAGAAAAAAACCTTGTTGCAAAATTGTGTTTTTCGTATATAACGTGTTGTCGAACTTTTGTTTATTTGGCAATTTTCATGTTGTGTGCGAAAAACACAACCAGTTACCAATTAAACACAAAATAGCTATTGTTGTAGCCATATATTTTTAGGGTAATTACTATTTATCTGATCTGGGTATTGGAAGCTGTCATGGGGAGAACTCTATTATTAGAAAATTGGAAACAAGTTAATTCTGTTTGGATTCAAACCCAGGGAATCAAAACTACAATCGTCCATCTAACAACATCGGCCATGCGACATTTTTATAATTGAATTTTTTGGTAATTTTGTCCCATGATCTAGATCTTCAATTAATTAAGAGTTCTTCAAAGCATGTTGACAGATGAAATATAAGTATCAAAATGTGTTTTCAAAGTATGTAAATTTGTTGGGATATAATGGAATGGTTGTCCGTAAGTCATTGATGGCATCTCTGGTGTTATTTCTAAATTTGCTGGTGCGCTCCGCTCGTACTTAAAATTCCTGTTCGACGTTTCTGGCAGCTGATTATGTTTAGAATGTGTGAACCCAATTAACTCCTGGTATTAAATTCTTGTAATTTATAACGCTGCTAAACATGATTCTGTAGTTTTCGATAGTCGTATCAATTTCTTTTTCTTTTACGGTGACGGTGTTTTTATTTTTAGGACACTGTAAATTACATCGTTGTTATAATTTGTTTTTGTATGAATAGGATGAAAATAAGAGTGGATAACGAGGTTTTTTATGTGATTTTTTTTAATGAACTGTCGTAATTTTTATATAATTGGGGCAAAAACTTTTCAATTTCTAATACGAAATTTGTCAGAATTATTAATAGGTTTTTTATACAACAAAGAAGGAGGAAAATATTTGAACTACCGGACTTAAGAACGTGTAATATACTTCAATTAGGATGTAAATCTCATTACAATTTGGTGTTTGTATAAATCGAAATAGTATTAGTAGTGATGGAAACTTGATAACGTCGTAGATTAGCTTAGAAGGAGGAAAATGTTTGAACTACCGGACTTACGAACGTGTAATATACTTCAATTAGGATGTAAATCTCATTACAATTTGGTGTTCGTATGAATCGAAATAGTATTGGTAATGATGGAAATTTGATATCGTCGTAGATTAGCTTAAACTTGTGCGATTTTATAATTAATTATTTCATTCTCAAACTAAAATACCTATTAATCCATTTTACAATTATTCCTAAGATTATACTTACCTAAGAATGAAAATAATTAAGGGTCGGTTGTTCCATTATAGTTAAACATTCGGTTAAAATTTATTCTATTGATAACTTCAGTTTGCGTTGTTCCACTTGCTGTTAAAAATTACCAGCAAGATAAATTTTCGTTAACGGCAAAATAGCTAACAGACAGTCAAATTGCCAGTTAAGAGTTTTATCCAAAGTATATCATTCCGAGTGGACACGAATGAATACACTAAGTGAAGAGAAATATGGATCGTATGTGCTGTTTTGATGATATAACCTGTTTCTTATTATTAATTATTATTATTATAATGAATCAGTAATAACTACAAGAGTGATAATGAATTAAATTTCATTTTTGTTAATATTAATTTTCGAACAGTGTGCGGTACGAGAAAGTGGTGATAATTTTAAAAAAGGGATAATTCAGATTTTTTATGGGATTAGTGATGCACGCGAGGCGAGACGAGACGAGAAATATAAAATATCGATCTCGTCTCGTTTTCGGATCTGCAATCTCGATCTCGCTCTCGTTCTCGCACATTTTTTTGGGTCTCGTCTCGTTCTCGCGCGAGAGTCTCGCGCTTGCGCACTACGTATTTACTTCAGTATTTTCGTATCAGTTCAACTACAAAAGACAAGTTATAAGATCCTTTACTTTTCAGGGACGACAAGAATTTTAATAACCGTCGTTTTAACTGGGATGAATTAGGGGCTAAAATATTTGAGAAAAAATAGTTCTGTTAGATGCGAAAACGATTTAGTCTTTATTTTGCATTTCCTCGCTCTGCGACCGATATCATTCGACTCTAGATAGACTCAAAAAATATAGTCAATTCATATAATTTTCACATTCACCTGTTCTATGCACGAATTACTGTTGACTCCACTCCCTGTACGGTGAATTTTTCATTGAATTTATGAATCACAGCTATAAAGTTACAAGTACTTTTTATTTCGAGACTCTCGCAAGCATCTCGCGAGATTTCTCGCTTATCACAGTTGTTCTATCGATCTCGCCTCATCACTAGAATGAATACACGAAGTGAAGAGAAATATGGAACGTTTGTGTTGTTTTGATGATATAACCTGCTTCTTATTATTAATTATTATTATAATGAATCAGTAATCAGTACAACTGTGATGATGAATTCAATTTCATTTTTGATAACTTTTCGAACAGTGTGCGGTACGAGAAAGTAGTGATAATTTTTACAAATGGGATGATTCAGAATTTTTCTATATACAGTTCTTTATTTGTTAGATAAAATTGAAGACCAATTATTGTTTTTATCTTTAAAGTTTAAAGGAAACATAATTTGACATAAAACATTTATTCATCTACATTTGTTTTTATGAATCACGTTGTATTTCCGATATGCCAATAATTGTTGATAGCTTTATGATTTTTATTCATAAATCAGTCACATGCAGAAAAATAGGTACGTGTTTTTTTTTTATTTCGTGGATACTAGCCACAACAAAAATTAAAATAATTTTCTAATTGATTCCAGATGTTGACTTTTCTTTGTTTATTTTTTTATTATATTTTTTTGTTTGTCGTCTAATTTAATTAGATTCTTTATTTGCGTGGTGGTAAAATGAACTGCTCTTTCTCTTTTTCTATTATTTTCACTCACTTTTGCAAATTATATTGATACCTCTTCTAAACGTTCAAACTACAACTGCACCAGAACATAGATAAGCGAAAAAATAACCAAACTTCTATTAAAATTGTGACAGCCAAGTTGCCAAGTTTTTAAAATTAACTCTGCTCTAACACAATTTTAATCTTTCTGTTAGCTATCTGCCAGTTAGCTATCCGGAGAAAAAAAATCACTGAGCAACCCAAAATACTTATTCTCTGGTTAAGACGGTAGAATAAATTTATTTAATAGATAGTAAACTGTTACTTTATCTCAATTTGGAACAACCGGGCCTAAGAAACGGTAAACATATCATAAATAAATTATAAAAATAACAATGACATTGACCAATATGTACATATAAAATGAAATTGGGATGCGAACAAGCCTGCAAAAATTTCTTATAACTCTCTTTCTCTAAATGTGTTATTAAGATGTAAGACAAAGATGAAGCTATTACACGAAGATACGTATCAAAGAATCCAAATTTCTTTCCAATTTATTTAAAAAATTTACAATAATTATATACAAGGATTTTTCTAATTCCGTTTAGATAAATTATCATACTAGAGGTTAGTTGTTACTTCTTCGTATTAGTGCGAACAAGAATGTCATTTACAGACGTTCAAATGACAAGCAAAAAGGTGACATTAAAAAAGAAATTAGGAAAAAGATCTTTCTCTGTACCTTTCGATTACGATATGACCTAAAATTGAACCATAGGAGGTACATATTTTCAAAACATACAAATTATATTCGATAAAAATTCTTGTTGAAGATGGTACAAATATATCGTCAACGTCACAGCATGCTGTACATGTTGTCATTTGTTATTTTTTATTATAATGGAAGGTGTAACCATGGTCGTAAGAACTGTAAAAAAATCTTGTAACGTTTGAATAAGTTATAAAGAACAGTTCAATTGTAGGTATTTATCTCTAAATCTAAACCGTTTTCATTAGGTTTCATATAAACACGATTTGTTTTTAAATAACCTACAAACTCAAGTAGAAAAATATGGAGTATCTAGGCCGGTTTACATTTTCATTTTCAAATTATAAAATCTGCCAAATATTTCGAATTTTAAATGGCACAAAATAGAAAGAAGTTATACTTTACATGAACCTCTGAACAGATTCTTGTGAAAAATATATTATGATATATTCCAAAACTTGTCAAATTTAATATTTACGACTTTTATATGAAGGGGAACAATATATTAGATTTTGGATACAATTGATAAACCGGAAGTGATACTTTATTTGAATCTCTGAACAGATTTTCGTGAAAAATAAATTGATACAATCCAAAACTTTTCAAATTTGGTATTTAAGATTTTTATATTAATAAGGACGACATATTAGATGTTTTCTAAAATTAATAATCCGGAAGTACTACTTTACAGGAAGCTATAAACAGATTTTCTTGAAAAAATATATTAAAACGTGATCCAAACCTTCTCAAATTTGGTATTTAAAACACGTGTATAATTTGAAACGACATTAGATTTTGACTATACCTATATGGTAAACCGGAAGTGGTACTTAATTTGGAGCAGATTTTTGAGGAAAAACAATAAAATATAATCCAAAATTTGGTATTACAGACTTTTCTATTTCTTAGAACAAATTAGATTTTGTTTATGAACGATCAACCGGAAGTGATACTTTACTTAAAGTTCATTGCTATTTCAAACATGGAATTGACGGGAGGTCATATGTTGGCCACATCAGATTTTTTTAATTTCCTTCAATATCTCCGAAACAAAGAGGAATTTACCTATAGGTCATATAACATTTTTTGATCGTAATGATCCCCGGAATATGTGGTACATGTTTGTCGGTCGAGTCGCGGAACACCCTGTATATGGTTTGGATACGATAAATAAATAAAATGAGAAGTAGGCGTAATTTTCTCTATCTCTTGCTAAGCTTTCAAAATTTAATGTTCCTTTATCAGTAACCTCTCTCCTCAGAGGCTAAAATTTATCTATTCCACTCCTTATGAGTAACTTATATTTCCTCATCGTTATCTGCATATAGTTTATAACTGTTTTGAATGCAGTAAGAATGCAAGAAACATCAACAACATTTTCAATTTCAATACGCACATTTAATGAAATGCACAGTTGCAATCTAGTAATCGTAAAATAAGTGAAACGATCCATTAATATCTAACAACATATTAATTGCTAGACAAGGTGCAGCAAAGTGTAAATATCATCTCGGACTTCACTTTGCGTAAATTCATCTTGCAGAAGTGGTATGACAGGGAGATATAACAAGAAAAAGAAAACAAAGATTTTGATTCATTTTGATTAAAAATATATACTATATTTTGTTTCACGTTAGAATATAGAGGATGGCGCTTGAGAACACAATTTTAAAATTTAATATACGAGTAATTTGTACTTCTATTCCAAAGATAGATCTTTTTGGTAACGTCAATTACATATTAATTGAAGTTGTTATTAACACAAATCGTCAACGTTTATAATGTATTTGATTTAATTTAAATAAAAACTGATAGTATATTACAAACCGAGCCGGGAGATCCTCCTTTTTAGCCGGGCACTGTGTTAGATGACTGAGGTATACTGAGGTCAGCTATGAGCGCAAGGCTGGAATTAGCATACACGCGAGATGCGTATATTCACAATCAATTAGTAATAATTGAGTTTTAAAAATAAATTTTATTAATATTGTAATGTGCAGCGCCCGTCGTCGCCGCCACTGTTACCGCCGCTGTCCCCGCCACTGTCGCAGGGACGAGCGAGTGTCTATTTTAAGCGATGGCGCAACAGACTTGTCGGAACCTGCTTAATTACGCGGTTGATGTAACCTATTGTGTTTGAGTTTTTATCTAGAATAGTGTTCTAGTAAGTTCTCGAATACAAATGCCGGAGTATATAAGCACTGTTAGCGAAGGCATTGGACAGTCTGATATAAATAAGCGTCGCGCGTGAATAGTTGATATGAAGAGATAGTCGCTAAGTGGTGAACATAAATAAATATTGTTATATAAATAAATAAGTAACTTATATATTGTTTAAATTAATAATCTTAGTGTTTAAGTGTATTATAATATTATTAGTCTTAATTAGTGTTTAATATTTGTTTAATCGTAGTGTTCGTTATATTTATCATCTTTTAATTATATTTAATATCTTTTTATCATTATAATAAACTTTTATTTTAATTAATAATAATTGTCTAATATACACTTCACCCAGATAAATAAAAATGTTACAATATTTTTTGATAGTTATACTATAATTTGTTTAATCCACTTTAACATTATGACAATGTTGACATAGGTAACATGAAATAGTTATTTATGCAATAAGTATGTAAAGTAGTACTTTTTTGGTCGAGTGCGATGTTTTACGCATGAGGCGCAGCCGAATGCGGAAATTGTAGCACAAGACAAAAAACACAATTTTACACACGTGTTGCATACAACATTTTTCCTACAACCGAAATGTTAATGATGTAACTCATAATACTGAGTGTACAGGCATACAGCAGCTTCAAATACTGTCAGTGCGCTTTCTCATAATACTGTACAAAATGTAACTTAAACACTTGGAAGAATCTCAGACAGACGATGATTAGTCTTTTATAATGTACAAATTGAACATTTAATATTAATATTAAAAATTAGGTTAGGTTAGAATACATGTCAAAAAAATGTTAATGTTCCTAGAAATTAGATTAGTACTCAATCTGTTAAAAAAATATTAGATTTGTTTCATTTACAGTGTATATTCATATTTCTTATTAAATTTTATTATTTTCATTATTATTTACTACCTAATTATATATTTGGGAGGTAAATTAACCGAATTTTAATGTTGCCTAGCAACGCTTATTTACTTTTCAAGCACTAGTGCGTGAAAAGTACTTTTCACGCACTAGTGCTTGAAAAGTGACACTT